>CM039121.1:4027294-4462032 GCA_022036555.1 Microstegium vimineum
ACTCCTACAATTATTAGAAAGTACTACTACTCTATCTACTATGCAATACTACATCCTGGTATGCAATAGGCATCCTACCAAAATAAGCATATAATTTTAAAAAGCTTAACAAAGAAAGTAAACATAGAAAATATGATACCACATCCCGGTATCAACTAAACTAGGATCTCTAAAAGGACCTTCTCTTCATTCTTCTTCCTGAGCATGTTGTACCTCCAGCTATAGGTCCTTCTGGCTTGAAGATTAGTGGAAAGAAGAAAGAATGGGAAGAAAGCAGCCATGGGCAAGCTTTAATTAATATAAATAAGTAGGAGTTACAGCCTTTAAATTCGAGTGAAATGAGCCTTTGACGTAGTCAGAACGACCGATCTATTATTTTTTTTCGAGTA
This sequence comes from Microstegium vimineum, assembly GCA_022036555.1. Lineage (NCBI taxonomy): Eukaryota > Viridiplantae > Streptophyta > Magnoliopsida > Poales > Poaceae > Microstegium > Microstegium vimineum. The sequence continues at coordinate 4,027,684 of CM039121.1, forward strand.
ATAGCGGAAGGAGTGCCAAAGCCCATTTTAGTAGAAAGCAGCTGCCCGTAATGCGGAGTGACATAATCAATCGAATTCGACTGGTTGGTTCCCCTTATTAGTCAATTGCTTTTGACGTATCAGGTGGGAATGAACCGCCTCCTCCAAAATGTAGGGCTCGAGGGGAAGTACGGCTTCGCTCCTATTATACATACAAATGAAATCTTGGATAAGATCTCGTCGTAAACACGAGATCTTTTCCTCCATGAAAAACAAGCGGAGACGCCCAGGTATGTCCTCCAGAGGGTGTTGTGATTCAGCTCCTGCTGAATGAACGCAACCCACTCCGGATCCTGGTCGTAAAGGCTCAGATAGAAGTTGAGCCCTTCTAAATGAGCTAGAGCCTGTGGGCTTTGAACCTCCGGTGGGAGTGTGATCATAAAAAAGCAGGACCCATCTAGATGGGACACTAGTAGTAGTAGGGTAGTATAACCCGATAAAAGAACAAAAAGCAAAAAAAGGTAACTTTTATAAACAATAACAAAGAAGGATATCTCAACATAATAAAATCAAAAGAGGAGGAGATATATTGGACCTTAGCTTTCTTATTCTTAATAACAAAAGAAAAAAGAATGACAACAGTAGCAATGAAGAATAGAATGACACTAGGAAAAATGGTCTGAATAATTTCAGCCAATGATGGGTTTCGCGTCACGGAAAGAATCGAAGAAACTAGCAGACTGATCACTAAATAGATACAAATAGGTGCAAATTCCGACATCACCAAAGCCCACTTCGTTCTCTCGCTCTCCTCGCGGCGCTCCTTGCTCGCGGAGCGGCATACCGAAAAAAAAAGACGCTAAGATGTGGATTCGAACCACTGAAGGATTTCCCATGCCAAAGGATCGGAACAGATCGGGTCTCAATCCATCCGTACTTGCAATTTCATCATGATCCTTATCAACTGAGCTAATCGATACATTTAGAAACAATGATCGATACATCCCTTATACCTTGCTTTGTGTTTCCCATCTGTTCAAGTGGATAATCCCGATTCGGTTTTCGAGGGTTCGCTCGTCATTTATTCGTAGTAACGTCGTATTGCCTATGCAGCTAAATCGATAGGAATAGGATTCTCAAAGGAAAGGGCGGGTGGACATACGTTGCGGGTGTCCAGTTGGCATGGGTCTGGGTTCGGCTCATCAACTCGAACGGTCAATGCTGGCCTGATACCAGCATCGTTATACGTCACAAGTTGGGGTGGTTGAACAGGAAAAACAACAAGGCAGGCGATAGGAAAAAGCAAAGGGGAACTGGTTCAAACTAAACAAGGAAAGGAACCGGGATATGCGAATTCGATTACCAGATCGGATTGGAGGAAAAAGCAATAGTCCCTCCACATGATATTTCTCATATATAGATCCAAATCCATTGCTGCGAACGGCTGCTCGTAATCGGCATGATAGCGAAGCGAGCTCCTTTACGAGTACTACGAAGCGAGGCCTACATTCCTTTTACGCGCTCATCTTCTTCGACCCGGTATGAGAGAAGAGCTCGGCCTGCTTAGCCATCAGTTAGTGCCGATGCATGACTTCCATTTGAAGACAGGAACGGTACTTCCAACGGCTAATGCAATTCAAAGCTAAGGCAAAGAAGCTAATGCATCGAACCCTAGCGCTTTTGATAATGAAATATTGGTTTATACGCCCTGCACCAATACGCAATGGGATTCAAGCAATTCGCTAGCCCTATCCCCTAAGGAAATGACGAGCGTAGCACTAGCGAAATCTTTTGATAATGCTACCCTAGGTCCCTTCTTGTTTGTTTTCCTACAACGGTATCTCCGAACTCAACGGCTCCCACGATTCGGAGCGATAGCGAATTCATACGAGGACTACGAAGCGAATAATTGCATTCCTTCCAGGAGGTCGAGCGCACGCTTTCCTCGGTTTCGAATCAAGGGACAAAGATAGATCCTCGGTAACGGCAAAGGGGATAGCCTTGCTTTTTCACATTCATGTGCATATATTTTCATTAGATGTGCAATCGAAATCAGTAGGAGATAAACTTTCATCCCTATATTTCCACTGAAATGGAATTAGCGATACCTTTGCTTTTAGTTTTCATTCATGAATCCTGTTTCTAGTGGCGAGTAACTACTACGAAAGGTACGGAAAACGGGAAAGGCAAAGCACAGGAAAGCAGAATATATTAAATAATGTCATCCTTGTTTCGGTACCGGATTCAACTTGTCAACTGAGGCTTCTGCTCGTAACGTCACTCACAGGATCAAATAAAACCTGATTTAGGATATGGAAAGGGAAAGGCACGTACACTTATTACTCGCCTGTCATAAAAGAAAGGTCAAAGCATGATAATAAATCAGGATGTCGACTTCTTCCTTTCTTTTATGATTGTCTTTCGTTCCCTTGGCAAGGAAGTTCTGATCATTGCATTGGCATTCCATGTTTGCAGGCAGCTCTTATTGAGCCGGAGAAAGCTACTTTACCCCGAAATGCAAGCACTAGGTAGGCCCTTTCTAGCTTTCGGAAGAAAAAAACGATGATGACATAGCATAGTTGTCAGATACGCGCTTATGTGGATGAAATAGTCGAGGTGGAATGATTTGGTGCTGTACAAAGAAATGCTTCAAATTCGTTTGGTTTAGGGAATAGCCTGAGTTCTTTACCGTGAACCAGCTATTCCTTCTTATTGATGTACTGTGAAAGCAGAATCCCTTTTTCTGACTTTGTCTAATCCCTAGAAAGGAAATTTCAATCTTGATGATGCTTTGGCTTGTGCTTGATAACTCTTCTTACAAGGAGTCCTAAATTGGGGGAGGGGCGAATGGAAGTACTTCACACTGAACAGCCCAGCCGCCTCTACCTAGAGCAAAGAAGCTTTGCCAGTCTTATCACCGCACCGGATTCACCATAATCAGCTTTAAGGTCCTGACTCTCAAATTGATCTTTTTACATGCTGCTTAAGACATCTTTCGAGAGTGAACCAGAAGTTTTTTTTCCTTACTTTAGTGTATTATGATCTCTTTAGAGTTAGTACTCCGCCGTTCTAAGATATTCTTTTACGAGATTCCTTTTGTTGGAAAGAGGAGAGATAGTTTTTCAGAAATTGTTGATGAGCGATGACATTGTTGAATTATGTCACCACATTGTTGTTAGTATATATAGATAGGAAAAAGAACCTAACTAACCGGGTGCAAGAGTAGGTTACAACAAAGGGTTTGATCGCTTATCAATTTGGAGTCAAAAGTCTTCCCGCCTCTTCTGTGAGTTACGGACAGTAAGAGTAGTCACAGTCACTCGAAGCTGGCAAAGAAGCTAGCTTTTCGGCAAGCACACTATTGACGCAAGTATGTTGAATTGAAAAAAGAAGATGATAGGAAGGAAGCTATCTTCTTTTTCCGCTACTCTATTCTATTCTATATAGTATAGTAAAGAAGGTCAAGTATGACTGCTCTTCCTTTCTCGAATCAAAGGTTCTTTGACTCCTTCCGAACAAGGATTGTGACACCCTCGCTTTGTGCTCAAAATTAGACTTCTGCTTAGCGCCCTCCCCTTTCACTTCCATAGTGGTCTTCTTTGGCCGGCCCACTCATTTCACTCTCAAGCTCTCTGAGAAGAGAGAATCCGATTCAAGATGTTTAGAATTCTTCCTTTCCTTCATGTTCGTGCTTTAAGTCAGTTCGTACTTTTCAGTATATAAGAGAATGACTGAACTCGCGTTGAAATCTACTAAACAACGGCTGACAGAGACTCATAAGAGGGAGAGCGGTAGCAAAAATGAGATCTTTCGTCTAGACAGAAGAGAGATCCTTTCCTTCCTTTCTATAGGAAATGACTGATGTTGCTAAGTCACCTTCCGCTGCTCTTGCATCATCCCTTTTCCAATTCTGTATGTATGGCTCGGTTGCATCCGATTGATCGATCCCTAGTCACTGATTACATGCATGAGTTCTTTGATTCACTACTGACTTCTTCTGTGAGCCGAGTTCGCCGACTGAGACTACTTGAAAAGAAAGAGCCCTCGACCAACCGATCTCACGACGATGAGTCACCCACATACTTAACAAAAAATGCAAATAGAAGAGCAAGTAAATCAAGCTCAATTACAACTCACTCTGATCAAATAGCACTCAGGTATAGGATTTCCAGCGGAAAGGTAGCCTTGCTCGCTTCTTTACCCTTGTACGCACAAATCTAGCTCATAGCAGCACTTTCGAGTTCGGTTACTTAAGTACAGAGATTGGAACAACTTAGCGCGGGAAGTCCCATATCTTGTCTTAGCCTCGCCTCACCTATTTCCTCATAACGAGATCAGAATGAAATAGAATGGAATCTAAAGTCTTAGCGAGATCAGGGCTACCACGTTCCCTCAGACGAAAAATCAAAGAATACTAGACCTGTTGGACTCGCAAAGTAGGATCAGGCTTAGTCTACTAGAAACAGAGGAGAGCGAAAACTAAGTCAAAGGGGGAAGAGCAGTTTATGAGCATTTTAAGGCCGGTTGACAACATCCAATGTCTCCCACGAGGGCCTGAAACTCCAGTTTTTCTAGGCAGAGGTATAGCCTTTATTTAACACATTTGAGGGACGCTCTGAAATAAAGTCTTTTGGAGCTTCTTCCAAAGCAAAGAGGTTGGGATTCTAGTTTCAATTGGATGTGTCCTGGTAAGATCGTTAACGACTGATATACTGCCTGAGACAGGGCATGCTCTCCCCTCTGCGTATCGAGAGAAAGAAACAAATGTATTCAATATACAAAAGGAGAGAGAGGGATGAGATGGCTGAGTGGTTGATTCTTTCCTTTCTTCTTTCGATCAGTGGAATCGAGTGGAAAGCTCTGCTTCCTCACTCCCATTAGGAAAACCTATGGCACTAAAAAGTCCGAAGAGTGAGAGTGAATGGAAGACTTTGAATGAGCTGAGAGAGTTGTGTAGCCGCCGGGGTACTATTTGGGGACAAGTTGCATGAAGAAGAAAGATGATATGGTGACAGCAGTGCTAGAAGTACAACTGCCAGAATTGCGTGTCACAAGAAGTGCAATTGACAAGAACACAAAAGAGGCGAAAGGAAAGCTCTGCTTCCCTTGTTATGTCAGAAGCAAAACCAGTGAATACCTGGTTTGGTACTCCTACTGGAAGCAAAGGGAAATCGAAAAGGATGTGAATTCTTCTTGTTTGTATATCTATCTCAGCCCTTGCTTTTTCTAAAAGTGATTTTTACATAGATGGAAAAAAGATAGGATTGAGGCGCATCTCTCCAATTGATCGGCTAAGACAAAGCAGTTCAAAGCAAAGGTTTTGTTATTGAAAGCACTACTTTTACATATATATGAAGATGAGTTTTATCAAATCCTGTGGTGACTTCCCAAGGTAAAAATGTGAAGTAAGGATTTCCCATATATATGAAACTAAAATGAACCCTCCTCGGCTAAGGTTGAATCAGATATAGAAGAAGCGGAAGCAGGAAGCTGAAGGATATCCGTAGCGAATGAGGAATAGGACATGCATGTGAGCTAGCGAAAAGGGAATAGCACATTCTCTAGGGTTCGTATCAAGCGCTAGCAAATGGAGACGGGTCAATCGAATCCGTATCCTCGAGCGCTGGGTCTGTCCTCTAATGAGGAGCTCCTTGCTTTTCTGATCCGTGAATCCAAAGCTTTGGGAGAAGAGGGGATCTGTACCTTCATCTGAAAACTATTCGCCGGTTGTCCGCATTCCTCTCCTCGAGCGAAAGGTGTTCCCACGCAATCGCTATCGCTGTTCCTACGACGTAGTCAATACGCATTGGAATAATGGCATCCCCTCCACCATAGTAAGAAGTAACGGGTCTACGCCCTGCTTTGATGCCCAGAGGAAGAAAAGCGAAGGCAAAGCAATGGCATGGGCATGAAAGGCTACGTAAATAAGTACTTCCCCGAAAGAAAGGGGGCAGTCTAAGGCGGGACCTATCCACTACTTGTGAAGTAATAGAAGAGAGGATTTCTCGTATCTAGCGGAAGTACCACTACCAATGCTAGGCTCCGTAGAAAGGACATCGGCTTTCATTGAAATACTTTCCTATTCGAGTGTCCGGGTCAGACTGAAACCGAGAGATATGATTTGAGAAGAGCATTTTCACCTCTCTCTTCTCATTCTTTCTTCTCCTTCTTTTCATCTTTGACCTGTGATGTGACATCTTCCGCTTTGGAAGGATAAGAGCAATCGGCCGATCTTCCGAGACGAGACCCAGAGTGAAAGGCATTCGCTAATTATGCCGTGGCTACAGAAAATAGTTATTAATATCAAAAGGTACCAAGCTCACGCACAGGCGCATAGGCAATCTTCTATATTTATATTGCACTAGCAAGCCACCTAATGTAATGAGAACAATGAATGTGCCTCTGAATTACCTTCAATAAAGAATTAGCTTAGCACAGAATTTCTAGCTGGGGTGAAAGAAACCCATGGCCAAACCTGAGATTTCCTTCCCAAGACTTATTTTTTCTTTATTTATAGATCGCCCCGTACGTAGCTCCTTGTTGGATTGACTTGTTCTTACTCTCAATCGCTTGAGTCGGTCTAAGAACAAACCACTAAATGGAGCTTGATTCTCCTTAGCCGCAGGTTGATAAAGACGAAAGTCCACACTCGATCTCTTAATAACTGCATTTTTTCCATCAAAGTCCGGATGGGGGATGTTTTCTCTAGCATGCCCCAGGGCCGGGGATAGGAGAACCGTTTTTTTTTTAAGTACGCCGAGAAACTAAAAGGCACCGCTTGATACCTCAAAAACTTTGAATAGGAACGAACCGCATTCTACATTCTCGGCCTGCTAACAACAATAGGAGCCCTAATCCGCTCTAGAAAACCACTTATAAAGCCTAACCTGATTATAAAAAAGCTTTTTTAGTACGCCCTGTGCCTAGCAGAGACTGGAGATCCTTAGCTATTTACAGCGGGAGATCTTAGTTACTTCTAAATAATGGAAGAACTTCTTTCTATAACTGCAAATATTATGGAACTTCAAGCCAGAAAAGAATGAATTCCTATCCTTTCAGTCGAGCTACTTCTAACCTCCACTTAACAGTAGAGCTACTTTTCGTTCCTCTCCTTGTTAGTCAGTCGAGTTATTTCATTCCAAGGACTGACACTGGAGCTATCTCAGGATTACCTTTTTATTAAATTAGATGCGGTTAAGAATAAGAGTAAGTTGCTCGGGGAGAGGCAGGTGGTAGAGGCGCTGAACTACATTACATGGATGGCGGGAGAAAAAAAATGTCTGAAGCGGGTCGCTTTCTCTCTTTTCTTTGGTCCAACTTGACTTCTTTCTTTCTTTATGATATTTCTAGCGAGCAGGAATCGAACCTGCCAAAAGAAGGCCATCTTCTCGCTATCCAGCCCTTAATGGGCATCACTCACTGAAAGATATCATGGAATTCAATCAACTAGTACTTGTTGTTTTAAGCGGGCATTTGGAAAGAGACCCGAACTCACTCTCAGAATAGAGATCACGTTTCCCTTTCTCGCTTCCTATCAGGCTTAAGGGCATAGATTCGATGTCAAACCTATAATTTGGAATTACTGTGATTTCTTGGTGCTTGGATTGGTGTGACTGAGAATTAGGTTCACTTTAATCTGAGTTTTGTCCATTCAAATGCAACAGCCCTTTCCTTAGCTGAGCTCTGCACATATTATCTTTTGCCTTTGCTTGATGTGAGTGCATCGCTTTCAGTAGATGCTTCCACTATCTCTTCCGTAGCTGTCTGTTACCGGGCTTGCCTTATGAAATCTCGTATGGGCCACCACCTTTCTTTGTAAATGAATTATCAGCTTGAGTCTGAAATAAGCTAATCAACACAGAGGTTTGCTGGGTGCCCTTATCCTTTCAGCCTCAGTCTATTCTCATTTCATTGAGCTTCACTGAAAAGATTCCCTGGACAATTAATAAATGGCTATCTCACATTATGTTTATTCACTGGCATTGACTGACTACAGAATGGAATGAAGCATGCAATTCATAAGTAAGGGATAACTAAAAGGCGCCAGTGCAAACCTTTGACGCTCCCAATAACCTAACTTGGCATCCCCCTCTTGTACAAAAAAAGACCCGCCAAAGATTCATTCTTGCAACTTATAACCGCAGTACAAATGCGCCTTGAAGGATATAGGAAAGCCCTTTGCTATGACTAGCTGGAAGATTTATCTTGGTCAACTCCGTCCTCAACGCACTGCCTCTATACTTCATGCAAGCCTTACCATTATCCCACGGGGTATAGCGACAAATTGAGAGCCTAAAAGAATCTTCTTTTGGCCTGGACAAGGCACCTTCTCAGGTCAACACTGCCTACTACTTTGGGACAAAGTGTATTTACCTAGGAGATTTGGGGACGCTGGCATACTTGACATACAAACCCACGATATTGCCCTCCTGCTAAGATGGGTATGGACGGTGGAGAGTGCTGCCTTCATCGCTACCGACAGTTTGATTTTATTTGCAGATCCATAGGGAAAGCGGTGGTAGGTTGACTCTTCTGTCCACTACAGCACCTACTCCCTCTTCGCAGTTCGCATCGCACCAACCTCGCACGCACAGGAGGGCAGCCGCCCCTGCTCCGAGTCCGAGAACCGGAATGGCCGCCGCCGCGGCATCTTCGTCGCCTCCGGCCGCCATCACCTGCCGAGGTACGAGCCCACGCCGCCAGACTTCTCGTGTAGGCTTATTTACGCCGCTGCGCGCGGCAGCAATTAGTAGCGAGTAAAATTGGATGGCTTGGCGCGCAGCGGCGGTGGCGTGGGGGCCGGGCCAGCCGCTGGTGATGGAGGAGGTGGAGGTCGCCCCGCCGGGGCCCATGGAGATCCGCGTCAAGGTCGTCTCCACCTCCGTCTGCCGCAGCGACGTCACTGCCTGGCAATCCAAGGTATGCACTACGGCACCATGGCTGCAGCTTCTGTTGCGTTTACTACGAGTAGCCTCGTCCTCGTGCCGCCGTCGTGCGTATTGATGGTGACTATCCCCATTTGTTTGTGAATTCTTGTCAAATCAGAGAAGTTTTTCCTTATCTGTTTCCTGTTCCAATTCCTCCAACATGCAGGCGCAGCCTGATCTGTTCCCCAGAGTCTTCGGCCACGAGGCATCCGGGTGCGCTCCCTTATCTCCTTTCATTCTGCTAAGTGCCGAGCCTTGCAAATTGCTTGCAATGCTGACATCTGAACACCTTCGATCTCTAGAGTAGTAGAGAGTGTCGGTGAAGGTGTGACCGAGTTCCAAGTGGGAGACCACGTTCTCACTGTCTTCATTGGGGAATGCAAGAGCTGCAAGCATTGTGTCTCGGGGAAGAGCAACATGTGCCAGAAGCTCGGTTTGGAGAGGAAGGGTGTCATGCACAGTGATCAGAAGACCCGCTTCTCTGTCAAGGGGAAACCTGCATATCATTACTGTGCAGTGTCAAGCTTCAGTGAGTACACGGTTGTCCATTCTGGATGTGCGGTGAAGGTTGGCCTGACCGTGCCAATGGACAGGGTGTGCCTGCTGAGCTGTGGTGTATCTGCAGGTAAATCCTGAGGTTCAGTGCTTCAGATATCTGAGAGCAGCTGTGTTAGCTTGTCTGTTTGTAGGAAACTAGGAATCAGTGCCTTAGTTACTTTGCATGGTTGTGCATTTTTATGGTATCTGATCATTCCTCTTTGTTCATTGGTCCATCTTTAGGACTCGGTGCAGTCTGGAACGTAGCTAATGTATCAAAGGGCTCAAGTGTAGCTATATTTGGTCTTGGAACCGTAGGACTTTCTGTGAGTATCTGCATAAGGTTCCATTATAAGTTAATTATTACACATCAAGAACTGTAGTTACGAGGCCTTATGTCTGCTGAGGTAGGTCGCTCAAGGTGCTAAGCTTCGGGGGGCGTCAAAGATTATAGGAGTTGATACTAATTCTGAGAAGCAAGAAAAGGGTATGCTACCTGCTACACTGTCAAGTTGCACACTGCTATGAGCCCTTTCATGTTAATTATTTTGTTCCTGGTACAGGGAAATCATTTGGTGTCACGGATTTTATTAACCCAGATGAATTGATTGAACCTGTTCAACAGGTATTTTACAGCACACAATTGGTCGCCTGCTCATCACTCTCTTTTGGTATCATGCAATTCTGCTTGACTTCTAAACTAATAAACTGTTGAATTATAATCACACTATGTATCAGTTGACAACTTAGTTGGGGAAATAAACAAAAGACAGTGCATTATCGTTTGGACTAAGTATAATGTTTTTTCATGCTTGCAGGTAATCAAAAGGATTACTGATGGAGGGGTGGATTACTCCTTTGAATGTGTGGGTGATACTGGAGTAGTATCCACTGCACTTCAATCGTGTTCTGATGTAATTTCTTGTCTTGCCTTTTCTTTTCATACATACATAGTTCACATATCCGGTTCCCTTCTATTCATTTGCATTTCCCACTTGCTAGGGCTGGGGAGTAACTGTAACTCTTGGTGTACCAAAAACAAAGCCAGAAGTGTCTGCTCATTATGCATTTCTTCTATCTGGAAGAACACTGAAGGGATCTTTGTTTGGAGGATGGAGACCTAAATCTGATCTACCTTCATTGGTGGATAAATACGCAGACAAGGTATTTCTGATTTTTTTTGAACAAACAAATGTTTGAAAATAAAATCAGATTAAGGATATTACTATATTTCCCCCTTTTTGTGTTATGTGAGGTGGAGAGGCAAGATATCTTAAATATGCATGTTGACATATTGATGATGATTGTGTACTAATATTGATGGCAGAAAACTACTGATTACTATGACACTAACAAAAACGAAACGTTCTGATTTCTTTTACATATTGGTTGAATGTTTTAAGCTGAAAAATGATTTAGAAAGCGTAAAGTCACATTGACTATTATATCTTGTATTCTTTTCATCAGGAAATCCAAGTTGATGGCCTAGTCACGCATGATATACCATTCAGTGAAATCAACAAAGCGCTTGAGCTGATGCTAGAAAATAAGTGCTTGAGATGTGTGATTCACATGCCACAGTAACAGGGTCGAACAGCTGCACATGATTTCTACCATATGTTACATGTCTGCTCTTTCCCCCTTGATCACCTTTGAGGCTCAACCAATCAAGTACTCATCAGCTCATCGGCTTGACTTTTTTTGTCCTTTTCTGGTGTCCTGGTAAAGTTGTAAATTCAGCTATCCAAGTCCAGAATTGTCCAGAGAACTACACTGATTAGCTTTTGTATCTTCTTACTTTTTCTTCAGGAATTGTCTTACTGGTATTGAATCTGTAATGGATTTTCTGTTATTTATGTATAAGACATCAAGCCAATATTGTTCTTCTGTTTAACCTTGGTTTGATCAATTGAGATTTGAAGGATTCTCGAATCTGTGACATTGTGTAGGACTGAATAATAACAAAATTGAAGTGAAAATATTCACTAATATGTGGGATTAAATTCTTTTTTATAACACTCATAATTCGTATTATTGAAGGACCCCATAGTGTCTGTCATTAAAGTTTTTGCGTATTGTACATGTATAGGGAATTTATTGGTTTTTGTCATATTTTGAGACTGAACAAGCTATTGATCTTTATACAGCCCTTTCTTTTTTTTTGCTGAAAAATAAATATTACAGAAGTGTGCAAATGAAATCCAACTTGTTATTTGTTTAACCACAGAATGAAGGATATATCAGGTGCTTAATATATAGAAGTGCAACCAGTTATTCAATAATTTAGCCTAAGAAATCTTCTCAAAAAAGCGTTATCTTTTAGCAAGATCTTCTATCTTTACATGCTCTTCAGGTTACAACAGGGTCTTGCTGACTTGGTCACCAGTAACAAGATCATTCCCTCTTTCCAAAGTCACCTCTTTTTTAATATTAGTCTTATGCGACGCTTCCGAATGTTTATTCTTCATCAGCTGATCTTGAGAAAGAAGAGGCTTGAGGTTGTCAATGAACTTTATCCATAGTTAGCTCCTTTCTGCAATGGATCCGAATAAGGAAGCTCATAATCTTCGGGGTTTAGAGCCAATGGAAAATCTGGCAATGGAGGTGGTGTCACAGTGGTCTTGCTGACTCCTATGTTCAACGCACTGAATTTACGCAACCAAAAAAAAACAGACTTAGCATATATGGTGTCAGATATTTCTCCACCTCTTTCTTTGAATCTAATTCTTACCGATCCTCTGAATTTTTGCAACAAAAAAGAAGAGTTAGCATATATGGTGTCAGCTATTTCTTCACCTCTTTCTTTGATCCTAATTCTTACCCTTCTTGTGTGTTCAGGTCTTGGTAGCTCTGGAACCTGCTCTTGGCATCTTTTGGTATCATGTCCAAGAGATATTTGGTGGTTCCAAAAGCAGATGGACTTCTGCAAAGTAAACGGGTGATCGAGTTTAGTATCTTTGTTAAACATTTGGCGGATGTAGAGGGCACAGTATTAGACTTGGAGGCAGGTAAATTTAGATGGTCAAACATAGGGGATGAATAGACTTCGAGGTGCCAAATCACCTTGATGTTGGTGGAGCTGTGTGGAAGGCCTCAGAAGCCCTTTTGCTCTCATTGATAAATTCTTCTGATGATTGCAGAGCAGCTATGGCCGTTTCTTGTGATATTTCAGTCTCCCCCTCATGAAGAATCAATCCGTGGAAATAGTACGCTGCAGCCTGGCAAGGGGAAAAACAAAAACAAAATGACAAGGATACTTACACACTGGAGAAAATATTTGTGCTCTGCCCAGGAAATTAATTTAAGTGGCTTACCAATAATTGCAAATGCAATATAGAAATGAAAATGATTAAAGAAAGAGAGTAAGATTGTGTGCACACCTTCGCTTCAACATATTTCCATTTTACAAATAGAGCATGTTTTCTCCCCCATCCATCTGACAAAGGAAGCTCTGGGATGCTATCCTTAACCTGCTGACCATTAGCTCAGATATACAAGTGAACAATATGTTTCGTAGTTGAATGCACAATGAAATGGAAATTTTGATATGAAATAATAGATTTATGCATTGCTAAGGCCTGATGATAAGACTGAGAAAGACACCTGTTTCCAGCATTTGATCATCTCGCAAGCTAAGCGTCGTTTTACTGCTAATGTTGCCTTTGGGTTCTCAATTGCTAGTCCAAGCTGCATATCAACCCCCTGGAGGATATTAAGACAATTAGTGACTCAATTGAACCCTGATTGTTTACTTTCAATCAAAGTATTTGTGGAATTAAGTATTAAGGACCAACATTCTAACTATTTTAGAATATCTGCAAAAATAGTATACTGATGAAAAGAGTTATAATGCAGTACCTGACCAAGACCTTGCAAGCTAAGAGCTTTAAGATTTCCCTCTGATAGATCTACTGGAAGTTCTCTTCTGAAATTAAAACATCGAACAGGATAATTCAGTGGATGTATTGCAAATTTTCTGTCTGATATTCACAATCTTAAAATCCTCAAGCATCAAACCTTCTTTCAGGTGGTATATGTATGAGTACATGGTGAACTGCACAGTCCAAATACCCAGCTGCCTTCAAGAAGAGATCAACAGTGGCTTGCCTGCTCTCTGCGCGCAATCACGTGTTTTATGTTGTCAACAGTCATCACAATAAGAAGATTGACAACAGTCTTATTAATCCAAAATAAGCATAGATATTAAGCTGAGATCACCAGGTCTATGTTTATACTAACTGAACCTACCTTCTGAGACTCTCGGTCCGTGACCATCACCATAGGACCTAGGAAGAAGCAGGGTGTTAGCCTGCAAGAAGCACACCATGGCCATCAAATGCAGCACGGACAGCACCTCATACCAAGGATCTGCCATGGATGTCTCCTGCAGTCCAGTCATACAGCACTCTGAAACACATTCAGAAGAACTTGCAATCTTTCATAGGTGCATATAGAAGGGTACCCAATTCTCACCTCAGCCACATCTTCTTGGTTAGCCCATACAAACTGCACTTGGTTTCTCATCTCACTGCCTGCAACATTGATGCCCGAACCGTGATAAGTCAGGAAAGCAATTTTTTAACATAAATAACAATGATAGGGAATTTGGTACGTTATAATCACCTTCTTCCACCAATCCTAGGAGAGCTGGTAAGTACTCTTCCAGAGCCTGGAGGAGATTAGCAGTGCTAGAGCCTCCTGCGGATCCAAGACTAGAATCAAAGCAAGAAGTCTGGTATTCACCTTCAGCATGAATAATCAGGGCAGGCAGGCAGGATTCATATGCTGCAACAACCCGACTCACCATGCCGTGCTGCAGCCCTTCGCCTTGGCTTGAGAGCCGCCGACGATTCCTGCGTCGCCATTGCCACAACCCTAGCCCTCAGAGCTGTCAGCCTCTCCACTGCGCTCTTGTTCAGGTCACCATCACCTAGTTGCTGAGAGAAGTGTATGGTTCTTGGTACCCGGAGACCTGGGAGGAAGACAACCACCTCGCCGACACTTGACAGTCCTCTCTGGCGTACTACACCGGGATCACTCCATTTCGACGCTCCACAGCCCATGGATGCAGATTATGTTTCTGTAAGACGACCATGTTGGAAGCATCAGCAGTTGGATGTTGTGAAGACCTAGCAAGAAGTTCATGGCAACGAACACGTGAAGCGAATCACAAATTCAGTGTGGAGGTCGTAACCAAAAAGTGAAGTTTCCCCAAGGTATAAGTCCTTTTTTCGCGAACCTTGGCAAACATTAAGAGGCCCAAGGTATAGTCTGAATTCTGAAAAAGAAGTCACTGCAAAAGAAGAACATAAAAGCTAATAATATCTTACCTTATGCTCGAGTGCTCGTCCTTTGTGGTGAACTTTTGGGGGTCTTGTTCAGCCACTAGCATAATAATATCAAGATCAAAATTCCAAACCTTTAGCTGTGCTTGTTCTCTGCGAACCAACTGCCGCGTTTTTAAATTCATATATGCAATCAATTGGTGTAGCGGATGGACGGTGACAGAGTAAGGAAAGAATGTTTATATGCCTGACCAACGAACATCAAAAGGAGGGTGCAACTTGACCAAATTTAAGGCCTATTTGGCAGTTCCTCCTATCCGTAGGGGAAAACAAATAATTTTCTTTTTTTTTTTGGCAAGTTGAGGTTACCGTAAATTTAAAATTGTACTACTTTACAACATAGTGCATCATCATCTGGTAAGTAGGAGTAGCTTAACTCGCTGATGTTTGCGCCTCTTTTACTAGTTCAATCAATCTAGAAGCAATGGAAGGCTTCAACGTAACGAAGATTCGCTCGAGGAACATAAAAATTCAGAGAAAGATAACATCAGCTTACCTCGTCTCCTGTTGCCAAGGAATCTGAATTGATGCTAAACAGCTAACAAATTTGAAGGGAGCAATTTGGAATGTGGGGAAGCAGAAGTGGAACCGAATGGAATTATGGAGGACTCGAGGTCTCAAGCTAGCGAGAGAGAGATTGGTGTTGGTGAGGCCTTGTTAGCTAGCCTTGACGTTTCTATTTTGAAGGTCTTCAATGTTGGTTCAAAAACGGGGAAAAAGAAGAAGAAAAGAAACATGGCTGCCATGCTGCTTCTGGCAGAAAGAGGCATTGATACCGACACCGCCCGATCGACTCCGGGAGTTTGACGACGATGGACACGGATGGTCCAAGAAAACAGAAAGCTAAAGCAGCAGCAGCAGCACAGCACGTCTTCTACTGGCTCAAATCGCACCGCGCATCGCTCTCACGACGGCAGAATCCATCATGGGACTGGGGGCAATGGTGCTATACTGCTAATCAATACGGCCGGCAAAATTCAGTATCAGATCTGCTGGCTAATAATCAAAATCGCATCAGAGTGCTTGCCTGAATTAATTAATCATCTGGCTGACATGGTATATGGTATGGCATGGAGGAAGAAGCTGCTTCTGTGCATTGACCTTGACTACCCATTGGTAGTGCTACTAGTTTTCTTTTGCACTTTTGCAGAGTGACAAGTGTACAGTGTCGCGTGGTGAGAAATAATAATAAAAAAAAAGTTACCATTCCTACTAGCTGGTGTTGGCTGCTGTTGACTTTGGGGCCGGATTTGGACGCTAGCTAATGAGTACGGAGTAGTCGATACTCACTTGAAGTGGATCCATGTTGCAAATTTAGTGTTTGAGCTTAACCTAAACACACATGCATGAATGTGCTTATTAGGCCAACGTTTTATGCATACGTGTGTCAATAAAACGTTGTCTTGCATAAACTAAACTAATGAACAATTGAGACAGGTAACCGACGTACCAATACTAGTACTTGTACTTGTTATCATCCGTCGGGAAAACGACCTCACAGAAAGTACACGTACGTACATTACCTATTCAAAACGTAATAGGAGTTGCCGGCACGCGAGTGACACCGGATATACACGTCACGATGGGTGTGTGTGGCGCTCAGGCTCTAGGCATTCATGGTGGCTTTGGTTAATTTGTGTCCACGACACGAGAGCTAGAATACTGCGATGGCGGCGTAGTGGCTTTGTCGTTTGTCCTAGCTAGTGTTTGACGATGGTGTAGTACAGTTTGGAGACGGTGTGGTATGGAACGCGCTTCGTCGACTTAGGGTGCATTAGGCAGAAGCCATAGTCCATTGATCTGACGAGGTTCAATGGTGGTGACATCTTCGGACGCCATGTTCTTGTTTGGAGGCATTAGTTAGAGTAACTCCATCAGTTTGACAATTTTGGTTTGACAAAACATGAAATTTACCAACTCTGAAATAAAAGCAAAAAATATGCAATCTCCAACAATTCCCCATAATGACTTGGTAAAAACAGAAATTATGGACAAATGGACCCGGTCGTTGGCATCTCGTCGTGGAAAAAAAAGGTCGCTGCCCAGCGTTCTGCCGTGAAAAAAAGGAAGAAAAAAAGGAAAAAGAAAAAAGGCCGCCGCCCAGGTTCTGCCGTGAAAAAAAAAGAAAAAAAAGGAAAAAGAAAAAAGGCCGCCGCCCAGATTTTGCCGTGAAAAAAAAGGAAGGAAAAAAAAAAGATCGCCGTGCCATGAAAAATATCGGTCCATTGAGGCTTTGCCTCGTCCTTTTCACGGTCGCCAAATTGCCAAGTACGGGCTCCTATTTGCAACTTTGACAAAAATACCAAGCTCAAATGTCAAATTGTTGGCCAGCAGTTTTTTAGTTTTTTTGTCAAAATCAAATATGTCAAGTCTAAATATCAAACTGTTGGAGTTGCTCTCATGAGCGTTCCCTTGGCGTCTTGTTTTTTTTGTGTGTGTGTGTGTGTGTGAAAATGTGGTCTTGTAAAGAGCAATAGGCCGGAGCGCTCAAGAGGATTAGCTAGACAGTTTTGGCCCACTTGGCAGCCCAATCGATGACATTCCACAATGTTTAAAATGCGACTTGAACTCAAGCTGCTACACTGCTACAGGGATCTTTGGCAAATACTCTGTAATATACAATTGTATGGGTCTGTTAGGTTCACTTCTAAAATTTATCATACCAAAGATTTGACAAGCCATTATTTTACTAGTACTAGTATTTGGCTTGTTACGAAGACTTGCCAAACTTTCACATTTGGCTTGTCAAATCTCTGGCAATTTTTTTTGTTCAACTTTTGGTTGTTAAATCTTTGACACAACAAATTTTGGAAGTGAACCAAGCAGGCTATGTCTTGCAAGGAGGTCATTTCTTTCTGTGAGGATTTACAAAGTTCTGATATATAAACAAAAACAAAGTAAAAAATGGTGCTAGTCGAATTGCTTTTTTTGAGACAATAGAGAAGATGTCCCTTTGCATGTTACATTTGCTGGGCCGACCGGAACAGAAGTAGGGCCAAATTTTTTCATGTCAGGAGGATTGATTGGCGGAGCATATTGTTTTTTCTTTATTTTTTTCTGACAAAGGCCCATCAGAAACAGGGTTGAAACTGGTCAAGAAGAAAAATCAACTGTACAAATAAAATCCGGGAAAGAAAGGAAAACGATGGGAAAGTAAAATCTCCCCTGATGTGCACATATCCTGATGCATGTTCAAGGACTAGATGATTAGGTGAGCACATATGTGGTCTCAAATCTGTACTTCCTCTGTACTTGTATTAGATGTTTATTGACGGGCAGGTCAATAAAAGTATTTGTCTACATAAAAGTATTTTTCAAGATAAATCTATTAATATGATTTTTTATTTTTTCAAACTCAACAACTTAAAAATTATTTATGATTTATATTGTTAATAATATTTGACTCAAAACCTTGTCAAAACGCGACTATGTAGAGAGTAGGTATTAATGCTCGGCTAATAGCACAAACCAAATATAATGCTACTGCATAGCGGACTCAAAATAGGCATTCGACTTTGTTACGAGGATGAACATCACATAACTTGATTTCCACTTTTTCCTGGAGTGATTCCTTTTTTTTAAAAAAAAAAATCCTGGAGTTCAGTTCCGTAGTTGCCCTTTTGTTGTTTCCTTGGAGGCGGGGCACTTTTGTACAATTTTTTTTTTGTTTACAATAAAATTAACTGTAAAGTTTTTGCCGTCCTATATCTAGAAAGGCTAACTTGATGTCCACTCAGATCCCAAAGCCACGTCCACGCAGCAAGCTAGATAAACGTCGAGGTTGAATGGGCCGAAGAAATAATTTGCAATCTCCGCAACGCAACGCAACGCAGAGAGGTGTGTAACGTACGAGAAACAAACATTCGTCATGCATGCTCCAAGCCTGGAACTGGTATTCATCCTAAAATGTTATTGGGCCCAATTTACTTCACATTGGACGGGCATTTGGGCAGGCCTGAACAGCAGCCCAAATGAGTGCAGCAGGCACATCGCCATCTGTCCCAGCATCTCTGCAATGGCAAGCATATGGGCACCCTGAACAGAGGATATGCGGTGCCGTGCTCTCGCTGGCACTCACTGTCCAAAACCATGGGCGGACCGGACGGTGGGAAGCTGGAGACGACGGGAACGAGTACAGCCGAGAGAGTCCGACACCTGATCACGAGCAAATGTACTTGTAGTACTGTTGTACAGGCAGTGTGAACTGTCAAGAACCGAAGAAGGCCCCAAGGAGAGAACAATATACATGTAGCAAGTGTAGAAAATTGGTCCAAAAATCACGGGGAAAGCGTAGAAAATTGGTCCAAAAAGAGTACGTACGAGCTAGCTGATGCGGAGTTTCAGGACGCTCGATTGGTTGCTACTCGGATGTACTACTACTGTACTCCCTTCATATTCAAAAAATTTATTGTTTTACAAAACAGCGTTTATTTTTTAAAAAATATTTTTTAAAATATAATATATGTATATTTTTATGCAAGTATTTTTCAACATAAATCTATTGATATAGTTTTTATATTTTTAAATTTAACTATTTAAAAAAATTATTTATAATTTATATTCTTAATGTTTAACTAAAATTTTATACTAAACAATATTATTTTTAAAGTACTGAGGAAGTATAGTAGAGTAGTATCGTCGTAGCACGAAGCGGGTATTTGTCCGCTCGGCACATCGCTGCCGCCACGTACTCCCTCCGTCCAAAAAAAACCACAATTCTATACTTCGAATCTGGACACGTTTTGGCATGGAGGAAGTAGGTACCTACGCTAACCTTTGCAAGTACTACACCATTTAATTACCTGCCCGTCAGTTTTCTTTTTCCTGATCATGGTTTCCGAGGAATTCATCCAAAATTCCAAAACTTTACAAGATTCTCTGTCACATCGAATTTCTATTCTCGTCACATCAAAATACCGGCACATATATAAAAGATGAAATAAAAAACTAATTGTACAGTTTTGTTGTATTTTACGAGACGAATATTTTAAGTCTAATTAATCAATATTTAGATAATTATTATCAAATAAAAACAAAATTACTACAGTATAATACGAGAAGTGCTACATTATTTTTTTCACACCGTTTCCATCGTCTAAACACAGTCGTGGAAAAAGACTGATGGGTTGTCCAAGGCACGTCTGCAGAACGGTAGAGGCATGTTTGGGCGTTGGGAACCGGGTTTGGACAGGAAGGGCGCGCCAGATCTGGACAGGATTTGGGCGGTGGAGCCAGCGATCCATCCGCCGGGCGGCCGGGTCCCGGCACGCACACAAGTGGCCGGCCGTCGCCTCGCAGGCGCAGCCGCAGGCGGGCGCGCGCCCACACAGCGCAGCGTACAGTGTCACGGGCACCCATGGACCATGGACCATGGACCATGGTCCCACACTCCCACGACGGCCGTACCGTCCTGAAAAGCGTGGAGCTTCTCTTTGCTCTCGCCGCTGTTGCCCAGGCGCAGCGCGAGGGACCTCACCTCCCATCTCATCAGTGATCCCATCCCATCCATCGACCCGTACACCAGGCAAGGCATCCCATTTTCCACCTGCTCATCTGACAGCCAGCAGTGCACGTCCTTGCTCCTCCATCGATGTTCCTCGGGAATTTTCTTCCTCTGTTCGCGATACGATAAATGACACACTGTTCACGTAAATACCCAGAGGCTTTTTCCACCCAGAATCGCCATATTAGTTTCCTCTATCTTATCTTCTTGTTCTTGTGCACCTTCGTGCTTCCCTCCGGATCACAAACCAGCTCGCCAACGCTACTGCTCCCTACCTCTCTTCTAAATTAACTGTCACTTCTAATTTTTGTACCATAGTTTTAACTTAATTTATAATAAAAAATATGTACAATTATATTCAAGAAACAAAAGCTGCCGATATTATGGACTAACGGACGGTGTATTGGACCTTTTTTCGATGCTATATATACTGTTTTTTTCCTTTTTCTTTTCCGCTGAACTTATCCGCTAGGGAGAGGGAGGACATGGACTGAAGGACAGGGACCGATCCTGCTTTCCACGGCCAAATGTTTCGGACCCACCAGGACATCATCAGAAGCATTTCAGTTGATCCATGCCTTTTTTTTCCCATTCCAATGGACAGGTCAGAAGAAAGATTGGCTAGAATAAAATAAAAAATTCAAAATGGAGGCGAGCCATGCCCACGCCCACTTCTGAAACATTGGAATGGAGTGAGGTGGGTTGTTTGCTAGATCGTTTTGCGATTAATAAGTCAGCTGAGACTGTTTTAATGGTTTTATTATAAGAAAAAAATAATATATCATGATTGATAAGTAGATTGATAAACAAAGCGAATAAGACGTATAGTCCTTTCTTTTCCGACTACGTATTATAACTCAAATATTCATAAAAACACACTTAATCTTACAAACACATGCAGAGCAAATTCTATTTTTATGAGCATCTTTGAAGATTAAAACGTAGAACCCGAGGTGTTAGTAAAGCTCTTGTAACCATTTCACCAATACATATGGTTATATATTAATTGAATTATATAATACATAAAAGCAGCAAACGTGCAAATGACTTGCGTGTAAAACCTCAAAGGAGTCGTACTCGTACATGTCGATAGACTTGGCCCTAGAATATCAGGATCTTCTTCCCTTCAATGGGAGGTGAAGAACATTCTTGGCTCGAATCGAATCGTAGCCACAACCAAAATGCTCGCTTTAGCTGATTGCAACGGCCGCACGCCCGCACCCGCAGGAAGGAAGGATTGGCTAGTGAAGAGCGTACTAGAAGCATTTGCTGCCTTTTTTTGTTTGTGTGTGTGGGTTTAACTTGCTCTTACTTATCTCATTGATCGGGCATACGTATATTCCGAGTGTAGAGTATTACGGAGTGGCCCGTGGGCATGTGATGGACTGGTGGCCATCAATTCTCAATTGCACAGAGGTCAGCCTAGAGCTGACATTGCTGAAACGTCAACCTCTCAAGTCGTCCCAAGAGGAAAAGAAAAAAAAACAGCGAATCATGGCTTCAGTCAGTCGGCCTCCCTTTAGATGCAGTCAGGTTCACTCAACTCACGTGAATTAAAATAGATTAAAACGAAAATTAAACTAAATTCTACCTCAACAGACAGACGTGAATTAAGATAAGTCCGACAACATTCGAAAAGTACCTAAGTGGAGACGACAAATGAACTGAGCAGTTCTAGCTGCTAGTGTCATCGCCGATTTCCTCCATCTTCATTCTTTATTTACTGCAAAGGACTCTCTCTTTTTTCTTTTTTCTTTTTTTGTGAATCATACTGCAAAGGACTGTCTGATCAGGCGTTGAAAACCTCTCACCGTCACCGCCGGCTCACAGCTAACAGCCAACCACCTCCCTGCGCCCGTGAGCGCAGGCATCCCCGAATGCATATGCACAATGCACATGACCCATTTCGCTGCCGATCGTCCTTCAATTCGTTAACTGTTGTTTCGTGCCGGCTATCAATCAATCCACATCGTCAGACGGCAGGGCGCACAGGCACAAGGCACTGAGCCACTGAGGCACAGGCAGGTTAACGGAAAGAGGGGTCCGGACACTGTGGGATGCGGTCCCGCCGCTCCCAAGTGTTCACCGAGGCCTCCGCGCTGGGGGCTGCCTTTGTACCGCCGTACCGGTGGTTGTGTTTAGACGATGGAAATGAGGGATGGAAATGGGGTGAAAAAAATTCTGTAGCACTTGACGTGTTACACTGTAATAATTTTGTTTTTGTTTGATAATAATTGTTCAAATATTGATTAATTAGGCTTAAAATGTTCGTCTCGTAAAGTACAACAAAATTGTGCAATTAGTTTTTTATTTCATATATATTTAGTACTCTATATATGTGTCGGTATTTTGATGTGACGGAGAATAGGAATTCGATGTGATGGAGGATCTTGTAAAGTTTTGTCTTGTTTAGATCACCGATTCGGGGTGGCCGAATCTGCACAGTGCCACCCTCGAACACGGTAGCACTTTTGTTTTTTATGGTAATAATTATCCAAACATTGATTAATTAATTCGTCTTATAAAGTACAACAAAACTGTGTAATTAGTTTTTGATTTCATGTATATTTAGTACTTCATGTATAGGTCGATATTTTGTGATGTGACAGGGAATAGGAAATCTGCATAGTGGAATTTGGGGGTGAAATCTGGAATCTAAACAGGGGATGAATTCCTGGGGAACTAGTTCCGTGGTAGGATTAGCACGCCGTACGCGGACCACGGGGTCTGGAGCCCTGGAGCTGGACACTGTGGCCCGGGAATCCAAGCCGCAGAGGAGGGGACTCCCGCAAGAAATTCTCGCCGATCCACAGCGGCCTGTCTGTCCCGGCGGATTGACGGTGCACCCACGTGACCCACAGGCCAGGTTTGCTGCAGTCCATTCCCTCCTGTCCCAGGTCCAACCCGCCCGTTCGCCGGCCCTACCTAGGGTCCTGTTTCCTGTTTGGAACCAAAAAAATAATCCTGTTTATATGTACTTTCTATAAAAATAAACTGATTTTTATAGAATTCATATATAATTCCTATAAAATTCCTACGTTCATAAACAGTCTTTAGGTGTGTGTTCATGTTCGTGCGTCTCGGGTACAGGAGTATGCAAAACTAAAACAACTGAACTTCTTATGAATAGCAAAGGATTGAAATTATTCGATTTGATATCCACTAAAAACTAAATCTAATATATATTCGTACTCCAATCAAAATACATCTAAAATAGATTTCTTGATGTGTAATTATTAAAATATTATTTATTTATAGTTGTTTATGTGTTGTACTCAGAAAACGTTGGTTGGAAGTAGGTGGAAGAATATTTTTAGGAACATCTCTGTAGCTCGGAATATTGTGTGTTCTGAATTCTAAGTCGTTTTATGCATTCTTTTAGATATCTCATCTTCAAAAGACTCTTCATATCCTTCCTAAATGCTAGGAATAAATATTTTGGTGAAAAAATACCCTCCAACAGCTTATCTAAATCACCATCTAAATATAACCATCTTCTATTTCGGATTTTTCGCTAGCCAAATTTAGAAGACGAGAATGACTCTCTAGACTGTGCATGAGATATAGAAAAGCTGTTGGAGAGTATAAAGATATAGAAAATGATTTTTACTCAAATGACTCTCTAAATGATGATTTAGAGAGTAGATTTTACAAAGACTCTTGGAGATGCTCTTAGATTTGCTATATATACATACTAAAAACTATGTATCTAAAAAGAGTCAGAACGACTTATGATTTAGAATTAATGGAGTAGAAACATCTAATGCAAGTGTGAATAGAGTAAGAGAGAAGAGAAAGGGAAAGAAAATATTTGCTCGGAATGACAATTGGGCGCAATGACTATTGTGTGCCAATCTATATTTATATCTATATATCTTATATTTTTCCAATCCTCGTTAGCAATCTATCTCAACGTGCAAAGTGTTCACATCATCATCCAGTAGAACATATCATTCAATATATTCACATTAACATACTACATCATTTGTTAAGATATATTTTAGTTGCCCGCATCAGAATTTTAAAAGTCATCTACTAACATATATTATGTTATTTATTCGTTCATATAAGTAAATATAAGTAGTGTAAATACATCTATGATTTCCACTGCAACACATGAGGCTTTATTCTAGTGGTGTACAAAATAACATCCATCCTATTACTTCTCATCTCTCAGATAAATAGAAAAACTTGAATAGATCCATTGGTTTCAACTAAACATGGGGTAGAACGGTAAACAAAAGCATGAAGAAAGACGATTCCATCAAACCAAATATTGTACCTTCCCTGTTCCAACTTCTAATTAATTTGGAATAAGTACCAACACTTCAATCAAACCATATATGAAATAAGTATCATTAGATTAGTTATATAATATTTTCATAATAAATTAATTGAGAGACATAAATGCTAATACTATATGTCTATTACAAACTTATTCAAAGTTAAGGTAGTTTGACTGGCATTTCCCATAGTTGTAATCTTTTATGGACCGAGAGAGTAACATGTATATAGTGTTTTCACTGGCGGATCCAGCGGATAGTCCAGGTAGGCTCGGGACTACCTTTGAATTTGGCCCAAAATTTTTTTACTAGTGTACATAGGCTAGGAAAATTTGGCCCAAACACCCTTTTAGTTTCACCCTGTCACTCTCTGTCTCCAAGGCGGAAGCGACTCCCGAGCGAGAGTTGCGAACGCGTCCTCCCAACCCCCGACTCTGCCGCGACTGAGCGAGTGATCCGCCCCCACCTCCCCCGCCCAACCACTAGAGGGAAGGGTGGCATGATGGTGAGCATTGTATGTTTGGTGAAATTTCAATCTAAACTAGTCATGAAAGCTAGGAGGTAATGACTCTAAAAGTCACCACAACAAAAATAAGGAGACTCTATTAAAAACATCAGTCCAATCAAATATGATATATATATAGGGAAATTCCTTTTTACTCTCGCGTGTAGCTACTCCCACCTACTCGTACATGCACATGAGATCACGATCGTCTAGCTAGTCGCCCTCACGGCGGGCCGATGACGAGGTTCCACCCTAGTGGCTGGTTGTTAGCGGGTTTAAAAACACTGACCCGACCCGTTAATTGATGTTGTATATATATGAAAAAATCCCAGTCAATATTCGGTGGCGTCTGAATCTGAGGCGTGGTGGGCGGTTGCTCGATCGGCGAGATTGCCGCAGCCGCACTCCGGCGGTGAGGCCATCCTCACGCAGGGCACCGCATAGCGGCTTCGCGGCCCTCCCCGGACGCACTACACCACCAACCCATGCCGTAGGCGTCCCTGGCGGTGGTGGTGGCGGCGGCCAAACCCACATGTCGCTCCGCAACGGCCACGCAAGGACGGCGTTACTTGCCTCTGGTGGGATCCATCCCCTACGGATTCTGCCGCAAAACTACTCGCCTCCCTCAACGGTGGCGACGCCCAACCCTTCCTTCGCGGATCCGGCAGCGATGGCCTCTCCTCTTCACCTAGTGGTCGTGTTCATCGACTAGCGACGATAGTGTCCGCTGCCTTCGGTCCAACCTGGCGGCAAAGGAGCACGACGCCTCCGCTCCAACCTGGAGTCGACGATCGTTCCCTCTGCTACCCATCGCGGCGGGCTGTCCCCTCCACACGGCAAAGTTCCCTCCACCTGGAGTCGACGGCCGTTCCCTCTACTACCCAACCTGGAGTCGATGCGTCAAAGTTCCCTCCTACTTTGGCAGCGGCAAAGTTGCGCTCTCTGTTTCTTGGCTCTCCTACTGAATAGGTACCAAATTACACTCCAGCATGCCTTTTTATCATATAATAAGTCTGAACTTATGTGTCTTCATAATTTTAATTGGAATCCATAATCAAGAATTAAGAGTATGCTTAGATACTATTTTTCCAAATATGAGTATGTTTAGATAACTTTTCAGCTAAGTGTATGTTTTCATACCTTTCTTGATCATAGTATCGTTTGATATTTTTCATATTATAGTATAACTTGATACTTTTTTTCAGATCGCACTATAGTAAAAAGCTTGCATAAGAGGGCATCGAGGTTCCTACGTGACACATCTTCTAAATTTTTTGAACATATGACAACATTTTTTCTGATTGGTTTAGCATCATCATGTTCATGAAGGACTTGAATATACGAGGGATGAGTATGGCACGGTGAAGTAGCAAGTTCAGAGCTTGTAGTTAAAGCTATCTTGTAGGGACTGCACATATATATGTTCAGTTTAGATAACTTTTGTCAGCCTGTAAATGCAACTGAATTGCATATCAGTTTGCATCTAAATTATAGATAGAGCTACCGCCATCAACTCGAGAATGCTTGCTTCTGTAAATGGACCAGTCTCAAGAAATTAGAAGTGACTATATATATGTGCATATCAAAGGAAGTATATACTTTGACTCCCTGGTAAAAAGATGTACACATACTCCTCAAAATTGTATACACCATACATAATCTTTTGTAATGTAGTATGTGTGCATACTCTCTTTTCAAAAGTATGTGCTAATACTAGCTTGTATCAAAAAAGTATGCACGCATATTATTTTTCCTCCTCAAAACTCCTTTAATTAGTGATGTACACACTTGATTTTGATGTATGTACCGATACTCATGTTAAAAAGTATATACGCATACTAGTTTATAAAAAAAGGTATAAAGACATACTACCGTACTATCCTGAAGCACAAGTATGAAGATATACTCATTTTTATAAGTATCCTATCATACTTCTAATAAAAAAAATATGAACTCATACTATCTTACATATATATGGATATACTATCTAGCATGTATCCACACATGATCTTAGCGTTTATGGACATACTCTAATAAAAAAAATGATACCGTATGGCTTTCGATCTACATAGACCTGGAGCAGCAAGTATGACATACTAATGCAGACGTGCCTACAATAACAAACCCAGCGTCATGATCCGGTTTTAACGGTTATTATCTCCAGAAAAAAAAAGCTGCTATATACAGCCACCGTCTAAAGTCTAATTGAATTGGGTCACGTTTCTCAGCCCGTTAAGCATTTTCTAACTTTGCCGGACGGAGGTTCCGCGATGCGCTGTGAGAGTAGATACTCGCGTGTGTAGGAAAAACTCACCCATATATATATAACAATGACTAATCCCTTTTAGCCACTCTTGAGTTATTAATGTGACTAAACTACTTTAGTCTATTTTTTTTTGTCAGTTTGTTTAGCCGTTTAGTTTAGTAGTTAAACTTTAGTCAGGACAAACAAACAATCCTTTATGCATGTTGTATTGCCCTGTGCTTGTTTTTGGAAATGAAGAAAGTAGTTTAAAATGTTGGGAAATGTTTTCAACTGGTTTTGAACTTTAGAAATGTAATTATTCTTGGAGTAAAGGAGCATGTAGAAAGTCTTGAATAACTTTACGTTTGAAATGGAGGTAATACAATAGTACAGGCTATACTTCCAAGTTCGTGCCTACGGGGCGTGCAAACGGTACTCCTAGAGCCACACTCCTCACGGCAGACGGATACGAGCGCAAAGTGTCTGTTGAGGCAACTACCGTAGCCGTCTCGGAGTTGGGCGGAGACAAGACGCGCCGAAGCGGAAATGGCAGCGCAGAGAGACGGCGTTAGTGTTTACTACTCCTATATAGCAGCAGCACGCTTTTCCGCCTTTTCCCCCGCCCGCCGTCCGGCTTACCACTGACCACACTCACCACTGCACACTCGCAGCAGTGGAGAAGTAGAGTCTACTCCGTAGGCGCGAAGGAGGAGGGGGAAGAGCCGGAGCCCGGAGGGGATGGCGGCGGTGGAGGCGGGGGTGGTGGCGGTGGCAAGCGGGAGGGGATGCAGCAGCCGGCTGGTCCGGGGCCTCTACTGGCGCCTGCGCGCGGTTCTGCGGCGCCTGCGGTCGGAGCGGGCCAGGCGAGGCCGGAGGTTCAGCTTCCACTACGACGCGCTCAGCTACGCGCTCAACTTCGACGACGGCCGCGCGGTCGCCCCTGCCTCCGTCGCCGCCGGCCTCGTCCTTGTCCCCGGCGACAGCGACACGCTACGGTGAATCTGTCGCCGATCCTCTACCAGCTGTGGGTTTCTTGCTCCGGATGCGGCTGATCTCGGCTGTCCTGTGATTTCGCTTTTTTTTTTTTTTATAAAGAAGAGGGTTGTGTAATGGAAGAAAGATGGTAGGGTGGTGTGGCCTTGCGTTCTACGAGCGATTCTTGCATTGATGCGCAGCTACGAGATGCCCCCGGCTTCTGGTGATTTGGAATGCAAATTCTGCACCGCTTCCGCCTTCGGGATGGCGGTGCTTTCTTCTCAGAGTTCTAACACCATGATTTGCAGGGAGAAACACATGTGTTTTCGCCGCCTTGGTGCTTCTTTTTCTCGACTAGTATTTCTTGCTTGTGCTTCACAGTTCCTTGTGTGGTTGATCCTACAATTTTTTCCTTCATGGTACCATTTCTTAGTTTCAGCTGAGCAGCAATCGGATTAAAGCTAGTTTACTGGGGAATCGAACTATTATCGGAGGAAGGTAGGAAAACTTTTGCTGCTAGGTGATTGTCCCCCTCTGCTCCAAAGTCTTAACGCTAGAAGAAGAGCATTTAGTGAACAGAAAAAAAAATCCGTCTATACAACCACATAAAAAAAGCGTTTGTCAGGAACAAACAAAAAGCTCATCCCCTTGCCACTTGCACATGTGCCCAGGCGACAAAATGACAATGCAGTCACGGAGATGGGAAGCAAGATCGGCAAAGCTGGTCTGAATTCTGAAATGAGCTCAGACATTCCAGTTTTTCACATGGGATGGAGTTGATAGGGGTGACGACTGCCCAACTTGCGAGCCAAAATTCTTTTTTTTATTTGAACTAAAAACTTGCAGGAGAATAATAAGCCACAATTCATTGAGCCAGGCCATGAGAATTGCGAAAGGAGGAAGAACGGGTAGCACCGTAGTAGTTCTAGCATGATAGGTCGACAGGGCACGCCGGAGTTTGTTGGTGGCCGCAGACGCCAAGTGCAGACGAACGGAGAAAGGGATCGAGCCCTTGAATCGAGCCATCGAGGGGACCTGCCGTTGGCCGTTGGGTCGTCCTGTCGTCCCATCCATCTATATTCTTTCCTCCGTAAGCCTCGCTACTTTTGACGCAAAAAAGTTAAGCCGAATATATATCCTTGGGCATCCACACTAAAGGAAATCTTGATTTAGTAAGTTTTGATAACCCGTGATAAACAAGATCACAACCATTTCACCATCAGGGAGGCTGAGTTTATCCCGTTTTATTAAAGGATAATAAAAGACTCTGGGGCACTCGAGTGGGAAAGGCATCACGGAGTGGTCCAGTGGAACAAGCATCTCGCTGGCATCGTCGTCCAAAGCCAAAAGCAATGGCGCATGTCTGGATCGTCAAGTGACTGATTAAAAACGGAGACAGCATGCATCGGAGTGCCATGGTCGTGCTTTCGCTGGCTTCTCGGGCGCAATAATTTATGTACGTTTAGTACTGGGGATTATCAGGTGCAGGTACAACGATTTCTGTCACGCACGACAGCTCTGACACTAGTGGAGCATGGTACGACCAACCATGGGCCTTGGGTACTGCGAAAGCACGATTAGATGGGGAGATGGACGCAGAAGCGTGCGCTAAATGATGGGCTGATTTTAAGATGGCCCAAAAGTTTAGGGAATTCAGCTTCTAGATGGGCTCGAAATGCCTCCTGCTGTTGTTCATCGTGAATGAAAAAAAAAATCATTTTTCCTCTTTTGCAAAAGTCTGTTTTTCCTCTCTTAACTTTAAAACTGGACAAAACACCTCTCTCAACTTCTGGAGCCGTGTGTTTTATCTCCCTGACCTGATAATAAGCGTTTTTAAAGATGATTTTATTTTTTTTATTTCGAATGAATCTTTGAAAAACCATCATAAATCACCGAAAAATCATAAAATAAACAATCTATTTTGTTGGACTACACATAAATAGATCTACATAGTGAACATATAATATGATATTATTTTGTACAAAGTTTTTACTGTAGATTTAGATGTATCATTTTCTGTAATTAATTGGAATAGTTCAACTGCAGTTTTGTATGGTTTAATTGTAGTGAAGTTTTTATGATTGCCTAATTATGGGAGTTGCTATTTTATAGGCGCCTATTTTTTAAAAATAAATTAGGCGACATGCTGAGGAGTGGTCATCCGCTTCGTGTCTCCTTGCATCAGTTCAGTAGCAAAGAAGCGGACAATGCTCTCTACACGTCGCCTGAGAGCTTAGGCGGCGACTGAAGTTCAGGAACCATTCCTAATTATTATATGCTTGAACTGTAATAAAAATTTCATATTCATTGTATCATGTATAACATAGTTATAGAGTTTTATTTAGATTTAATAAGCATAAACCCTAAATATAGCTTGCAATTTTTATGTATCTTGGAATTGAATTTATTTCACTGAAATAAGGTTCAACCAAGTTCAATTAAATACAACAAATACGTAGCTAGCTTATTATAGTTAGCATGGACAGTAGATATAAAACCAGAAAACGAGTTATTCCTCTTGCCACAACATACACATATTAACTAGTCAAGCTTAAAAATGAAACTGATTAAGGCCTCCCTTACTTTCACTACTGGAAACTGGCGCTTTGCCGAGTGCCTGACCCACTCGACAAAGGCCCACATCCACTCGGCAAAGGCCCACATCCACTCGGCAAAGACTTTTCCGAGTGTGGCACTCGGCAAAGTCCACTCGGCAAAGAATCCGTCGGCAAAGCCGGCTTTACCGAGTGCCAAATATCGGGCACTCGGCAAAAGCTTTACCGAGTGTCAGGTCAACACCCGGCAAAAAAAAACGGCGGCCGTCAAGTTGACGGATTTTGCCGAGTGCTTACGTGCCAACCACTCGGTAAAGAATTTTTTTATTTTTTTTTGAAAATCCGTACAGCTCGGCAAAAGGCGGTGACGATGCATTGGATCCTCGCCTCGTGGTACAGGTCCCAGAGCCAGGACCTAACAACCTTGTCCTGCATGACCTCCGCCTCGGCCTCTCTCCCCGGCTCGCACGCGTACCACTCCTGCATACAGTCATCATGTATCCTTTGGTTAATTCAAGAACGTAAAACAAATGCGTAGTATTGACAAATGTTGTGCGATCTAGACTTACCCAGGACTCGTCCTTAATCTGCCTAGCAACCGCGATGCCGGGCGTACTAGACTCCGCGGCGATGAAGTGGTCCCACGACCAAGGCGGGCCGACAACCCCGGCGTACTCAACGTTACCAGGGTAGTGCTTCTTGATCAGGAGAGTGATGATGCCATTGATATGGCGGCTGCCACCCCCTCCACTCATAATTACTCAGTTCCTACACGAGTCAATAAGAACAAATGTTAGTTTGAAGTTCGATGTTCAACATGTAATATGAACAAGTAGTGATAACATCAGTTATTACTAACTTTTCGCCGCTAGGTCGAATGACCGGACGACGGTGAGCTAAGGGAACCTGCCGCAGGAGCTGCGTGGGCCCGCGCTGGTACACCTTACTTGTAGCAGAGGAAGTGGAACCTCCTACTATGGCCTCGGCCTCGTCCTCCTCCTCCCTTTCCTCCTCGTCCTCCTCCTGAGGGGTCAACTCGGGCGTCAGGTTTCGTGGAGGAGTCGGCTCCGTCCTCTCCCTCCTAGGATGACCGCGGGGGCGGCCGGTCCTTGTCGACGTCTCGGCCGCCGGCTCGTCGGGGTCCTCAGTACTCCTCTGGTAAAAGGAGGACACCTGCCGCTGCGACCGCCTGCTTCCGCCCGGCATTTTGTCGAGTGCCTGCAATTACAAAGAGAAAACGAATTAGCATAAATAAACAGTAAGTACTTATGAAGAGATATAAACGTAACGAAACAATATAATATTACATGAATTAGAAATTGTCTCCACAATCGGCAGTGGTTTTTGGCCCTCGTGGCACTCGTGTGTCATCATCACTATCAATATTATCGAACTCTAATGCCTCCTCCTCATCTTCATCCTCCTCCTCCTCCAATCCTAATTGCATTCGCTCAAGAATTCTTAAGTCTTTGACATTCTGCACCTCAACACCCTCGTCCTCATCGTAGTCATTGTCTTCTTCCATGTCCATCAACGATGTAATGTCAATGTCAAACCTCCCTTCTAGGCCCTCGGGTTGAAAGAACTCTCCGGTATATGTGTTTGGGTCAAAGTTGTAGTCATCATCGTTTGGAAGAGGTGCTTTGCCATGCGGCAATACCAACCGAACGATGTACCAACCCACAAGATCCTCAACTTGTTGGCATGCCCATGAGAGATAATAAACTTGTGAGGCTTGTTGAGCCACAATATAGACATCATCTCCTTTATAGATGGAATCCTTTCGAATTTCTACAAGCCCAAGCTCAGGGGCTTTTCTCGTGACATCAGGATCGAACCAATGACATTTGAATACCACTGGATTAAGAGCTTTGGTAGCCTTGCTACCCGGATAGTGGAGCTCGTATATTTCTTCGACTATGCCATAATAGTCACGCTCATCGGTGCCAGGCGTACGAACTCCACTATTTGTGGTCTTTCGATTTGGTCGGCTCTCCTCGTAGCTTCTTGTGTGAAAGCGATAGCCATTCACATCATAAACGGTGAATGACTTGAATCTGCGCTCGAAGCCTTTGGCCACCTGTTTCAACTCATCACTCATTTTCGGATCGATGCGGGCCTACAAGTTTAGGTCGGATATATCGTTACATGAAATGAAATGAAATACGAGATAAGTTGGCTTGCACCTTAGTACTGAACCATGAAATGAAATCGGGGTCACCCTTTTTGAGAAGATGGTCTTGTTCTTCAAGGGAAGGATCCCGTGAGCCTCTCCATTGTTCAGCAATAAATTTTCTGAATAAACAAAAGACAAGTGAGTCGGATCGATAGTTGGAGGATGGTGAAGGCGTATGTAACAAGTTCATTAAGAACTTACTACATATAAGGAGCCACTTCATCAAGGTTCAACAACACATACAATGTGATAGTGCGCCACTCCTCAAGCTGCAGCATCTTGATCTTTGATGCGCTTGCTCTTCCGAGTTCTCCTTTGAAAAGGCTGAGGTTCGATGAACTCTCGTCGATGTTGTATCGAGATGGTGGATTGTGCACGCTAGGAAGGTTGTCCTTATAGTATGTCGTTGTGAAGTTGGACACCTCCTCCAGAATAAATGCCTCTGCCACAGAAGCCTCAATTTTGGCTTTATTTCTACACTTTTTCCGAAGAATCTTTAGCAATCTCTCGACTGGATAGCACCAATAGCACTGCACCGGCCCCCCCATCCGTGCCTGAGTTGGTAGGTGCAAAAGCAGATGCTGGATCAGCAGGAAGAAACCGGAGGGGGAAGATCATCTCCAACTTACAGATCAACAGAGGTGCGACTTCCTCCAGGTTAGTAATCATGTCTTGAGATAGCTCCTTGGCACAAAGCTGACGAAAGAAATAGCTCAACTCTGCCAACACGCGCCACACAGGCTCGAGGAAGAATCCCCGGGTCATCGCAGGCAGGAGACGTTGAATCCATATGT
This sequence comes from Microstegium vimineum, assembly GCA_022036555.1. Taxonomy (NCBI): domain Eukaryota; kingdom Viridiplantae; phylum Streptophyta; class Magnoliopsida; order Poales; family Poaceae; genus Microstegium; species Microstegium vimineum. The sequence continues at coordinate 4,061,508 of CM039121.1, forward strand.
GATAGTCATGACTCTTCATCCCTAATACTCGCATAGTAGACAAATTCACTCCCCTTCTCAAATTCGCAGCGTACCCATCAGGGAACATGATCGTCTAGATCCACTACAATACTTTCTTCCTATGGTCTCTTTTCAGTACATAATCGGCCGAACCTCTTTGCCATCTCTTCCCGTTACCAGGAACCTTCATCACTAGCTTTGGCCTATCACACAGCTCTTGCATGTCCAGTCTAGCCTTAACGTTGTCCTTTGACTTGTCAGTATCCATGAGTGTTCCAAAGAGTGCCTCAGCGACATTCTTTTCTGTGTGCATATCATCGATTTAGTGCGGATAAAGAAGATCTTTGAAATAGGGGAGACTAGTCAAGCCCCATTTATGAGTCCATATGTGTTGTTGTCCATAACCAAAAAAACAATCGTTCTTTTCATCAAATTTCAGAGCCTCTACCTCATCGAAGACCTCCGCACCACTCATGAACTGAGGAATTGGGTCGGTGACTTGGACACCTTTTCTGAAGTGCTGTACGTCACGTCTGAATGGATGGTCTAGAGGTAGGAATTGCCGATGTTGGTCGAACGAAGAATACTTGCCTCCCTTCTTCAACCAGGAGAACCTCACAGCTGACTTGCATAATGGGCATGGCAACTTTCCATGAACACACCACGCGCTTAATATGCCATACGCCAGGAAGTCATGCATGGAGTACTGGTACCACACACTCATTTTGAAGTTCCTCTTTGTAGCTCGATCATATGTCAGCACCGGGTTTTTCCAAACTTCGTTCAACTCATCCCACAAAGGCTGCATGAACACACTCATATTCTTCCCCAGGTGTCCAGGAATTATGAGCGACATGAATACGTTCTTCGGGTCAAACATGACGCCAGGGGGGAGATTGAGGGGGATCACGAACACAGGCCAACAAGTGTACGGGGCCGCCATCATTCCATACGGGTTGAACCCATCTATTGCAAATGCCACACGTACATTCCGAGCCTCCATAGCTTTGTGAGGATGCATGTCATCAAAGTACTTCCATGCGTCACCATTCGATGGGTGTACCATCTTGTCAGGGCTGTATCTTTTGCCATTCTTGTGCCATGTCATCTGTTTCGCGATATCCTCTGTCATGTATAGCCGTTGGATCCTCGGTATGAATGGAAGGTACCGTAGAACCTTCTCGGGGATCGTAAGATATTCCTTCCTACCATCACCATGGTTGACCTCCACATAACGAGAAGCTTTACACTTTGGACAGTGTGTTGCTTTCTCTAAATGTTTCCTAAATAGGACGCACCCTTTTGGACAAGCATGGATCTGCTTATATGGCATCTTAAGGGCACGAAGGAGTTTCTGTGACTCATATTCTTTGGCAGAACATGACCCTCCGGCAGCAGGGTGCCAATAATTGTCAACATGCCATCGAACATGTCTCGACTCATACTATACTGCGACTTCAACCCCATTAGACGTCCAATGGCATCTAGTTGTGAAACCATTGTCTTATCGTGAAGGGGCTTCTGTGCCGAAGACATCATGTCGTAGAACGCCTTTGCGGTTTCCTCTGGCTCCTCCTCCATTCCTTCACCGAACTGTGCCTCATGAAAATCATCCATCATGTCTACTACCCCGACATCTCCATCATACTCCTCGAGACGTCGTCTCACCACCTCGTCTCTCACCCGATCGGCTTCACCATGCTAGACCCAGTAGGTATAGTTTTTAACGAAACCGAACTTGAAAAGATCTTGCCCCACGTCATTCTTATATTTTCTTTTCTTGTTCTCACACCTGCTACAGGGACACGACATCCGACTCGACCCTTTAGCAGCAACGCCAAATGCATGCTCCAAGAAAGCATTGGTCTTGTTAACCCATTCTGTGCTCTTACTCGTGTAGCCCGTGTACATCCAGTCACGATTTTCTATCCTCTAGCATATACTATGTAAGCGACAAATACAGCCAACCCATGCATCTACATGGTGTTTCTATCATCTAGTAGGTGAAGGATAGGTCCTAATCCCACTCGTAGATACGTAGATGAGGTCAGTTTCCATGCTCTACTCCTATCCAAGATGAAATTTCGGTAGCACCTCCCCGTTGTTCTCCCAATACACGTCCCGCTAGGGAGAGTGTGTATCCGGAGAACAACGGGGAGGTGGTGCCGAAACTCCGACTAGGACAGGAGCAGAGCATGGAAACTAACCTCATCTACGCATATGCGTGCTGTCCAAATAACGTGGACAATCCGAAAGAGATACAGTCAGATACACACGGTGATCTGCGTGCCTCCAACTGTTTCTCTTTCGGACGAGAGACGCCTAACTAGGTTACGCGGCCTACGAGAGAGATACAAGATAAGATGTTTTTTATACCTAAGGTGGTGGTGGAGTCAGGATAGCGGGGCAGTGGCGAGTCGAGGCAGTGGCGAGTCGGGGCGGTGCAGGCAGACCCACAGCGCCGACGAAGTGGATTGACTACTCCGGAGCTCCTCTGACGTCCTCTGCTCTGCAAAACCATAAAGCAACACCCATAAGTTATAAATTTCGGCAGAACCTCTCCTGTACGGGGAGGTTCCCAAAACCTGCAAGAAAACAATCTGCTCGATGGCCGACACCCACATTTGCGGCACGAAGGCCGACACATCAACAATGGGAGGCACGAAGACCATCCACATCCAAAACGACGCGATGGCCGAAAACCCTGAGTTTTACCTTCTACTCGACCGAAGGACGGGGACGTGAAGGCAAGGTCGTCGAGACGAGGCCGTTATCCACAACCACATGCATTGCATGCCCAAGTCACAACTCACAACATGTATAGGTAATTAATTTGATTTTTGAAAGGTAAACTCCACGAGCCAACGCCCCCCCGTTTCTATCAAAGTTGCAAGTCACGGCTAACGTGTCCGGTGGAATTCGAGCTCGTGACCTCATCCTCGCGTGTCCCCTCCACTCAGGGGCGGAGACAAGGGCGCCGGCAGGGGCCTGTTCCCCGCCCATGTTTGATAGCATTTACTTTACTACTATTCTTTATTATTTTTCTACTAATCACTAGATACTATAAGTAAATAAGCTTTAGAATTAAATTTAGATTGCTTTTTTCAAATACATCTCTTAATTATCTAATGTTAAGTAGTTAAGTAAAATAAAATATGTGATGTGCATTGTTGATCTATGAAGAATTTACCTTCAAATTTTATCTTTACTTTAGGTATTTACTTCCTCCATCCTATAATATAGTGCATTCCAAAAAGTTAAGATAACTTGAAAGAATTCTTAAATTGCGCAAACCTATAAATTTAACTCAATAAAGATCCCCAATTAAGATATATCTTCTCAAATTATGGTACCGTATGTAGAATGCAATATATTTTAGTACAAATTTTGAAATATATAATACACTATATATTTCACGATGGATGAAATAGCATTTATCCAAGATGAAGTAAATAAAGATGATTTTTATAGTGTTTTTAATCAACATCAAACTTCATATTTTTTGAGCCGACATCAAAGTTTAGCAAGGGAACTATATAATTTTTGTTGACACTTAGTAAGTGTTCGCCCCCCCTTATATCTGAATCTGGCTTCGCCCCTGCCTCAACTAACCACGTACTGCACCACACTATTACTTACTCCCCCCGTCCATTTTAACTGGCGTACACGCATATCAAGATTCAAACTTTAAAAACTTTGACCTATAATTAAGCTAATAATTTTTAAATATTATAACATAAACTTTATACTATTAGATTTGTAATAAATTGTACTATCCAATGATTATATATTTATAGACATAAATAATATAGTATAAAATAAATGAACAGTCCAAGTGTAATCTAGAAGACCGTGTCATTATAAATTGCGCCAGATAAAATGGACGGAGGGAGTATTTATATAATATGTTTTAGTTCCCCACATATTATACCAAACTAAGTGTAAATTACTTATTTGAAGCTCTAAACAAATTTAAATAAAAAAGTTATAAACTACAAAGTTTTATAACTTTTGAGATCTACATTTTTTGTTTAGTAAGTTTTTCCGTCCAATGTCGTTTACAAAATTTAAATTTCAAAATTTTAAAATATAAACATAGTTTTGTATAACAAGATGATTTTAAACAAAAAAGTTGTCAATTACAATGTTTCATAACTTTTCAAGATCTATAACACTTATTTTAAGTACGTATGTAGCTAGCTCATTATAGTTAGCATGGACAGTAGAAGTAACAAGAAAACGAGTTATTCCTCTTGCCACAACACACACATATTTACTAGTCAAGCTTAAAGTGAAACTGATTAAGGCCTCCCTTACTTTATTTATTCACGACGTATCCATGACACGCAGAGATCACTGCGATTTACACATGAAAGTGTTCATTTTACATACTACTAGCACATAGCACGGCCACAACGACGGTTGTAACAGTTCGGCAAAGAGCGTGCAGTCTAGTCCCAGCAGATCGCTCAGGCATGTCGGACCAGGTGACAGGGTACTCGCCCACATCGTCGTCCCCGGTGATGCCAAGCGCGTCCCACACGGCCTAGGACGCGTCGACGATGTTGGGGCGGCACGGTGGCTGGAAGGCGTGCGGACGGTCGCAGCCGTTCAGGGAGTCACACTCGTCCACGACCTTGGCGAGCACGGACCTGCCCTTGGCGTTGATCCGTATGTTCTTGCCGCAGCGCTTGCCGTTGGCGTACCAGCCCGTGGACAGCGCCACGACGAGCTCTGATGATGAGCTCTTGTGGAACTTACCGTCGCATTCCGACGGGTCGCCGCCGTCGCCACCTTCCTCGAAGTCGTTGAGCGTCATGATGGCCCTGGTGCTCCCCGTGACCGGCGGCGAGCACTTGTGTGTCGGGTAGGCCTGCCCGACCTTGCAGCATTCATCGCACGAGTGGTGGCTCTTGGTCGGCCGCAGCATGCCGCTCTGCTGGCACCCGTCGTCGGCAAGCTCACGGCGGCCGTGATCCTCGCAGTTGCAGCGACCTGCCAAGGCGACCAGCAGAACGCCAGCCAATGCAAGCACGAGGATGCTGGTACTGGACATTTTGTGCTTAGCTTGCTGTGAATTGTGAATTGGGTGACTGCCAAGTGCCAATCCCTGCCGCCTATGATTCGGATGTTTTGTATGCTTCCAACAACGGCGTGATTACAGCGAGGAAACAACCGATGCCCAGGCATAAGAAGAATCGTGTGTTTTTCGAGAGCTTCCGACACACAAAATTTGAACCCATCGGAATTTAATCTGACGTCTTCCTTGCCTTTTGCTGTTGTGTTGCTTGCGTGGGCCGGTTGCCTTGGTGGAAAGCCCAACTATCCTGTCTCAATATGTACTATTGTGCTGTATGTTTTTTGGTCTAATAACATGCATGGTGGGAATGGGTCGATCCGGTCCTGGTCATAGACCCAGACTCATGGCCCTAAGGCCAATTTTAGGAGTCATGGGTCGACCTATTTTCTCTAGGTGCTACAGCCTTGATGGTTTATTGGGTAGCTTGGGTCGACCTAAATATTTTTTTTTCACAATCATAAATCATGAATACTATTATAACATATTTTTTTTAAAAAATATAAGATTAAAAATATCATAATAATATATTAATATTATTAGCTAGTCATCAAATTAAATAAGTTAACAAGTGAACCATGATTTTAATTTTATTATTTTCACTTCTAAAATATGATATTCCTCACTTACTTTCAAGCACAGACAATCTTCCAAGTTATGACCAATCATATTTATTTTTAAAAGATAAAGAATACTAAAAAATAATAATAAAATTATTAATGGTCGACTCATGGTACTCATTGGGTCGATGAGTTTTGGCTCTATTGACCTATTTTAAAATTTAGGGCCAGCCCCTATGACCCATTAACCCTATTTTTGTAGGTCGGGTCAAATGCCTAATGGTTCGACTCGACCCATTCCCATCCGTAATGGTCAGCAATAACTGGGTTTTCGTTCTGATGTTTATATGGGCCAGGTGTCAATATCTATGGCTATTATGAACTAGGCTGATGCTATGATACATCTAAATTTATGTCTATAACTAATAATTATTAATATATATTATATTTGTATCTATATCTATATCTATATGTAATACTCTTTATCTAGAAATTAGAAGTGAAGAACAGAATAGAAAGAAATAAAAGGTTCCAAATGTAAAAAATACCAGAGTGAAAGAAAAGGTGTGATGGTCTCAATAATTTTTAAAATAGATGGAGTTCCTGATGCAAAATGTCCAGAAACAAGCATTTTTATTTTCTTTTGTTTTCCTTTTTTCTAAGATCTTGCAAAATTCGCCAAAAATCATAGAAACATCAGAAAAAATGATCTATTCATAGATGTCATGAATGTGGACTCAACCAGACAAACTCAGAATACGTAGAGGTGGCCTAACAATACCTACATGGAGGATGTTTTTATTGTTTATGTCAATTCGATATTGCTTTAATAGTACATTGTTATTTATTATCAGCATTAACTTATATTATAGATGTGATAGACATCATAAGCTAAATTATAAAAAGCATAAAAAATAAATAGATATATACCATTCACATTATAATTTTCTATGAGTGTTTAATAGTTTTGTTCTTCCATTGCAACGCACAAACATATTTGCTAGGAAATAATAAAGATGTAAAATTTTCTTCTATCTTCTTGTCCATCTTTCGGGTACAAAGGTAAGGGGTACCCTAAACATGTGATAAATCTAACGCTCAACATAGCAACCGTTTTTAAGGTAGGATCCGATCAGCCGTCCGAGTCAATGAAGGAAGACCCGTCACGCAAATGTTCCTTTCAGCGGCAACAAGTATCGATCGTGGGCCGGCCCATTGCAGGAAACACAGAAGGCCGGATACCCCTCTGCCTCTACCTCGACTGACGGGCGGGGGTCGAACGAATGACCCCTCCGCCTCGCCTTAACCCCCCGTGTGACGAAAGAGGGGTCAATCGAACCCCCCATGGCCTCTACCTCGACTGACGGACAGGGGTCGAACGAACGACCCCTCCGCCTCTACCTCGACTGACGGGCGGGGGTCGAACGAACGACCCCTCCGCCTCGCCTTAACCCCCCGTGTGACGAAAGAGGGGTCGATCGAACCCCCCACGGCCTCAACCCTGACTGACGGACAGGGGTCGAACGAACGACCCCTCCGCCTCTACCCCTCGAATGACGGACAGGGGGTCGAACGAACGACCCGCGCGTAGGAGGCTCGGTCAGCTCACCTGTTCCCGGTATGGGTTAAAGGGGATCCAATGCGCCTACCTGCCCCCGCCTAACGTCATGGGCACCCACTACCGCAGTCAAATCCGTCAACTCACCGCCCATGCCCTGGATCTCCGTTGACCGAGCAACCGCTGTAGCCACGTTGCAGGTACGGAATCCAGAGGTACCCCCTCGAGCCATGAACAGGACGACCCTCGACTGTGTCTTCAGGGATACGACAGGGTCACGCTGGCCTCGACCCCCCGCCTCGACCAGGGGGCTCGACCACCATCCCCAACCACTCCGGCATGGCTCCCGTCCAATCCGTCCCGCGTCACTGTGGGACTCGTACCCGTCTACAGAAGGTCGACCGCGCTGCGCCATGACGTTCGACAGCGTCCAATCTGCCATCACCATACCCTGAACACCGGAAGGACGGGAAGGCCACGCCGCTACAGCGATCGACGTCCCACCACAAGCATGGCGCCGCAGAGACGCCTCCCATGCCGCCATAGTTTTGGACTCTATACTCCAGTACCTCCCCTTGATCTATAAAAGGGGACGCCGGGATAGAAGAAAAGGGGGCGAATACGAAGACAAATGCACATTCGTATCGGACATCAGCTCTGACCCGCATACACCACACGCCGCACCCGATCGCTTGATCGACTTCTCAAGCAATCAACCGACCTCCTAGGATAGCCCTGCTAGCCCTAGGCCTCAGCTCATCCTGAGGACCTCCGTGTAAAACTGCTTGTACCCCCCCTGTACAAGCACTTCGGTGCAAGATAATACAATCCATCCTCCCCCGCTGGACGTAGGGCCTTCTGTGCCCGAACCAGGATAAATCTTGTGTTCTTCTTGCATCACGTCTGGGAGAGGGAGCACGCAATATACAAATTTACTAGCCGGTGGTCTTGACCCCCTGGGTCATAACACCGACAGTTGGCGCGCCAGGTAGGGGGGCTTTGCGTGTCGATCAACTCCAAACTACTCTCCCAGATGGATTCCACGACCCCATCGCTTCCATTCGCCACCGTCATCTGGTTCGGGAGCCTAGAGTTCATGTCCACGGGCCACGGCCACAACATGGTTCTACTCTCAGCTAGTGGCATGGATAGCAGCAGCTCCGGTACTCCGGGGCCAAGGAGGACCAGACGACGGCCCCACCGCTTGCGCCCGTCGCCTGCGACGAGGAGGAGGCGCGAACGACGCTGCCGCACTCCTCACCGTGCGGATCCCGAGACGTCGGATGCCATCCCCCCGGCCTCAGCTGGCGACACAGTTCCTCCCTTTGGGAGCATGTTTGACCCATGCTTGCGGGTCGGGGGCGGGTGCCTCGCTGAGCCTGACTTTGGCTCTGCCATACCGTCATCTCAGGGGGTCCCCGTGGCTTCTCCGACGCACTCGGCCGCACCACCACACAACTTGTTTCCACATGGGCTCTACAACAGCGCCAGACTCTGTTCTGCTTTTGTAGGCTCGCAGATGCAGGCACGTTACGGCTCCCCAGGGAACCCGCTACGTATGACGATCAACCTCGTCACCACCCCTCCACTGGACGAGTGCCCGAAGTCACGACAAACCCCGGCCCTAGGGTGTCAGACCTAGGGGACGGTACGACAATGGCTGGAGGAGGAATGCTGGGGATCTTTCCCCAACTTCTACCACGGCTACCTCGACTCGGACTCCCCCGACGAGGGTTACGATTCCACGCGGGAGTGCTTCCACCTCGTCGATCCGGTCGACTCCCAGGACGACATCAATGACGCCGCGACCACAGATGAAGGGGGAGGGGGCAACACTACCCCGGCGCGAGACGTCGCCCCCCCGGTTCCAGTCGAAGCCGATCCACCACAGGACGCTCAGATCGCGCAAGTCCGAGAGCTGCTCGCCAAGCTCGAGGAGGAGCGTCTGCAACTCCAGCAGCTTGAGCATGCCCTCGAGCGAGATCGCGGGCGGCCACAGGGTGGAGGAGCCCGCGAGCGGGCCCGGGAAGTCCATCGACAGATCGTCGAGGAGGGGGCAAACGAGCGCCACGTCTACAACCGTGCCAGCCAAAATGTCGTGGCGACCGCAATGCTGCTTCGTCACATGCCGGCACCATCGACGCCCCAGGCGCGACGCATCAGGAATGAAATCCAGGAGCTTCTCCAAACCGTGGCCGTATAGCAAGCGGAGAGCTCGGCCTCAAGACGAAGAGGAGCTGCTTCCGAGCGGCGGGATGTGCCCCCTCGACAAGATCGAGAGGTATCTGTCCACCAAGACAAGGCGCCCCAAGGCGGAGCGGAGCAGCAACCAGTTCGAGACTGCATCCTCGACGATCGACAACCGCGAGACGCGCGATACGACATCAACGACAACAAACGACGTCGACACGGTGACGCTGAGGCTCGAGGTTATAGTGCTTATCGAGGTGGGCGCTACGACAACGACGAGGATCAACGTCGATCCCCGGAACCACCAGGGACACGAGTCTTCAGCAAGGCAATCCGGCAAACCGCCTTGCCTGTTCGTTTCCGTCCACCCACCAGCCTGGTCAAGTACAACGGCGAAACCAAGCCGGAGCTCTGGCTTGCTGATTTCAGGCTGGCATGTCAGCTAGGAGGAGCCGACGACGACCACGTCATCATTCGGCAACTCCCGCTCTTCCTCTCCGACACCGCTCGAAGGTGGCTCGAGGAGCTCCACCCGGACTTGATCCATGGCTGGCCCGACCTAGTCAGGATCTTTGAGGGGAACTTCAAGGGCACCTATGTGCGGCCAGGAAACTCCTGGGACCTCCGCAGCTGCAACCAGAAGCCAGGGGAAACCCTCCGTGACTTCACCCGATGGTTCTCCAAGCAACATACTGAGCTAACCCACATCTCCGACCACGACGTCATCACGGCGTTCGTCGCCGGGACAACCTGCAAGGAGCTGGTGCGGGAACTGGGACGGAACACCCCCAAGACCGCCAACGAACTTATGGACATTGTCGCCAACTATGCAGCCGGCGAGGAAGCCGTTGGCGCGTTCTTCTATGCATCCCCGAGCAAGGGGAAGGCCATGGCGGACGAGCCCCGGGGCTCGAATGATGTGCCCAAGAAGAACAATAACAACAACAACAACAAGAAGAACCATCCGGGTCGACGCGACGTCGAGCCCTACGATCTTGTCGCTGCAACAGACAAGAAGAAGCCTCGAGGTCCCCCTCTCGAGGGGGGCGTCTTCGACAAAATGCTGAAAGAGCCCTGCCCCTATCACAAGGGGCCGGCCAACCACAACCTCGAGGACTGTCGCATGCTCAAGAAGCACTTCTGCACCCTCGGCCTCAAGAAAGACGACAAGAAGGAGGACCCACAGGACGAGGGCGATGGCAAGAGTGGGGGCTTCCCCGAGATCCTCGACTGTTTCATGATCTTCGGGGGACCCTCGACCCGACTCAGCACGCGTTAGCGCAAGAGTGAGCGTCAGGAGGTTTTCTCCGTTCGAGCTCAAGCTCCTCGATACCTCGACTGGTCACACGTGCCGATCCCCTTCGATCAGGACGACCATCCCAAGCACATCCCCAACGCAGGGGTCTACCCACTCGTCGTCGACCCAATCATACTCAACACCCTCCTCACTAAGGTACTCATGGATGGGGGAAGAAGCCTCAACATCATCTACGACGAGACCCTCGACCTCCTGGGGATCCCAAGGACCATGCTCCTGCCCAGCGCTGGGGGATTCCACGGTATCATCCCAGGAAAGAAGGCACTCCCGATCGGCCGCGTCAAACTACCCGTCTCCTTCGGTACCCCCTCAAACTCCGGAAGGAAGATCTGACCTTCGAGGTGGTCACATTCCACGGTACGTACCACACCATCATCGGTCGACTGGGATATGGCAAGTTCATGGCGGTCCCGAACTACACCTACCTCAAGCTAAAGATGTCGGGGCCCGAGGGAGTCATCACCGTCGACACCTCCTACGAGCACGCTTACGACTGCGACGTCGAGTGCGTGGAAAACGCCGAGGCGGTCGAGGATTCAACCATCCTCGTGGCCCTCGACGACTTCTCCAAGGAGATCCCCGACCCCAAGCGGCACGCCGACAACTTCAAGCCTGCGGAGGACACCAAGAGCATCCCGCTCAACCTCGGTCACGCGGATGGGAAGGCGCTGACGATCAGCGCCACCCTCGAGCCCAAATAGGAAGTCGTGCTCTTCGACTTTCTCCGCACGAATGCTGACGTGTTTGCGTGGAGTCCCTCGGATATGCCAGGCATTCCGAGGGATGTCGCCGAGCACTCCTTGGACATCGGCCGGATCCAAACCGGTAAAGCAACGGCTGCGCCGCTTCGATGAGGAGAAGCGCAGAATCATCGGGGAGGAGGTCGACAAGCTTTTGAAGGCCAGATTCATCAAGGAGGTACATCATCCCGAGTGGTTATTAAATCCCGTACTTGTCAAGAAAAATAATGGAAAGGATAGGATGTGCGTAGACTACGCTAGTTTAAATAAAGCATGTCCCAAGGTTCCTTTTCCATTACCACGTATCGATCAAATAGTAGATTCCACTGCGGGATGTGAAACTCTCTGCTTCCTTGATGCGTATTCTGGCTATCACCAAATAAAGATGAAGGAGTCCGATCAGCTCGCGACTTCCTTCATCACTCCCTTTGGCATGTTTTGCTACCTCACTATGCCCTTTGGTTTGCGGAACACCGGGGCCACATATCAATGATGCATGCTCCATGTCTTTGGAAAACACATAGGGCCGACCATCGAGGCCTACGTCGATGACATTGTGGTCAAATCCAAAAAAGTCGAGAACCTAGTCGGGGACCTTGAGATCGTGTTTGGGTGCCTCAGGGCAAATCACATAAAGCTGAACCCAGAGAAGTGTGTCTTCGGGGTCCCTCGAGGCATGCTCTTAGGGTACATAGTTTCCCAACGCGGGATCGAGGCCAACCCAGAAAAGGTAACCGCAATCACCAGGATGGGCCCGATAAAGGATCTTAAGGGCGTGCAAAGGGTCACAGGGTGCCTCGCTGCCCTCAGCCGGTTCATCTCACGGCTCGGGGAAAAAGCCCTCCCCCTTTATCGCCTCCTTAAGAAAACAGAACACTTCACATGGACCGTCGAGGCCGAGAAGTCGCTCTCCAAACTCAAAGTCTTGCTCACCTCGCCACCTATCTTGGTGCCCCCAGGCCCAGCCGAGCCCCTCTTGCTCTATGTCGCAGCAACTACCCAGGTAGTCAGCGCTGCCATAGTAGTCGAGAGGGTGGAAGAGGGACATGCCCTGCCGGTTTAGAGGCCTGTCTACTTCGTGAGCGAGGTACTTTCCGAGACTAAGACGAGATACCCCCACATCCAGAAGCTGTTGTATGCCATCGTCCTCACTCGGCGCAAGCTCCAACACTATTTCCTGGGCCACCCGGTTACTGTGGTCTCATCTTTCCCCTCGGGGAGATAATCCAGAACCGGGAGGCGTCTGGAAGAATCGCCAAGTGGTCGGTCGAGCTCATGGGGGAAACTCTCTCCTACGCCCCTCAGAAGGCCATCAACTCTTAGGTATTGGCAGATTTCGTTGCATAATGGACCGACACCCAACTACCCTCGGCGCAAGTTCAGACCGGGCTCTGGACCATGTACTTTGATGGATCGTTGATGAAGACGGGGGCAGGCACCGGATTGCTGTTCATATCACCCTCAGGGGTCCACATGCGCTACGTCATCCGCCTCCACTTCCCCGCCTCCAACAACGTAGCCGAGTACGAGGCCCTCGTCAACGGTCTGCGCATCGCCATCGAGCTCGGGGTCCGACGCCTCGACGTTCGGGGGGACTCACAGTTGGTAATCGACCAAGTGATGAAAGATTCGAGCTGCCGCGACCCCAAGATGGAAGCCTACTGTAAGGAGGTCCGAAAACTCGAGGACAAATTCTACGGCCTCAACCTCAACCACATCGCCCGCCGGTACAACGAAGCTGCTGACGAGCTGGCCAAAATCGCGTCCACCCGAGGCACGATTCCTCCCGACGTCTTCTCGAGGGACCTTCACAAGCCCTCCATCAACCTAGGGTCGGGGGCTCCTACCCTCGAGCAAGGGGTCGATCCACCCCCCTCGACCGATCCCCCCTCGAACGGGGAAGAAGTCATGGAGGTCGACGGAACGGCCGCAACACCAACCCCCTTGACGGACTGGCGCACACCCTACCTCGAGTATCTAATACTGGGCGAGCTCCCAGAAGACCGCACCGAAGCCCGACGCATAGCCCGACGCGCCAAAACCTACGTCTTGTATGGGGATGGCCGCAAGCTGTATCGACGCAGCCCTACCGCTATACTTCAGCGTTGCCTCACCCTCGAGGAGGGGAGGGCACTACTGAAGGACCTACACTCGGGGGCTTGCGGCCACCACGCGGTGCCAAGAACGCTGGTAGGAAGCGCCTTTCGACAAGGCTTCTACTGGCCGACAGCCGTCACCGACGCTACCAAACTTGTTCGATCTTGCAAGGGATGCCAATTCTACGCCAGGCAGACCCACCTGCCTATGCAAGCTCTTCAGATGATACCCTTAACTTGGCCATTCACAGTATGGGGGCTCGACATGGTCGGCCCCCTGAAGAAAACAAAAGGTGGCCACACCCACCTTCTCGTGGCCATAGACAAGTTCTCTCAGGCAAAGAGAAATAGAGACAGCTCGAGAGATAAAAACGCCCAGATGCATCTCAAATAAAATGCATTAAAGATAAGAAGCCCCCAGGGGCTCAACATCATATTATCACAAAAACTAATCTATTACATGGACCTTCTTGTCCAGATTTGGCTCACAGGCCTCGACTACTCGTCGCCGTCGTCGTCCGGTGGGGGAAGCACCTCGACCTCGAACAGCTTCGCCAGCTCACCGCCGGGCACCTCTGCGGCATCGATCAGCTCATGGCATCTCGCCACGTTCTCTTCATCAGTCAGCCTCGGGTCGACGACGAAGCCGCTGGTGACGACGTCAAGGTCGTAGACGTAGCCCGAGCGGACCACTGCGAGTGCCCGCTTCACGCCTATGTGAAGGGCAACACGGACCTGCTCCGTCACTTCACGTGTCGCGGCGAAGAGCCAGCGCAGGAGGGAATCCCCACGCACGTCTCCCACAACCGGTAGCTCTAGCTCGACACCCACGCCGTCGCAGAAGGAGGAGATGGCGCCCTCGAGCCTCTCGTTCAGGCTCGTCTCCGCCCCGAGGAGGCTTTGAAGGCTGGTCAGATCCTCATGGGCTCGGGCCTTGTTCCCTTCGAGTTCTGCCAGAACGAACACATGACTCAATCAAAACCAAAAAGCAGGGGAAGGGTCAAGACCAGGCAAGCTCAATAACACTTCTAAAAAACTCACCTTTGGCATGTGCCTCTAGGGTGACGTAGCCCTGCTTAGCCCTCTGAAGTTGACGGCGGACGTCGATAAGCTCCGCAGCTTGGTCGCCATTTTTAACCCGGAGGTCCTCGATGATCTTGCTAGTACCTTCGAGGGCCCTCTTCTGGTTAGCCGCCACCTCCCCCAGAGCGGCGATCTGGGCTCAGGCCTTCTCCTCCGCGACACCCAGCGCGTCGCATTCGCGGGAGACGACGTCAACGTCCCCCTGGAGTTCGCGGACACATTCCGCCGCCAGAGTCAGCTCCTCCCTCAGCTGGGTGGACTCCTCCTCAGCCTTTCACCGGGCCTCCTGGGCAGCGTCCCGCTGCTGCCCGACCTAGGCGACCTCCTTGAGGGCGGCCTCGGCCCTCGACTGCGCTCGAGAGGCCTCCTCCAGTGCGGCCGCCACCTTAACTTTCGCCTGGGCGGCCTCGGCCTCGGCCTTCTCCAGCAAAGCGCGGAGGGTGGGAAGCTGCTCCTGCGCCCGGAGCATGAATTGGGACTTATCGTACGACCTCGCCCTCAACACCTGACAGGGATGAAAAGGAAGGTCATCAGAAAAGACCAACGAAGTAACCCAAGCAAGATCAAAGGAAGAACGAGGCTTACCTCCATCCCCCAGTGCAGATCCGCGGAAGCAACCTCCGCCGACAGGCGCACCACATGCGCAAGCCACGCCCGGAACTCCTCCAGGTGCTCCCACTCCTCAAGATCGGCGTGATCGTCGAGCTTGAAGAGGGTGCGCCCTGGGTCTCGAGGGTCGGCCAGCTCGAGGGGATCCTGCCCCCAGAACCTGCTGCGACGGTCGATCCTCTCCTGGACCTCCCGCATGATGCCCTGGCGCATCTCGATGTCACCCCCGTGGAGCACCACCCGCTCCGCCAGAGTAGGGAAGGGAGCCGCCCCCTCGAGCTGGGCACTCCTGGCCTCGGAGTCATCTTGCAGGGCCGCCGCCGGCCCCTCCGAGCCATCACTACTAGGCGGAAGAGGTCCCCGCCATGAGAACAACCCTGCGCGGTGAAGAAAGCAAACGATCAGCACCCAATGCCGCAGGCTCACCGCGGGTCGAATAAGTTAGAGGACGGATCACCTCGAGACAACGATTGCCCGACCTCGAGATGGGGCCGAGCTGACGCCTCGGACATTATCATGTCCGCCGCGCCGCTTCCCTGC
Organism: Microstegium vimineum; assembly: GCA_022036555.1. NCBI lineage: Eukaryota > Viridiplantae > Streptophyta > Magnoliopsida > Poales > Poaceae > Microstegium > Microstegium vimineum. The sequence goes on from CM039121.1 coordinate 4,077,279, forward strand.
AGCGCCGCAATGGCCCCCTTTGGTTCTGACGAAGGGGCCATCGCTGCGGCCATCTCCATCGGGTCCACCAGCTCCGCCACCGTCTCAGCCACCTCTTCATCGATCGCCTCCACCGCCGTCCCCGCCAGCTTCGCCGTCGTCACTGCCCCCACCGTGGGTAATCCCGAGGCCCCCTCGATGAGGGTCTCCACCGGCGGTGGCACCTCCGGCGCGGCGACGACTGCTCCCTCCTCTCGCCGCGCCCCCTCGTGCTCGCGCCGCTGATGCGCCTCCCATGACGCGAGGTTCTCCGGCCACCGCCCCGACGCCGGGCGCTCCAGCGCCTCTTCCTCGCCGTTAGAGGCCGAACCGACCACCTCCGCCTCTACGGTGGCTTGGGGCTCGACCCCCTCTGTCACGACCGTCGTCGACGCCGGCTCCACGCCTTCCGGAGCTGTTGGCATACCCCCCCCTCTGATGGGGTGGTGAGCGCGGCCTCAACCGCCACTCCGGTGGACCCCGCCGACGCGACGGGTCTACCCGTCTCCTCCGCTCGAGCCCGCTCGGCGGCGGATTGCGCCTGCCCGCGCCCCATCGCCTCCCGCGCCTTCGCCACCCATGCCTCAACCGGGGCGAGGGTTGAGGGAGACGGGCAACAGGGCTAGCCCCGACGGCCATCTTGGCCATGGCCCCCACCTTTAGCCTCTTGGACGGAGTGAGGGACGCGTCCTCCGACAAGCGCTTCGCCCTGAAAAAGAAGCCCATGCACGACGGTAAGCACACGTCATAACCGACAAAAAATACTCGGAATCGACAGGGAAGCAACTTACCCCAGCGGAATCGCGGGGGTCCGACCTATGGACCTCGAGCCGCTCGGGGGCTTCTGCGAGGCACGCCGAGAGCCACTTATCCCAGCGCTCGACTGGGTGGGCGCCGGAGGCATGCTCGACCGACCCCTCGACGGAGACCGCGACGAGCGGCTACACGTCTGCCGCAACACCTCGCCTTGAGGAGCCGCGGGACGATCACCCCGCGACTCGGTCCCAGCAGTCGGGGCCGACCTCGACGTCGACCCCCCTCCTCCGCTACCGGCGGTCGCCCTCTGCTGTTTGGGCGCCGCTCTTTCCTCCTCAAGCCCACGTCGCGGCTCGGCCTCCTGCTCCGACTCCTCTTGCATAAGGACGATACCCGTCAGGTCAAAAGCGAAGGGCCTAACCCGGCACCATCACGACGTGGCATTATCTTTAACAACCTCGTCGCCGTTCGACCCCTCATCCTCGTCCTCCTCCGAGGGGGACTCCTCCTCAGGAAGGTTGGCCTGCCTCTGCCGGGCCCGGCGTCGTTCACGCTCCTCCCTCTCTCAGGCCTTTTTGCCCTTGTCCTTCTTGGCCTTGTCCTTGGCCTTCTTGTCCTGCTCGGCTTGAAGGCGTCTCACCTGGGAGTCGCCCTGCTCCTCCTTCACCGGTGGTAGCGACTTCCGAAAGACGACGTTCCCTTAAGGGAACGCTAGGCAGTTAGGACACAGGCAAAGGAGACAAACAAGGCAGACAAGAAGACATTGACGGAGAAAGGGGTGTCCTACCAGCTGGACGTGGCCTTGGTCTGGCATCATGGGGACGCAAGCGACGCCCCCACCTCGAACGCGCCGGCGAAGGAAGCGCGTACTCGGCGAACCACCCTCTCGAGGGATAGCTCGTCCTCCACGAGGCGACACCCCGTGAGGTCCACCCCCGGGCGCATCTCGTCGAGGCGTCGCGGGCGAGCCATCAGCGGCACGACTCGCCGCTGGTGGAAGGCCGACGCCACGATGGCCGCCGTAAGTCCCGCCTTCTTCAGGCAAGAGATCGCGCCGAGCAGGTGGTCGAGGAGCTTCTGCTTCTTCTGAACGACGCCGTACCTCCAATGGTCGGGCCTCGAGTCCATCGTCCTCCCGGTGTAGGTGGGGAACAAACCGTCATCGTTCCTCAGGTAGAACCACCCGGAGTGCCATCCGGAGTGGCTCGACGTGAGCTTCGCTGGGATCCAGCAGTCTGCCCTCTTAAGGGCGATGCTGCAGCAGCCTGCCCGGACCATCTTGCGGCTACCGCTCCTGGCTGAGGCGTGGAATAGGCTCACCTCGAACAGATGGAGCCACAACTCCCAATGTGGCTCCATCCCCAGGTATCCTTCGCACACAGCGGTGAATACCGCCGCGTGGTAGATGTCGTTGGGAGAGAGGTGTTGGAGCTCCACGCCGTAGTGGTGGAGGATCCTGCGCAGAAGATGGTTGGGGGGGATCCTAGCCCTGCCCGGTGGAAAGCTTCGAAGCTGACCACGTAGCCCTCCGGCGGGTTGGGCTCAACGTCCTCCCTCTGCGGCACTATCCACTCCGGCCGGTCCACGGAGGTGATGGGTCGGAGAAGGACGCTCTCCACCAAATCTCCCAAGCGCGCCACGGTCGCCGACGACGGAAGCCAGGCGTCAGGGCCGCGCAAGCTATAGGTGGCCATGGGAGCGGGGGAGCAGATGCGCTCGGATGCGGGGGTGGAAGGTATGTCGCCAATCCCTCCTCTCCCTACTCTCGCGCACGCAGAAATCCAGCTCGGTGGGCGAGGAAGGCAACGGTGAGAGGAAGAAGACAGGGAAGGCAATGGCAAACGTGCGGAAGCCAGACTCCCACCCCCAGTATTTATAACCGGAAGCCCAACGGGCAGATCCGACAAAAAGGCAAGTAAGTCTCTGCATTTAATGCGCTCACCTGCCGCCTCCTCGTATTCCGCAAGATAAGTCGCACCCGTCGCGTCATTGGGCTCCGCGCCGCACGCCTCGCCGCATCCTATGCTTGCTATGGCCGCAGTCAAACGGACATCTCCTAAAACGGCGTGCCTGTGGCGGACAACGTGTGACAGGTGGGCGTTATCTTCGGAGGTAAGCAACGGACGTCGACCCCTCAGTCAAAAATCTCGAGGGAACGAAGGCTGGCCCTCGAACAGGGTTCGACAGCCACCCTCGAGTACCTGAGGTCTGAGAGGACCCAGGGTTATGGACTCCGATCCGCCCCCAAATCTCGAGGGAACGAAGGCTGGCCCTCGAACAGGGTTCGACAACCGCCCTCGAGTACTTGAGGTCAGAGATGACCCAGGGTTATGGACTCCGGTCCACCCCCAAAACTCGAGGGAGCGAAGGCTGGCCCTCGAACAGGGTTCGACAGCCACCTCGAGTGCTCGAGTCAGGAATGATCTAGGAGGGGCCGGTGCGAGCCCCACGGGCGGATCCAACAGAAAGACAGGTATGTCCCCGCATTTAATATACATACTTACCTACCCCCTTTGTATTCCACAGGATAGGACGTCACCTTCGGAGGTAAGCAACGGACGTCGACCCGTCCGTCAAAATCTCGAGGGAGCGAAGGCTGGCCCTTGCACAGGGTTCAACAGCCGCCCTCGAGTACCTGAGGTCAAGGAGGACCTAGTGTTACGAACTCCGGTTCACCCCCAAATCTCGAGGGGGCGAAGGCTGGCCCCACGAACGAGGTTCATAGCCGCCCTCGAGTACACGAGTCAGGGATGACCCAGGGGGGGCCAGGCGCGAGCCCCTAGCTTGAGAACGTATGCTCGAGGCCCCCCGGGACATATCCAAGGCATAACCACGGAATACCCTAGGATCCCTTCGACGGGAGGCATCAGGCCACCGACTCTCATCGAACAGAGTTGACACCTAGGTAATCCATGCGGTGTTGCTTCAATGAGAACGCCTCAGGGCTTCTATCGACCCCTGTCGAAGGGGGCACGAGTTCTCACTTGGATTTCATTTGAATTTATACCCGTCACCAGCTCGCAGTGGACTTCGAGGTTCGTCCTTACGAAGGCTCATAGAGGACTTCGAGGCTCATCCTAACGAGGATAGCACGATGCTCTTCGCCCCACAATCCGAGCGCAAGGATCTGTGGGAAGGACGCTAGGAGGTAGTGGAAGCCTGGCCATACGAGGCTCGAGGGCTAGACTACGCACGACACCCCTCGACAAAAGAGGGTCGAAAACACTTGTAACCTAGTAGACAGAGTTGACCCCTCGATAGGGCACTATGACTCCGGTTTAACCCTCGAGGGAGCGAAGGCTGGCCCTCGGAAGGGTTTCGACAGCCGCCCTCGAGCACCCCCTTTCCGAGGAAGTGAAACGCTCGTAGCCTGGCGAACAGAATCGACCGCTCGATAGGGCGCTATGGCTCCAGGTAATCCTAACTCCCCTCGATAGAAAACATGTCAAAGCCCCCAGAGGAGTTCTTAATCACTCCTCTGGGGCCTCGAGCGCACCCCGCGGAGAATCGAACCTGTTACTAACCCTGCAGATCATCGGCAAAATCCCCTATATGGATTCTTCTTATCCGCATAGAGGCTCGGGGGCTACTGTCGGGTACAAAGGTAAGGGGTACCCTAAACGTGTGATAAATCTAACGCTCAACATAGCAACCATTTTTAAGGCAGGACCCGATCAGCCATCCGAGTCAATGAAGGAAGGCCCGTCACGCAAAGGTTCCCTTCACCGGCAACAAGTACCGATCGTGGGCCGGCCCATTGCGGGAAACACAGAAGGCCGGATACCCCTCTGCCTCTACCTCGACTGACGGCCGGGGGTCGAACGAACGACCCCTCCACCTCGCCTTAACCCCACGTGTGACGAAAGAGGGGTCGATTGAACCCCCCACGACCTCTACCTCGACTGACAGACAGCGGTCGAACGAACGACCCCTCCGCCTCTACCTCGACTGACGGGCGGGGGTCGAACGAATGACCCCTCCGCCTCGCCTTAACCCCTCGTGTGACGAAAGAGGGGTCGATCGAACCCCCCACGGCCTCAACCCCGACTGACGGACAGGGGTCGAACGAACGACCCCTCCGCCTCCGCCTCCGCCTCGACCCCTCGAATGACAGACAGGGAGTCGAACGAACGACCCGCGCGCAGGAGGCTCGGTCAGCTCACCTGTTCCCAGTATGGGTTAAAGGGGATCCAATGCGCCTACCTGCCCCCGCCTAACGTCATGGGCACCCACTACTGCAGTCAAATCTGTCAACTCACTGCCCATGCCCTGGATCTCCGTTGATCGTGCAACCGCTGTAGCCACGTTGCAGGTACGGAATCCATAGGTACCCCCTCGAGCCATGAACAGGACGACCCTCGACTGTGTCTTCAGGGATACGACAGGGTCACGCTGGCCTCGACGCCCCCCTCGACCAGGGGGCTCGACCACCATCCCCAACCACTCCGGCATGGCTCCCGTCCAATCCGTCCCGCGTCACTGTGGGACTCGTACCCGTCTACAGAAGGCCGACCGCGCTGCGCCATGACGTTCGGCAGCGTCCAATCTGCCATCACCATACCCTGAACACCGGAAGGACGAGAAGACCACGCCGCTACAGTGATCGACGTCCCACCACAAGCATGGCGCCGCGGAGACGCCTCCCATGCCGCTACAGTTTAGGACTCTGTACTCCCGTACATCACCTTGATCTATAAAAGGGACGTCGGGATAGAAGAAACGGGGGCGAATATGAAGACAAATGCACATTCGTATCGGACATCAGCTCTGACCCGCATACACCACACGCCGCACCCGATCGCTTGATCGACCTCTCAAGCAATCAACCGACCACCTAGGATAGCCCTGCTAGCCCTAGGCCTCAGCTCATCCTGAGCACCTCCGTGTAAACCTGCTTGTACCCCCCCTGTACAAGCACTTCGGTGCAAGATAATACAATCCATCCTCCCCCGCTGGACGTAGGACCTTCTGTGCCTGAACCAGGATAAATCTTGTGTTCTTCTTGCATCAAGTCTGGGAGAGGGAGCACGCAATATACAAATTTACTAGTCGGTGGTTTTGACCCCCTGGGTCATAACACCGACACCATCTTTGCCTAACTATCTAAGCCGCAAGAGTTTTTGGTCCCACTTTTTTTACTTCACAAACTGCACTCACGCCCTTCATATCTTGAATGTGACTTAGTTTCATAATCCATAATCGTAACTATTATAGCAACTGTTGTCTAGAGATAATGAATACGGAGTCCAATTCCAATACGTATTCGGTCATGCCATACGTATTTCATATGTGACCCGAATTTATGAGCCAAGCTCATACGAGTTATGTATTGGGTTCTGTTGCAACATTCTGAGACATTTGCTAGTCCATAATAAAAGGACAAGTTACCAACTAGGGGAAAAACTATAAAAATAACATCTAACAACAACAATAACAAAAAAATAACAACAAAAAACATAACCAAAAAATAAAAGCAACAAAAGAACAAGTTGCCATCCGGGGTCAATTTATAAGAACAACCCTGAACAACAACAAAACTACCAAATAGGGTGCTGAACAATAAAAACAATGACTAACAACAATAAAAAAGAACAAGCTACCTACTAGGGGAGGGCCCAAACTGTAAAAATAATACCTAACAACATCAACAAAAAAGAACATGCTACCAACTAGAGGTCACACTATAAAAATAACCTCTAATAAGAACAACAACAATAAAGAACAAGTTGTCAACTCGGGGCCAATAATAACAAATCTAAAAATAACAACAAAAAAAATTACCAACTACAAGGGAACTATAAAAACAATCCTTAACAACAATAACAAAAAAGGACAAGGTGCCCACTAGAGAAAGAACAAAATATAAAAATAATCCCTAACAAATTTATTTAAAAAGGGCAATCTTCCAACCGGAGACCAATCTATAAAAGTTGCCAAGCTACTTACTGGGGAGAGGGCAAACTATGAATGAAATCCCTAACAACATCAACAAAAAAGGACAAGTTGCCAACCAGGGGCCAATCTATAAAACCTCTCTAACAACAAGAACAACAACTACTACTATACTATTATAACAACAACAGTAGCAACAACAAAGAACAAGCTACCAAGTTGCATATCAGGGGAGGGCAAACTATAAGAATAATGCCTAACAACATCAATAGAAAAGGACAAATTGTAATAACAACCATGAGGCACTACTGGAAACTTGAAATTCCCGGACCAACGTCAGGCAAAACTGGAATTACCCTATCGAGCCAGCTCTGACGGTATTTTTATTTTCCCTGACTGTAAGTGCACCGTAAAAAATTTCATGGCGATATTTTTATTTTTTATGATGGTACGCACATTTTCATGACGATATTTTTATTTTCCCTGACGGAAGTGTATCGTAAGGGAATTTCAAGTTTCCAGTAGTGAGAAAACTATAAAATAACCTATAAAAATAACAAAAAATAACTACAACAACAAATAACAGACTACTAATTGGAGGACAAATTGTAATAACAATCTCTATCAACAAAAAATAATAAACTGCCAACTTGGGGGCCAAACTATGAAAACAACAACTAACAACAAAGAAAAAAAAGAACAAGCTACCTACTAGGGGCAAACTATAAAAACAATCCTAGCAAAAGAGAAGGACAACATACCATATATGGGTAAAACCGTAAAAGCAACCCCTAATGACAAATAACAACGAAAAATAGAAATTACCAATTGGTGTCCAAATGTGTCACTCTCAAGCCATCGTGTGCAATGATCCTCAAAATGGAATACTTAAACTTTGATTGCGACAGCACATAAGCACACCATTTCGTCATTCACCGCTGTAATTAAACTTCGGGCAATGCAGACATGCATCATAGATTGGCTACAATACTGAGACACACCAAGATATCACTATCTGTGCACCTCCGTGGCTCCGCCTGATGACATACCTCACACACCTCACTCAAGAAGGTACGTAAGAGCATACTCCTACTAGGTGCCAATCTTGCTGTCTTTCCTGCGCTGCACGATGCCGGTGAGTTCGAGTTCGGGGAAAGTGGAGTTACAGGTGGGTAAAATAAGCATAGAAAAAATAACTCAGCACAAAAGTGCCTTACCTAAAATGAATTTATTATCCTATGCATTAGGATTTGGTTGATTTTTTCTCAAGCTCCAATCACTCCCTGTGTAAAAAAACTGTAATATCCGCCAACATCTCTACAGACTATGAACTTACGCGTGCCTCTTATATGAGTTTATGCATTAAGTTTTAAGAGTAGATGTGAAACCAGCTGCATCATGCTTAACTTCATGTAGTGTAGTGGCACAACAGAGCGAGAGAAACTTCAATTCATGAACACACGTGCATCATCGCTGTGCTAGTAAGGTTGCAGAGACAACCTTTGAACTTGGTGACCCAATTGTCCTTGGATAGCATGATCCGACTGGCCATGTTAATGATCTGTTCAATTTTGGCTTCAACCTGATCCTAGTAGCCCATGGCGGCCCAATATTTTTCTTGAGCGTTAACAACTCCATATCACCGAACATTCCAATCGCCACAACAACTAGTTGTAGTGTGGTGACTCGTACTTGAACACACGTGCATTATCGTGGTGTTCGGTTTTTTCGATGTAAAGTTGGATCAGTGTGTCACGTTCTAATCAAAACGTGAGTCATCTCCACTTGACGGAAGATCAGGTACCCATCCCATCAAGTGCTTACAAAACTATAAGTTTGACACGCACTGCGTTGGGAGGCGCAAGACCGGGGCGGGCGGGGGGGGGGGGGGGGGGGGGGAGCGCCTGATCCGCGCGTTCCGCGTTAGGCGGATGGGGTCCTGGTGGAGGTGGCGGTAGTGACTCAGGAGTCGGGGGAGCACAACAGGTTGGGACGGAGGTGGATCTACCTATGGAGACGGAACTGTTGGATGCGGTATCCGTCGAGGAAGGCCGCCTGGCACGCCGCGCTCCGCCATTCCCCGAGCGCCACCCCCGCTCCTACCAACGGCGGCAAGTGACGGCGATTGGACCCCGCCATGGCCGGGCGCACCGGGAATGGGCAAGCAGAGGCGTGGTGACCCACCTCCCGACAGTTGAAGCATCTCACCGGGTTGGGGCAGCGTGCCCGGATGTGGCCTTCCGAGAGGCAGTTGAAGCAGAGCACCCGAAGTTTAGTTGGCGGAGGGCTAGGCGACCGCGGCAGGGTACAGAGGCGTCTGAAGCGCCTACTACGCACCCCGAAGAAGCCAGCTTCATCTTGAGGCCCCCGTTCACGCACCGGGTGCGCGGCAGGCGGGAGAGGGGGAGCAGTATGCGGCCGTAGCAGCCCTGTAGGGAGAAGCAGGGTGCGAAAACCTAGCCGCCGCCATAAAGCCCGTAGGTCGCCGACGATGTCGGTGCCGCCGCACACGATGATGTTTGCGGCAGGGTTCCGGGTCCGCCTCCTTGCCCCTGGCAGATGCAGACGGCAGCTGGGCCGGGGAGGCCTCGCAGTCCGAGTCCTAGAAGTCCTCCGAGTCACTGAGGGAGACGCACCCCTCAGGACAGCGGGCGAGGACTTCCAGCAAGAAGTCAGGGGAGTCCCTTTCCAAAGCCTCCTCCACCTCATCGGCCCAAGACCGTCTGGACAGGGAACCACCCTCCATGGCAGAGTTTGGTAGGCGAGAGCACGTAGATCTAGAAACGACGCAGGGAGAGAGGGGCAGACGGTGCCAACAGAGGAGGGGGGTGTAAGGGAGCAGGCAGCAGGCGGCGCAAATGGGGCAGAGGTGTGGCGGCCGGGTCCGTGGATCTGGATCTGGGGGTAGGAGGGGAGAGGGTATGAGGGGGGGGGGAGAAAAGGAGGGGGGAGGGTAACTGAGTAGGAACAGGCACTCACAGCTTACCATGGCAGAGGCGGAGAGCGACGGAGCACCGGGCGGCGGCGAAGGCGGAAGAGGGGGCGGGGGTAGGAGTCGCCACAGTGATACTCTCTCCTAGTCACAGACTCCCCGCCTTGGAGGATAATTATGTACACAAGGTTTTTGTAGCAGGCTGAGTGGGTTGGCCATATCGATTTTCCTCATTTAACAAAGGCATACCTTACAAGAGGTTCGTCTCTAAAAACGGCCACCATCGTCACTATTTTTAGAGGCGGACATCTTATAAGACCCTTCATCGTTAATTGATTTATGAAGACAGAAATTTATTTGTTGCCTTCAAAATTGTCCGTCCGCCATTGAAAATCGCTGCATATTTTAAGAGACACTAAAATTTTATGCCCGTTTGTGTTAATATTTGGGTTGTATCTCACAAAATCTTTTATATAGTAGTGAGACGACCTTTGAACTTGATGACCCAATTGTCCTTGGATAGCATGAGCCGACTGACCATGTTAATGATCTCCCATGGTTGCCCAATATTTTTCTCAAGCGTTAACAACTCCATGTCACAGAACATTCAATCGCCACAACAACTAGCAGTTGTAGTATCAGGCACCTCAAGTTTAGTACCACCTTGCCAAGTCTAGAGGGCCATGACCACCTTATAAGGGAGAGCATCCCTCTCCCACCAGTCCGGGCTTTTGGGAGGAATTGGGCCTCTCGCCCTATAAGTGGGCCATGAGCGCATGAACGTCCGAACCTATGGTGGAGTGTTGGGCTGGGCCTGAGGGGGCGGAACAACTGGTATCAGATCCCGGTTCGCCTTATGGGGGGTGGAATGTCAGGGGCGCCACTGAAGAATCATGGCCCTATTGGTTTTGGTGATTAACGAAAATTAGCAATTATTATGGCTAACGTGTGTTTTGCAGAGGCTATGAGTAGCCTAGCCATAGTGATCAACATGAATGGGCATCAATGGGTGTCACCTAGCCCCCAAGATGGATATCATTTTGGATTTCAAAGATACATAATGAAGACCCTAGAATGATAGGCTAAGTGTCATAAGGTGATGAAGGGCACTTAGAAATAGATAGGGCTTCTATTTGATCTTTGACCGTACTATTAAGAGGGGTTGAGACTAGTAACTTGACTTAGGAAAGCTTCATGAAATAGGTGTGGTGCACACTTGTCTTCCTTAGCTCTAAGCAAGCCTATAGTGACCGTAAGATAGCCTAGAACAACTTCCATATTCATCGCGGCGAAAAACGAAGTTGAGAGGCCTGTTTTCTGGGCGACGGGCGCTCCTGACGGAGGTGTCGGACGCTGGGTGGTTGAGTCCACAGCGTCCGTCGGCCTTCCAGTGGCCGTGTTTTCTGGCTAAGTTTTTCAGGGTCCGATGGACGCTGTCCGTCGGCCTTCCAGTGAGGGTGTTTTTTTCAGGCCGAGTCAGAGTGTAGCGTCGGACGCTGGGAAGAGCATCCGTCGCCCCTTCGACGGAGCCTCCGTCGCTGGGAAATCCTGTCAGAGCTAGCCGTTGGGGCATGCGACGGAGCGTCCATTGCCTAGGCGATGGAGCATCCGTCGCCAACTTAAAAGCTATGCTTTTTCCAGCCCGAGGCAGTTTTGTGTGAGGGCTATTTATAGCCCAACACTTGCCTTCCCACCTTGCCTTTGCTCATTTCATTTGTTGTGCTGTTTGAGAAGGTTGGGAAGAGAGCAAGAGCCCTAGAGAGAGAGTGATTTGTGAATCCATCCATCCTCTCCTCTAGTTCATCCAAGAGTTCAAGTGTGCATCCTGTAGTTGTGAAGCTTGAGTGAGTCAAGCGAAGATCGAGGCTTGTTACTCTTGGTGATCGACATCACCTAGACGGTCCGGTGGTGCTTGGAGGAAGATGATCGCCGGAGGATTGTCGGCGGCCCTTCTTCATCGACGTTGTGATCGGTTGTGGGCAATTCACCGAGCCGGAGTGGCGAAGAACCAGCCCGTAGAGAGCAATCATCCCTTGCATGGGATTGAGGGGGAGCTATACCTTGCGAGGTGCTCCAACGAGGACTAGGGGGGAGTGTCGACTCCTCGATACCTCGGCAAAACATCGCCGTGTGAAGCATGTCTTTCCCTAGCTCTTTCTTACCGCATTACTTTCCGCACTTGTCTTTCAATTCATACTAGAATTGTGTAGGAAGTTTTCGCTTTCTATTGACTTGCTTCCGCTTTCTATCTAGGACACACAAGCGGTAGGCACTAGGGGGTTAATTGGATCTTTATAGGTTTAATTCTTGTCTTGAAATTAAAAAGAGCCCAATTCACCCCCCTCTTGGGCATCTTGATCCTTTCAATTGGTATCAGAGCAAGGTTGCTCTTATTTTAGGCTTTACCGCCTAGAGCAAGATGTCCCATGGGGATGGACCACCTCCCATGTTCGATGGAGACGACTTTCCTTATTGGAAAGTTCGTATGGAGGCCTATCTAGAGGTCGTTGACGTGGGCGTGCTCAATGCCGCCACAAAGGGAGGCACTCTCTTCGCGGAGACCTCAACTTTGATAAGCACAATGCCAAGGCGAAAAAACATTCTTTTTCGTGGCATTTGCAAGGATGTCTTCAACTGAGTGCGTAATGCCAAAGACGCATTTGAGTTGTGGACCACTATTTGTGCTCTTCACGAAGGCACAAAGAGTGTCGGGTACACAGGTAAGGGGTACCCTAAACCCTTCGATAATTTGACGCTAAACATAGCAACCATTTTTAAGACAGGGATCAACCAACCGCTCAAATCGGCAAACAACGGCCCATCGCACAAAGGCCCCCTGCACCGGCCGTAGCGACCCGTCATGGGCCAGCCCACCTCGACGAAAAGAGACGGACCCGGGGTCGAACGAACGACCCCTCCGCCTCTGCCTCGACGCCAAATGACGGATGAAGGGTCGTTCGAACGACCCCTCCACCTCTGCCTCGGCCCCGAATGACGGACCAGGGGTCGAGCGAACGACCCCTCGGCCTCTACCTCGATCTCCCCGACTCCGCCTCCGCTCTGACCCTACCTCGACGCTGAGTAACGGACCAGGGGTCGAATGAACGACCCCTCCGCCTCTACCTCGACGCCGAGCAACAGACCAGGGGTCGAACGAACGACCCCCGGGCGGGAAGCTCGATCAGCCCAACTGCTCCCGGCATGGGTTAAAGTAAATCCGCCTAGCGTAATGGGCGCCCACAACCGCAGTCAAATCCGTCAACTCACCGCCATGTTCCTGACTCCCATCAACTGTGCTGCCACTCTAACCACGCCGCGAGTACAGACTCCAGAAGCACCCCTCCAGACGTGAATATTACAACCCTCGGCGATGTCTTCAGGGATACGACAGGCCCCCCTGGTCTCGACCTCACCCCTCGACCGGGGGGCTCGACCCCTATCTCCAACCACTCCAGTATGGGGCCCGTCCCATCCACCCCATCTCGCTTCAGCTATGGGATTCGCGCCTGCCTGCGGAAGCTGTGCCGCGATGTGCCGCGACGACTTCTACTGCCCCCACGCCCCAGAGCGACGGAAGGATGGGAAGGCCATGCCGCCACAGTGCTCGACGTCCTTTCATCAACACTATGCCACGGACGCGCCGCCCATACTACAACAGTTAGGGACCCTATACCCTCAGGCCTCCCCTTGGTCTATAAAAGGGGATGCCGAGGAAGTAGAAAACGGGGGTCTCTGAGCTTTCAGACCACTCCACATTCAGACTTCAGCCCCGATCATCACACCCCATCGCTTGATCGACCCCTCGAGCGACAAAGCAACCGCCTAGGGTAGCCCTGCTAGCCTTACGCATCAGCTCACTCGGAGCAATCCCGTGTAATTCAGCTTGTACCCCCCTGTACGAGCGCTTTGGGTGCGAGATAATACAAGTCATCCTCCCCCGTTGGACGTAGGGCCTTCTTTGCCCGAACCAGGATAAATCTTGTGTCCTTCTTGCATCACATCTAGGAGAGGGAGCACGTAATATAAAAATTTACTAGTTGGTGGTCTTGACCCCCGGGTCATAACACTGACAGTTGGCGCGCCAGGTAGGGGGAATTGCGTGTCGATCAACTCCGAACTACTCTCTCAGATGGATTCCACGATGCCATCACTTCCATTCACCACCGTTGTCTGGTTTGGCAGTCTAGGGTTCATATCCACAGGCCAAGGCCACTACATAGTCTTTCCCTTTGCTCGTGGCCTGGACAGCAGCAGCTCTGGTACGTTGGGGCTGAGGAGGATCAGACGACGGTCCCTCCGCTTGCGCCTTTGGCCTGCGATCAGAAGGAGGCGCGAGCGACTCCGACGCGCTCGTCGTCATGTGGATTCTGAGACGCCGGATGTTGTTTCCCCGGCCCCAGCTGGCGACACAGTCCCTCTCCGCGGGGTCTATTTGACCCATGCATATGGGTCGGGGGCGGGCGCCTCTCTGGGTGTGACTTTGACCCTGCCTCATCGTCACCCCAGGGGGTCCCCGTGGCCTCTCTGACACACTCGACCCCGCCGCCACCGTGTAACCCGTTCCATACGGGCCCCACAACGGCGCAAGACTCCGTTCTGCCCTCGCAGGTATGCAGATGCAGACATGTTGCGGGCCCCTAGGGACCCCGCTGCGTGCGACGGACAACCCCGTCACCACCTCTTCCCCGGACGGGCAACCGGAGCCAAGACAAGCCCCGACATGGGGCACGTTGCGGCGACGCCTGGCCGAGGAGCGCAGGGGATCTTTCCCCCACTTCTACCACGCCGACCCCGACTCGGACTCCCCCGACGAGGGTTACGATCCCACCCGGGAATGCTTCCACCTCAACGAGCAAGCCGACCCCAGGACGACGTCGACAACACCGCGGCCACAGAGGAAGGAGGAGGGGGCAACGCTACACCAGCACGAGACGCCGACCCCCCGAGTCCTGACAAAGCTGATCCGCCCCCAGACGTCCAAATCACGCAAGTCCGAGAGCTTCTCAGTAAGCTCGAGGAGGAGCGCCTGTGACTTCAGCAACTCGAGCACGCCCTCGAGCGAGATCGAGGGCGCCCACAGGGTGGAGGAGCTCGCGAGCGGGCCTGGGAAGTCCACCGGCAAATCATCGAGGAGGGGGCGAACGAACCCCGAGTCTACAACCGCGCCAGCCAAAATGTTGTTGCGGCCGCAATGCTGCTCCGCGACATGTCGGCGCCATTGACACCCCAAGCACGGCGCATCAGGAACGAGATCCAGGGGCTTCTCCAAACTACGACCATGCAGCAGGCGGAGAGCTCGGCCTCGAGGCGTCGAGGGGCCACCTCCTAGCGTCAGGAAGTACCCCCTCGACAGAATCGAGAGGTATCCGTCCACCAGGACAAAGCACCCCAAGGCCAAGTCGAGCGACGACCGGTTCAGGAACGCCTCGTCGATGATCGACCACCACGGGTGAACAATCGACGCCGGTACGGCGACGCTGAGGCTCGAGGCTATAGCGCTCACCGAGGTGGGCGCTATGACAGCGACGAAGACCGGTGTCGGTCTCCGGAGCCACCGGGGCCCCGAGTCTTCGGCAGAACCATCCGGCGAACTCCCCTGCCCGTCCGTTTCCGTCCACCTACCAGCCTGATCAAGTACAACGACGAAACCAAGCCAGAGCTCTGGCTTGCCGATTTCAGGCTGGCAGGCCAGCTGGGAGGAGCCGACAATGACCACGTCATCATTCGACAACTCCCACTGTTCCTCTCCGACACCGCTCGCAGATGGCTCGAGGAGTTAACCCCCGGACTTGATCCAGGACTGGCCCAACCTGGTCTGGATCTTCGAGGGAAACTTCAAAGGCACCTACGAGCGGCCAAGCAACCCCTGGGATCTCCGCAGCTGCAAGCAGAAGCCAGGGGAGACCCTCCGCGCCTTCACCCGCCGGTTCTCGAGGCAACGTACCGCGCTAACCCACATCTCCGACCACGAGGTCATCACGGCGTTCATCGTCGGAACGACCTGCAAGGAGTTGGTGCGGGAGCTGGGGCGAAACACCCCCAAGACCGCCAATGAGCTCATGGACATCATCGCCAACTACGCAGCTGGCGAAGAAGCCAATGGCGCGTTCTTCCCGATTCCTCAGGACAAGGGGAAGGGCGAGGCGAACGAGCCCGGGGGCTCGGACAACGGGCCCAAGAAGAATAATGGGCCCAGGAGGAACAACAACGGCAGCGGCGGCAGGAAGAAGAAAAAGAAGAACCAGCCGGGCCGATGCAACGTCGAGCCCGACGTCGAGCCCGACTATCTTGTCGCTGCAGCAGACAAGAAGAAGCCTCGAGGGCCCCCTCCCGACGGGGCGTATTCGACAAGATGCTGAAGGAGCCCTGTCCCTATCATATGGGACCGGCCAACCACTGTCTCGAGGACTGTCGCATGCTTCGAAAGCACTTCTTCCCTCCCGGCTACAAGAAAGGCGATGGCCACGAAGATCCACCCTACGACCTCCACGTCAAGGGCGATGCTAAGAAAGGGGGCTTCCCCAAAATTCACGACTGCTACATGATCTACGGGGGACCCTCGACTCGACTCACCACGCGCCAGCGCAAGAGGGAGCGTCGAGAGGTCTTCTCCATTCGAGCCCAGGCTCCTCGGTACCTCGACTGGTCACACACACCGATCACCTTCGACCAGGACGACCACCCCGAGCATGTCCCCAACGCAGGGGTCTACCCGCTCGTCGTCGACCCGATCATACTCAACACCCGCCTCACCAAGGTACTCATGGATGGGGGAAGCAGCCTCAACATCATCTACGCTGAGACCCTCGACCTCCTGGGGATCCCGAGGACCATGCTCCTGCCTAGCGTGGGGGATTCCACGGGATCATCCCGGGGAAGAAGGCACTCCCGATCGGCCGCGTCAAGCTACCCGTTTGTTTTGGCGTCCCCTCGAATTTCCGAAAGGAAGAACTCACCTTCGAGGTGGTTGCGTTCCGAGGCACCTACCACGCCATCATCGGTCGACCGGGGTACGCCAAGTTCATGGCGATCCCGAACTACACCTACCTCAAGCTCAAGATGTCGGGGCCCACGGGGGTCATCACCGTCGACACCTCCTACGAGCACGCATACGACTGCGACGTCGAGTGCGTGGAAAAAGCCGAAGCTGTCGAGGAGTCGGCCATCCTCGCGGCCCTCGACGACCTGTCCAGGGAGATCCCCGACCCCAAGCGACACGCCGACAACTTCAAGTCGGCAGAGGACACCAAGACCGTCCCGCTCGACCCCGGCCTCGCGGACGGGAAGGTGCTGACAATCAGCGCCACCCTCGAGCCCAAGTAGGAAGCCGTGCTCGTCGACTTTCTCCGTGCGAATGCCGACGTGTTTGCATGGAGCTCCTCGGATATGCCGGGCATTCTGAGGGAGGTCGCCGTGCACTCCTTGGACATCCGAGCCGGGTCCAAACCGGTGAAGCAACGGCTGCGCCGCTTCGACGAGGAGAAGCGCAGGATCATCGGGGAGGAGGTCGATAAGCTTTTGAAGGCCAGATTCATCAAGGAGGTACAACATCCTGAGTGGTTAGAAAATCCCGTACTTGTTAAGAAAAAGAATGGGAAGGATAGGATGTGTGTAGACTACACCAGTCTAAATAAAGCATGTCCCAAGGTTCCTTTCCCACTGCCACGCATCGATCAAATAGTGGATTCCACTGCGGGATGTGAAACCCTCTGCTTCCTTGATGCATATTCCGGCTACCACCGAATAAAGATGAAGGAGTCCGATCAGCTCGTGACTTCCTTCATCACCCCCTTCGGCATGTTTTGCTACCTCACCATGCCCTTCGGCCTCTGAAATGCCGGGGCCACCTATCAACGATGCATGCTCTACGTCTTCGGGAAACACATAGGGCCAACCGTCGAAGCCTACGTCGACGACATCGTGGTCAAGTCCAAGACAGTCGGAAACCTGGTCGGAGATCTCGAGATCACGTTTGGGTGCCTCCGGGCGAACCACATAAAACTCAACCCTGAGAAGTGTGTCTTCGGAGTTCCTCGAGGCATGCTCCTAGGGTATATAGTTTCCCAACGCGGGATCGAGGCCAATCCTGAAAAGGTAACCACAATCACAAGGATGGGCCCGATCAGCAACCTCAAGAGCGTACAAAGGGTCACGGGGTGCCTCGCCGCCCTCAGCCGATTCATCTCGAGGCTCGGAGAGAAGGCACTACCCCTTTACCGCCTCCTTAAGAAAATAGAACACTTCACATGAATCGTCGAGGCCGAGAAGTCGCTCTCCAAACTCAAAGCCTTGCTCACCTCGCCACCTATCTTGGTGCCCCTAGGCCCAGCCGAGCCCCTCTTACTCTATGTCGCAGCAACTACCCAGGTAGTCAGCGCTGCCATAGTAGTCGAGAGGGTGGAAGAGGGACATGCCCTGCCGGTTTAGAGGCCTGTCTACTTCATGAGCGAGGTACTTTCTGAGACTAAGATGAGATACCCCCACATCCAGAAGCTGTTGTATGCCATCGTCCTCACTCAGCGCAAGCTCCAGCACTATTTCCTGGGCCACCCGGTTACTGTGGTCTCATCTTTCCCCCTCGGGGAGATAATCCAGAACTGGGAGGCGTCTGGAAGAATCGCCAAGTGGTCGGTCGATCTCATGGGGGAAACTCTCTCCTACGCCCCTCAGAAGGCCATCAACTCTTAGGTACTGGCAAATTTCGTTGCATAATGGACCGACACCCAACTACCCTCGGCGCAAGTTCAGACCGGGCTCTGGACCATGTACTTTGATGGATCGTTGATGAAGACGGGGGCAGGTGCCGGATTTCTGTTCATATCACCCTCAGGGGTCCACATGCGCTACGTCATCCGCCTCCACTTCCCCGCCTCCAACAACGTAGCCGAGTACGAGGCCCTCATCAACGGTCTGCGCATCGCCATCGAGCTCGGGGTCCGACGCCTCGACGTTCGGGGGGACTCGCAGTTGCTAATCGACCAAGTGATGAAAGATTCGAGCTGCCGCGACCCCAAGATGGAAGCCTACTGTAAGGCGGTCTGAAAACTCGAGGACAAATTCTACGGCCTCGACCTCAACCACATCGCCCGCCGGTACAACGAAGCTGCTGACGAGCTGGCCAAAATCGCGTCCACCCGAGGCACGATTCCTCCCGACGTCTTCTTGAGGGACCTTCACAAGCCCTCCATCAACCTAGGGTCAGGAGCTCCTACCCTCGAGCAAGGGGTCGATCCACCCCCCTCGACCGATCCCCCCTCGAACGGGGAAGAAGTCATGGAGGTCGACGGAACGGCCACAACACCAACCCCCTCGACGGACTGGCGCACACCCTACCTCGAGTATCTAATACTGGGCGAGCTCCCAGAAGACCGCACCGAAGCCCGACACATAGCCCGACGCACCAAAACCTACGTCTTGTATGGGGATGGCCGCGAGCTGTATCGACGCAGCCCTACCGCTATACTTCAGCGTTGCCTCACCCTCGAGGAGGGGAGGGCACTACTGAAGGACCTACACTCGGGGGCTTGCGGCCACCACGCGGCGCCAAGAACGCTGGTAGGAAGCGCCTTTCGACAAGTCTTCTACTGGCCGACAGCCATCACCGACGCTACCAAACTTGTTCGATCTTGCAAGGGATGCCAATTCTACGCCAGGCAGACCCACCTGCCTATGCAAGCTCTTCAGATGATACCCTTAACTTGGCCATTCGCAGTATGGGGGCTCGACATGGTCGGCCCCCTGAAGAAAACAAAAGGTGGCCACACCCACCTCCTCGTGGCCATAGACAAGTTCTCTCAGGCAAAGAGAAATAGAGACAGCTCGAGAGATAAAAACGCCCAGATGCATCTCAAATAAAATGCATTAAAGATAAGAAGCCCCCAGGGGCTCAACATCATATTATCACAAAAACTAATCTATTACATGGACCTTCTTGTCCAGATTTGGCTCACAGGCCTCGACTACTCGTCGCCGTCGTCGTCCGGCAGGGGAAGCACCTCGACCCCGAACAGCTTCGCCAGCTCACCGCCGGGCACCTCTGCGGCATCGATCAGCTCATGGCATCTCGCCACGTTCTCTTCATCAGTCAGCCTCGGGTCGACGACGAAGCCGCTGGCGACGACGTCAAGGTCGTAGACGTAGCCCGAGCGGACCACCGCGAGCGCCCGCTTCACGCCTATGTGAAGGGCAGCACAGGCCTACTCCGTCACTTCACGTGTCGCGGTGAAGAGCCGACGCAGGAGGGAATCCCCACGCACGTCTCCCACAACCGGTAGCTCCAGCTCGACACCCACGCCGTCGCAGAAGGAGGAGATGGCGCCCTCGAGCCTCTCGTTCAGGCTCGTCTCTGCCCCGAGGAGGCTTTGAAGGCTGGTCAGATCCTCATGGGCTCGGGCCTTGTTCCCTTCGAGTTCTGCCAGAACGAACACAGGACTCAATCAAAACCAAAAAGCAGGGGAAGGGTCAAGACCAGGCAAGCTCAATAACACTTCTAAAAAACTCACCTTTGGCATGTGCCTCTAGGGTGACGTAGCCCTGCTTAGCCCTCTGAAGTTGACGGCGGACGTCGACAAGCTCCGCAGCTTGGTCGCCATTTTTAACCCGGAGGTCCTCGATGATCTTGCTAGTACCTTCGAGGGCCCTCTTCTGGTTAGCCGCCACCTCCCCCAGAGCGGCGATCTGGGCTCAGGCCTTCTCCTCCGCGATACCCAGTGCGTCACGTTCGCGGGAGACGACGTCAACGTCCCCCTGGAGTTCCCGGACACATTCCGCCGCCAAGAATGCTGGTAGGAAGCGCCTTCCGACAAGGCTTCTACTGGCCGACAGCTGTCGTCGACGCTTCCAAACTTGTTCGATCTTGCAAGGGATGCCAATTCTACGCCAGGCAGACCCACCTACCCGCCCAAGCTCTTCAGATGATACCTATAACATGGCCGTTCGCAGTATGGGGGCTCGACATGGTCGGCCCCCTGAAAAGAACCAAGGGTGGCCACACCCACCTCCTCGTGGCTATAGACAAGTTCTCGAAGTGGATCGAGGCTCGACCCATCGCCAACATCCAGTCTCGACAAGCCGTGCTATTCTTCACCGACATCATCCACCGCTTCGGGGTCCCCAACGTCATCATCACCGACAATGGCACACAGTTCACCGGCCAAAAGTTCCTGGACTTCTGTCACCACCACCACATCAGGGTGAATTGGTCTGTAGTCGCCCACCCTCGAACTAATGGCCAGGTCGAGCGCGCCAATGGTATGGTTTTGCAGGGCCTCAAGCCAAGGATCTTCGATCGGCTGAACAGGCATGGCAAGAGATGGGTCGATGAGCTGCCCGCTGTTCTATGGAGTCTCCGAACGACACCAAGTTGAGCCACGGGGTTCTCTCCGTTCTTCTTGGTCTATGGGTCCGAGGCCGTCCTCCCCACTGACCTAGAGTACGGGTCCCCTCGACTGAAAGCCTACAGCGAGCAAGCCAACACAGCAGCCCGAGAGAAATCCCTCGACCAGCTCGAGGAGGCCCGAGATGTGGTCCTCTTCAAGTCGGCAAAGTACTAGCAGACGCTGCAGCGCTACCACGACAAAAACGTGCGCAAAAGGAACCTCGACGTTGGCGACCTCGTTCTGCGCCGTCGACAAAGCAACAAGGGGCGTCACAAGCTGACGCTACCTTGGGAGGGACCCATCATCGTGGCAGAGGTGCTGAAGCCCGACACTTACAAACTGTAGAACGAGAAGGGAGAGATCCTCACCAACGCGTGGAACATCGAACAGCTACGTCGTTTCTATCCCTAAGGCCTCGGCGCCTCGTACATTTTTGCATTTATGTACAAATTCTCGAATGAACAGAAAATCCGTGATCCTAGCGCTTTCATCTTCATTCGTGACTCGAGGTAGATTTGCTCTACCCCTCGACGCCTCTCTTTCTTCTACCCCTCGAAGCATGCTTGGCGCAGGGTAGGGTATGCGCTCGAGACCCACAAGGGTCAAGGGGTGCCGAGCCAGGAACTCTCCTATGCCCCCGGGCTAAGGTACTCCCGCTCGCTCCCCCCTCGAGGGCCTCGGACCTGCGTCCAACAACTGCGCCAAAACACGGAGCACCAAGGATGATGGAAGTAAGAATGGCTCGAGAGATCACCACTCGTGGTCGAAAAGGTAGCCTCGACTTTGCCCCGGCAAAGCTGAGCCTCCCTCGGGGGCTGACAGGGGGGGACCCCCCTCCTAAGTCCCCGAAAAACTCGAACGTTTTTTCGAAACTCGGCTTTCCCTCTCGATCTTTGCCCCGAGTACGCTTCATGGCTAAGTAAAGACGCCTCAAATTCGCTAAGGGTCGCGGGCCGTCGAGCCAGGGACTCTCCTACGCCCCAGGGCTACGGTATCCCCGCTCGCTCCCCCCTTCCAGGGATACGAGCGTGCGTCGAACACTCAGTCCACAAGCGATGACTCAGGCAAAGAAAAGCAGAGATTGTTGACACAAAAAGCGTCCGGATCTGCGAGCACCTCGGGCTATTACCCAAAGCTCGGTATCCGGAGGCGTGCCAGTCGATTTGACCAGTTAATCGACAAGGATGATAACTAGAACAAGATCCAATCCAGACAACGGCGATGCGCCCGGATGCTGGGATTGGGGCTTGATCAGGATAACTAGAGCAGAGCTGAACGAGGCAACAGCGATGCGCCCGGATGCCAAGGCTCAGAGGTACTCCCACGTGGAACTTGCAAGGGTTTGACAGAGATCAGGGTGATGCAGCCCGTCAAAGCTTGAAGAACTCGTTAAAAAGCTATAACTAATGCAAAAAGGGTAAATTGCGATAAAAAGTAGAGTAAGAGTAAAATTGGTTTGTTTGATATTGGATTGATTTTTTATTCCGTAGCCCTTGGGCACGTATTTATACTCCCGCATGGAGAGTTGTACAAAGACACGACACGTATCCTTCCTAAAACAAACTCCTAATTTTAAGGAAACTGACTCGCGCAGGAGCCGGATAACAGTATTTACTTTCCTAAACAAACACACCTATTTTAAAGGAAAATAAACGACTCATGCAAGAGTCGGAATCAAACTACTATAATAATAATACTGGTACAAAACACCACTTCTCTTCGATGGAAACTTTCCATCGGCAGATCCCTTCAATCCACGCCTTCCTTCTTTGACCACCGGTAGCCTTCTGCTGACATCAAACGCTAAGTTATGATGTACTCATCGGCACCCCATGCCCATCGACATCAGCAATACTTCCCGATCGGCGACCTTGTACTGGTAACTGTCTTCACCAATCAGTCCCTATCGGCAATCGACAACCACTCTTCATCGGCAGTCGGCAATGACCCTTATCGGCAATCGGCAATGTCTCCTCATCGACAATCAGCATCAGCAAGACTTCACCGATTAACCTTTGTCGGCAAGGATCATCCAGCCTCCATCGGCAGCGCACTTGGTCTTCCCGCAGCACTCTCATCGGCAATGTTGACTCATGATTTCCCGATGCTGATAGAAAACAGCCGTTGACCAGTCAAGCATTAGCTCATTTGACACGTGCTGAAAAATGGTGTCAACAGAGATAGCTCGAGAAACGAAAATAACAAGATGCATTTTGAACAAAATGCATTAGATATAAGAAGCCCTTGGGGGCTCGGCATTGTATCATTACAAAAGCCTAACTGTTACGTGGACCGATCCGTTAAACAAATTTGACTCGCATGCCTAGGACTACTCAACGAGGGGGTCACCGTCCTCAAGAAGCAATGCAGGAAGCTGGGCATCACGCGTTGGCCACATAGGAAGGTGAAGAATCTGCAGAAGCTCATCGACAACATCCGAGGGCTACTCGGCGCCATCTCCGTTCGCCGAGGGGGCCACTTCGGGCTCGAAGAGCTTCGCCAGCTCGCCTCCGGGCACCTCCGCAAGATCCATCAGCTTCTGGCACCTCGCGTCGTTCTCTTCGTCAGTCAGCCTCGGGTCGGTGACGAACCCGTTGGCGATGACATTGAGGTCATAATTGTAGGCCGAGCTGACAACCGCGAGGGCCCGCTTCACGCCCACATGCAAGGCAGCACGGACGTGCTCCGTCACCTCCTGCGTCATGGAGTAGAAGCGACGCAGCAGGGAATCTCCTCGAGTGTCGCCCTCGACCTCTGGCTCCGGCTCGACCAAGAGGTCGTCGCAGAAGGTGGAGATAGCGCCCTCGAGCCTCGCGTTAAGGCTCGCCTCCGTCCCGAGGAGGCCCTGAAGGCTGGTCAGGTCCTCGTGGGCTCGGGCCTTGTCTGCTACGAGCTCTGTCAAAGCAGGCACAAAACCCGGTCAAAACCAAAAAAAGCGGAAAATGGGTCGAGACCGGGCAGACTCAGCAACACTCTCAAGAAACTTACCGTCGGCATGCGCCTCCAAGGTGGCGTAGCCCCGCTCGGTCTCCTCGAGTTGGCGGTGGACGTTGACGAGCTCGGTGGCCTGGCCGCTGACCTTATCCTCGAGACCCTTGATGACCTTGCCAGCGTCTTTGAGGGCTCTCTTCTGGTTGGTCGCCACCACCCCCAGAGAGGCCACGCGGCTCCGAGCCTTCTCCTCCGCGGCGGCCAGTGTGTCGCATTCCCGGGAGACGGCGTCGAGGTCGCCCCAAAGCCCGCGGATGCTCTCCGCCGCCTGGGCCAGCTCCTCCTTCAGCCGGGCGGCCTCCTCCTCGGCCCTGCGCTGGGCCTCTAGGGCAGCGTCCCGTTCCTCCCCAACCTTGATGGTCGACTGGAGGGCGTCGTCGATCCTCGACTGTGCCGTCTCCTGGGCGGCCCGGGCCGCTTCCTGCACGGCCATCACCCCGGCCCTCGCGTGGTTGCCGCCTCGGCTCTCGCGTGGGCAGTCTTGGACTCGGCCTCCTCCCGCGCGGTTGCCGCCTCGGCTCTCGCCTGGGCGGCCTCGGCCTCCGCCCTCCCCAACGAAGCACAAAGGGCGGGGAGCTCCTCCTGCGCCCGGAGAATGAACTGGGACTTGTCGTAGGACCTCGACCTCAGTTCCTGATGAGGGTGAAAAGGAAGATCATCAGAAAAGAATAGTCAGGCAATCCAAGCAAAATCGAAGGGAAAACAAAACCCACCTCCATCCCACGACATATGTCTACGGCGGCAACGTTCGCGGCAAGGCGCACCGAGTGCTCGAACCATACCCGGTACTCCTCCAGGTGCTCCCACGTCCGGAGCTCGGCCTGGTCGTCGAGCGTGAGGAAGAGCCGCTCGGGTCTCGAGGGTCCGCCAGCTCGAGGACCTCTTGTCCCCAGTACGCGCTGCGGCGATCGATCCTCTCTTGGACCTCCCGCATAACGCCCTGGCGCACTTCAGCAGCACCCCCGCGGCGCTCCACCTCCTCCACCCAAGCGAAGAAGGGAGAAAACCCCTCCAGGTGGGCTCTCCCGGCCTCGGGGTCACCCTGCGAAGACGTCGACGACCCCACCGAGCCATCACCCCTGGGCAGGGGAAGTCCCGGCCGGGAGTGATGGAATACGAGGTTGCTACGCTATCCGGAAAACAAAACTTTTCGACCTCATATAACAGGATCTACTGCTAGTTATAGGTTACGGGATTACCACTAGACGCGCAGGTGCAGCGGAAGACGACTTGATGTAGTCGTGCGCGTCGCAGCAAGCAGTGTAGTTGCGTGGTTGTCCATCTCAACGTCCCCTTCGCGCGGTTCGTCCTTGTGCTCCTGATGCAGCACCTCCGAGGAATCCCACACGTACAGGGAGGAAGCGTTGCGCCTCCGGACTGCTAGGTCCGCGAGGAGCAAAAGGCGCGAGCGTGGGGAGGCGACGGCGGCTGCCAAAAGGCGTAGATCAATCTCGCCCCGCGCCCACCCCTTGCTTATATAGGCGTCCTGACGAGCTCCCACGTTGGAGGCCCATTAGTAACCCTAAACCTAGTCTAATTCGGGTCCAACCCGAATTAGGCTTCCAGCCCTTTAAGCGTGCGACCCTATGGGCTCACGCATACATAGACATGGCCCAAGTACTCTTACTCGACCAATAGTTGATAGCGGCCTCTAGCAAGGCGTGTCAACTCCTATGCATACGCTATGATCATATCAGACGAACCACTATGACCATGTACAAGTTATTCCCTTTGCCTCTCGATATATGGTTCAACTCGTGGGTTAACACTTAACCCAAGCACGGCCATGCATTTGTTGATCCAATCACATGAGTGATCCAGTGATATCTCTCTCACGAAGAGAGGGGCAAATTCCATCTTGATTGTCTATGTCTCATAGCATGTTTCTCGACCACCCAACGACCACCTTTATAACTACCCAATAACGGAGTAGCGTTTGATAGTCCCTAAGTAGATCGTTTCACATCTTGAGTACATACCACAATCTCAGGTCTAAGGACATAACGTACATGACATGAATAGAGACTTTCTCTTGTTGGGTCAGTCCAGCCTACATGTCTCACATGTGCCCACATTATTAGTTTGACATCTCCATGTCTATGACTTGTGAAAGATAGCCATCAACTAATACATGTGCTGGTCTAATATTCAAGTGTGCTCTTATAAGAATGCTGACCAGGGACAACTTTTAGAATAACCATTCAGGTAATTGAGTTCCACAAACAATTCACATAATCGTCAATCAATACTATTTGTCTATAATGGATATTCAAAGAACACTTTATTAATCATGGATACAATCGGAATATAATCATCTACAT
The DNA here is from genome assembly GCA_022036555.1 of Microstegium vimineum. Classification (NCBI taxonomy): domain Eukaryota; kingdom Viridiplantae; phylum Streptophyta; class Magnoliopsida; order Poales; family Poaceae; genus Microstegium; species Microstegium vimineum. The sequence goes on from CM039121.1 coordinate 4,103,567, forward strand.
GATTAGCTCTAGGGCATATTCCTAACAGGGAGAACGGCCCTGCGCGGTGAAAAAAGCCAAGCAATTAGTACCTAACACCGCAAATCCGCTACGGGTCGACCAAGTCGAAGGACGTAATACCTCGAGACGTCGACGGCTCGACGTCGAAGCGAGGCCGAGCCACCTCCGGTTCCGCCCGAGGGGCTGAGACGGCGGCCGTCTCCACCGAGCCTACCAGCTCGGCCACCATCTCGGCCACCTCTTCGACAGTGGACGTCATCAACATCCCCGCCTTCTCCGCTGCGGGCGTCGCCTCGGGCTGCTCGACCCGACCCCCCTCCTTGACCTCCGGCGTTGGCAACGGGCCCTCAGCCGCGGCAGCGGCCGTGCCCTCGCGCTCGAGTCGCAGTCGCGCCTCCAACGAAGCGAGGCTCTCGGGCCACCGCCCCGGCGTCGGGCGAGCCGGGGTCTCCTCCTCGTCTGCGGCGGCTTAGGGCCCGACCACCTCCATCTCGGCGGCTGCTTGGGGCTCGGTCCCCTCAGTCACGACCGCCGTCGACATGGGCCCCGCGCTTTCCGAGGCGCTGGGTGCGCCTCCCTCCGACGGGTGGGCAGGCGCGGCTTCGCCCGCCACTTCGGCGGCCCTCGCCGGCGGGGTGGGCAGGCCAGTCTCCTCTCCCGCCTGGGACAGCACCGAGGCACCTTGCGCTGCCCCTCGCTCCATCGCCTCCCGGGCCCTGGCCGTCCACGCCACCTCGGGGGTAGGCGTCGAAGGGGACGGAGCAGCGGGACTGGCCTCGACGGCCGCCTCGACTGCAGCCCCCGCCCTCAACTTCTTGGCAGGGGCAAGGGACGCATCCTCTCGTAGGTGCTTCGACCTGAAAAAGAGACCCGCGTGCAACGGTAAGCACAAGTCGTGAAGCAACAAAAAGAAAAATACAATAAACACCCTCGATCGGTAGAAAATCAACTTACCCCATCGGGGCCACGCGTTTCTGGCCGACGGACTTCGAGCCGCTCAAGGGCTTGAACGCAACGCGCCGGGGGCCACTCCTCCCGCGGTCCGCAGCGGGGGTCGAGGCCGCCTTCGGCGCCGTCTCCTGGGCCGAGGCCGACGACGCTCCCGTCGGCCCCCTGCTGGTTTCCTCCTGCGCCGACGGGCTCGGCGCCCGTGCGCTCGACCTAGCAGGCGCTGGGGGCGTGTCCACTCGACCCCCCGACGGGATCGCGATGACCGCCTACGCATCTGCCACGACACTTCATCTTGAGGGGCCACGGGGTGCTCCACCCGTGGCTCGGCCTCAACAGTAGGGACCTCGACGTCGACCCCTCTCCTCCTCCGGGTCCGACGGCCGCCCTCTGCCGTTCGGGCGCCGTTTGTTCCTCCTCACTCCAATCCTCCTTGACCTCGCTGTCGCTGCTCTCCTCCTCTTCCTCATCCTCCTCCTCCGAGGGCGATTCCTCCTCGGGAAGGCCGTCCCGCCTCTGCCGGGCCCGGCGCTGCTCCCTCTTCTGCTTCTCCCGGGCCTTCTTGGCCTTGTCCTTCTAGACAGGGGGGACCCCCCTCCTAAGTCCCCGAAAAACTCGAACGTTTTTTTGAAACTCGGCTTTCCCTCTCGATCTTTGCCCCGAGTACGCTTCATGGCTAAGTAAAGACGCCTCGAATTCCCTAAGGGTCGCGGGCCGTCAAGCCAGGGACTCTCCTACGCCCCAGGGCTACGGTATTCCCGCTCGCTCCCCCCTTCCAGGGATACGAGCGTGCGTCGAACACTCAGTCCACAAGCGACGACTCAGGCAAAGAAAAGCAGAGATAGCTCAAGAAACAAAAATAAGAAGACGCATTTCGAACAAAATGCATTAGATATAAGAAGCCCTCGGGGGCTCGACATTGTATCATTACAAAAGCCTAACTGTAACATGGACCGATCCGTTAAACAGATTTGGCTCGCAGGCCTAGGACTACTCAACGAGGGGGTCACCGTCCTCAAGAAGCAATGCAGGAAACTGGACATCACGCGTTGGCCACATCGGAAGGTGAAGAATCTGCAGAAGCTCATCGACAACATCCGAGGGCTACTCGGCGCCATCTCTGTCCGCCGAGGGGACCACTTCGGGCTCGAAGAGCTTCGCCAGCTCGCCTCCGGGCACCTCCGCAAGATCCATCAGCTTCTGGCACCTCGCGTCGTTCTCTTCGTCCGTCAGCCTCGGGTCGGTGACGAACCCATTGGCGATGACATTGAGGTCATAATTGTAGGCCGAGCTGACAACCGCGAGGGCCCGCTTCACGCCCACATGCAGGGCAGCACGGACGTGCTCCGTCACCTCCTGCGTCATGGAGTAGAAGCGGCGCAGCAGGGAATCTCCTCGAGTGTCGCCCTCGACCTCTGGCTCCGGCTCGACCAAGAGGACGTCGTAGAAGGTGGAGATAGCGCCCTCGAGCCTCGCGTTAAGGCTCGCCTCCGTCCCGAGGAGGCCCTGAAGGCTGGTCAGGTCCTCGTGGGCTTGGGCCTTGTCTGCTGCGAGCTCTGTCAAAGTAGGCACAAAACCCGGTGAAAACCAAAAAAGCAGAAAAAGGGTCGAGACCCGGCAGACTCAGCAACACTCTCAAGAAACTTACCGTCGGCATGCGCCTCCAAGGTGGCGTAGCCCCGCTCGGTCTCCTCGAGTTGGTGGCCGACGTTGACGAGCTTGGTGGCCTGGCCGCTGACCTTAGCCTCGAGACCCTCGATGACCTTGCCAGCGTCTTCGAGGGCTCTCTTCTGGTTGGTCGCCACCACCCCCAGATAGGCCACGCGGCTCCGAGCCTTCTCCTCCGTGGCGGCCAGCGTGTCGCGTTCCCGGGAGACGACGTCAAGGAAGGAGAACAAGGTAAATACAAAAACACTAACAGAGGAAGGGAGCCTTATCAACTGGACGTATCCCTCGTCCGGCCTCATGGGGACCCTGGTGACATTCTTGACCTCGAACCCGCCCACGAAGAAGAGACGTACGCGGCGGACCACCCTCTCGGGAGGTAGCTCGTCCCCCAGGAGGCGACACCCCGAAAGGTCGACCCTCGGGCACATCTCATCGAGGCGCAGAGGACGAGCCATCAGCGGGACGACCCGCCGCTGATGGAAGGCCGACGCGACAATCGCCACCGTGAGTCCCTCCTTCTTCAGACGCTCGACCGCGCCCAGCAGGTTGGTGAGGCGACGCTGCTTCTTCTGCACGACTCCGTACCTCCAGCAATCGGGCTTCGTGTCGATCGTCCTCCCGGTATAAGCGGGGAGCAGGTTGTCGTCGTTCCTCAAGTAAAACCACCCGGAATGCCATCCGGAGTGGCTCGACGAAAGCTTCGCCGGGATCCAGCTGTCCGACCGCTTGAGGGCAATGCTGCAGCACCCGGCCCTGACCGTCTTGCGGGTGCCTTTACCGACCGACACGTGAAAGATGCTCGCCTCAAAGAGATGCAGCCACAACTCCCAGTGTGGCTCGATCCCGAGGTAGCCCTCGCACACGGCGGCGAAGACCGCCGCGTGACAGATGCCGTTGGGGGTAAGGTGCTGAAGCTCCACACCGTAGTAGTGGAGGATCGCGCACAGAAGACGACTAGGTGGGGCGCCTAGCCCCGCCCGGTGGAAAACCTCGAAGCTCACCACGTAGCCCGCCGGCGGATTGGGCTCGACGTGCTCCGGCGGCGGCACCACCCACTCCGACCAGTTGACGGATGTGATGGACCGGAGGAGGCCGCTCTCCACCAGGTCGCCCAGGCGCGTAGCGGTCGCCGAAGATGGGAGCCAGTCATCGGGACTGACGAGGCTGTACCTGGCCACGGAAGCAAGGAGGCTAATGCCCTCGGGCTTGGGGGCGGAAGGTACGTTCCCAATCTCCCCTCTCTTTCTCTCGCGTGCGCAGAGGTCCGGCTCACAGGGCGTCTAAGGCAATGGCGGGAGGAAGGAGGCAGGGAAGGCGATGGCAAGGAGGCAGGGAAGGCAAGTGCGCGGAAATAGCAGCCGACTCCTCACCTCCGATATTTATAAGCGGGAGGCCAACGGACGGATCCGTTAAACAGGCAAGTGAATCTCCACATTTAATGCGCCTATACTCTGCCTCCTCGTATTCCTCCAGGGTAAGGCGTCCAGTCCTGCGCCTGCAACTGTTGCGCCTGCAACTGTTGCGCCGAACGGATATCTCCTAAAAAGGCGCGCGGCCAGAAGCGTTATCTTCGAAGGTAAGGAATCTTGAGGCAGCGAGAGCTGGCCCTCAAAAGAGGGTTCGACAGCTACCCTCGAGTACCCGAGGGTAGAAATGACCTCGGGTTATGGACTTCGGTCACCCCCCAAAATCTCGAGGGGACAAAGGCCAGCCCACGAACGGGCTCGATAGCCCCCCTCGAGTGCCCGAGGTCTGAGGAGACCTCGGGTTATCGACTCCAGTCCACTCCCCAGTCTCGAAGGGATAAAGGCTGGCCCTTACACAGGGTTCGACAGCCTCCCTCGAGAACTCGAGCCCAATGAGCACAGGTATGTCCCCAAGTTCAATACAACTACCCGCTTTTCCCCCTCGGCGTTCCACAAGGCAGGACTCCTCCTTTTGAGGATAGCGTCGAATGACAAACCATCCGTCAAATCTTGAGGGAGCGAAGGCTGACCCTTACATAGGGTTCGACAGCCGCCCTCGAGTACCTAAGGTCAGGAAGGACCCATGGTTACTGGACTCCGATCCACCCCTAAAATCTTGAGGGAGCGGAGGCTGGCTCCACGAACGGGGTTCGACAGCCGCCCTCGAGTACGCGAGTCAGGGATGTCCCGGGGGGGCCAGGAGCGTGCCCCTAGCTCGAGAACGAACTCTCGAGGTCCCCTGGGACATATCCGAGGCATAACCAAGGAATACCTAAGGATAACTACGCTGGGAGGCATTGAGCCACCAACTCCTATCGAACAGAGTTGGCACCTTGGTAAGCCATACGGTCTTGCTTAGTAAGCCATACGGTCTTACTTAAATGAGAATGCCTCCAGGCTGCTAATCGACCCCTATCGAACGGGGCATGAGTTCTCACTCGAATTTTTACCCGTACTGGGCACCATTTTTAATGGACTCATGCTCGACACCAGCTCACCGAGGACTTCGGGCTCGTCCTAACGAGGATAGCACGATGCTCTTCACCCCACAATCCGAACGCAAGGATCCGTGGGAAGGACGCTATGAGGTAGTGAAGGCCTAGCCATTCGAGGGCTCGAGGGCCCGACTACGCACGGCACCCCTCGACGAAAGAGGGTCGAAAACACTCGTCACCTGGCAGACAAAGTTGACCTCTCGGGAGGGGCGCTCTGACTCCAGTTACGCTCGAGGGAGCGAAGGCTGGCCCTCGGTAGGGTTCGACAGTCGCCCTCGAGCACCTCTCTTTTCAGGGAAAGGAACAGGATCGACCCCTCGGTAGGGCGCCGCGTCTCCAGGTACACTTAAATCCCCTCGATACAACATATCATAGCCCCCAGAGGAGTTCTTAATCACTCCTCTAGGGCCTCAAGGGCTACCCCCGCAGGGTTCGTTCGCGCGCACCCCACGGAGAAACGAACCTCTCACTAATCCTGCAGGCCGAGGGCGAAAGCTCCGGGTAATCCTTACTCCCCCCAAGAAAACACATATCACAGCCCCCAGAGGAGTTCTCAAATCACTCCTCTAGGGCCTCGGGGGCTACTTTCGGGTACACAGGTAAGGGGTACCCTAAACCCTTCGATAATTTGACGCTAAACATAGCAACCATTTTTAAGACAGGGATCAACCAACCGCTCAAATCGGCAAACAACGGCCCATCGCACAAAGGCCCCCTGCACCGCCCGTAGCGACCCGTCATGGGCCAGCCCACCTCGATGGAAAGAGACAGACCCGGGGTCGAACGAACGACCCCTCCGCCTCCGCCTCGACGCCAAATGACGGACGAAGGGTCATTCGAACGACCCCTCCGCCTCTGCCTTGGCCCCAAATGACGGACCAGGAGTCGAGCGAACGACCCCTCGGCCTCTACCTCGATCTCCCCGACTCCGCCTCCGCTCTGACCCTACCTCGACGCCGAGCAACGGACCAGGGGTCTCCGCCTCTACCTCGACACCAAGCAACGGACCAGGGCTCGAACGAACGACCCCTCCGCCTCTACCTCGACGCCGAGTGACGGACCAGGGGTCGAACGAACGACCCCCGGGCGGGAAGCTCGATCAGCCCATCTGCTCCCGGCATGGGTTAAAGTAAATCCGCCTAGCGCCATGGGCGCCCATGACCGCAGTCAAATCCGTCAACTCACCGCCATGTTCCTGACTCCCGTCAACTGTGCTGCCACTGTAACCACGCCGCGAATACGGACTCCAGAAGCACCCCTCGAGACGTGAACAGTACAGCCCTCGGCGATGTCTTCAGGGATACGAATGGGCCCCCCTGGTCTCGACCTCACCCCTCGACCGGGGGGGCTCGACCCCTATCTCCAACCACTCCGGTATGGGGCCCGTCCCATCCGCCCCGTCTCACTTTAGCTGTGGGATTCGCGCCCGCCTGCGGAAGCTGTGCCGCGACGTGCCGCGACGACTTCTACTGCCCCCACGCCCCAGAGCGCCGGAAGGATGGGAAGGCCATGCCGCCACAGTGCTCGACGTCCTTTCATACACACTATGTCGTGGACGTGCTGCCCATACTACAACAGTTTGGGACCCTGTACCCTCGGGCCTCCCCTTGGTCTATAAAAGGGGATGCTGAGGAAGTAGAAAAGGGGGGATCTCTGAGCTTTCAGACCACTCCACATTCAGACTTCAGCCCCGATCATCATACCCCATCGCTCGATCGACCCCTCGAGCGACAAACCAATCGCCTAGGGTAGCCCTGCTAGCCTTACGCATCAGCTAACTCGGAGCAATCCCGTGTAATTCAGCTTGTACCCCCCTGTACGAGCACTTTGGGTGCGAGATAATACAAGTCATCCTCCCCTGCTGGACGTAGGGCCTTCTTTGCCCGAACCAGGATAAATCTTGTGTCCTTCTTGCATCACATCTGGGAGAGGGAGCACGCAATATACAAATTTACTAGTTGGTGGTCTTGACCCTCGGGTCATAACACCGACAAAGAGTGAGCGTGAGGAATGCTATCACTTGGTCATGGCTAAGCTCAATTCTTTTTCTATGCATGGAAATGAAAATGCCAATGAAATGTACTCACGTCTTAACATTCTTGTAGAAGAATTGAATGGGCTCGGTCTCAACCAAATGGCACCGGCCGATGTGGTGCGCAAGATTCTTTGTGTCTTTCCCATTGAGAAGTATGGCCACATCGTCACGGTTCTTCACCAACACAAATCTTGGGAAAGATCACTACCCATGAGATGTACATGAAGATTGGTGATGGTGGCTCTTCTTCCTCTAAGAAGAAAGAAAAAGAGAAGGAGGAGAAGAAGGACTTGGCTCTCATGGCATCCTCTTCGGAGAAGTGCAAGATGCAATATGTGTATGAGAGTGCAAGTGATGGAGAGGATGATAATGACTTAGCTCTCATGGTGAAGAAGACAACAAAGATGTTGAAGAGGATAAACAAAAATGGAGTCAAGTTTGACTCAAAGAAGAAAAAATTCTTCACAAGCTCCTCAAGGAAGCCTCTCTCCAAGATGGATTGCTACAATTGTGGCAAACTTGGACACTTGGCCCATGCTTGCCTCGAAGAGAAGAAAGACAAGTACAAGAACAAGAAATCCAATAACAAGTTCAAGTACAACAAGGGCAACAAAGATGAGTCAAGTGATGAGGACAAGAAAGATGACAAGCCATTCAAGAAGAACTTCAACTTCCACGAGAAGAAGAAGGATGGCAAAGCCTACATTGTTGGTGATTGGTTGACTGACATTGAAGACACAAGTGACTCATCCGGAGATGAGAGTGAAGATGAGAAGGTGGCCGCCTTGGTGATTAGGTCATCTACTCCACCGCCACCTCCTCCATCATCTCCGGGCTCATCCTCTACACACCTATGCCTCATGGCTAAAGGTGACAAGAAGGTACAAAAAGAGGATAATGATGATGAGGCTAGCTCCAGTGATGAGAGTGATGATGAGTTTGAGGCACCTTCCTATGATGAGCTAATTGTGATTTGCAACAAATACGCTAAGCTCATTAGGAAGTACAAAACTAAAAGTGAAACACTAGAGAAAGCAAATGATAACTTGCATGCTAAACTTGATGACTTGTCTAGTGCTAATGATGATTTAAATGTAGAGAACAAGTCTCTCTCATCTAGCATTAGGGAGCTCAAATCCTCACACAAGCAAGCTAATGAGAAACATGATAAACTTGAGAGGTCAACACAAGAGCTCCATACAAGATACAACTTGCTAAAAGATGACTACAATCAAGTTAGAAATGAACATGGCACACTTGTGATAGCTAACGAATTGCTTACAAATGATCTTGCTACACATTTTGCTATTAACCCGGTTGTTAAGTGTCATATAGCTACTTCTTGTGAGGACTTGCTTGATGAAGTTGCTAGTGAGCAAAATGCTAAGTGCAAGGGCAAGAAGGTAGTTGAGGCCGACAAGTATGAAGACTATGTGACGATGAGGCAAGAGAACTCAATGCTCAAGGAAGAGCAAATCAACCTCAAGGCCAACAAGCCCTTCACTACCAAGTCGGCCAAGCAAGAAGACAAAGATACAATCACCTTAATCAACTCCCTCAAAGAAGAGAATGCAAAGCTCAAGGTTGAGAAGATCAAGCTTGCAAGTGGAATGGAGAAGTTCACCAAGGGCCACAACCTCCAAAGTGAGCTCTTGATGAACACTATCATGAAGACCAACAAGTCCGGCATTGGGTTCAAGGAGAACCAAATAATGAAGGCCAAGGTCAAGATAGAAGCAATGAACTACTACAAGAACAAGGCCATGAGGAACAACTATGACACACCAAAGCCCAAGCCCAAGAAGTGCTTTGGATGTGGTAAAGAGGGTCACTTTGAATTCCAATGCAAGACTCCACCTCCCAAGACCTTGCCCAAGCACACAAGGCCTTTTTCTCATGATGCACACTTCATCATAAACAAGGACTCCAAGGGCAGACCACTAGTTGTGTTTCTCGGTCCTAAGATGAAGAACAAGCCCAAAGTGCTATGGGTTGCTAAGGAGTTGGTGAACAAGGCAATGGGACCTCGCCAAGTGTGGGTTCCCAAACAACAAGCTTAACTTCAAGTTGCTTGTGTGTAGGTGAACTACAAGACCGGTGGACATCATTGGGTGATTGATAGTGGATGCACTCAACATATGACCGGTGACTCCCGGATGTTCACCACACTTGAGGAAGATTGTGAAGGGCAAGACAAGATTACCTTTGGGGACAACTCAAAAGGCAAAGTGCAAGGCCTAGGAAAAGTGGCAATCTCCAATGATCAATCAATATCAAATGTCTTGCTAGTGCAATCTTTGAGCTTCAACTTGCTTTCGGTTGGTCAACTTTGTGATCTCGGGTTCCAATGTCTCTTCACCCCCAATGAGGTAGTTGTGACCAAGATTAAAGATTCATCTTTGATATTCAAAGGGTTTAGGCACAACAATCTCTATCTAGTGGACTTCACCTCGAATGAAGCAAGCTTGCAAACATGTCTTTTCTCCAAGAGCTCTTTGGGTTGGCTATAGCATAGAAGATTAGCACATGTGGGAATGTCAACTTTGAAGAAACTTGTCAAGAAGGAGATGGTTAGAGGTATGAAGGATGTGGTGTTTGAGAAAGGACAAGTTGTGTAGTGCATGTCAAGCCGGCAAGCAAGTGTCCAACACCCATCCCACCAAAGCTTTCATGTCAACCTCAAGAGTCCTAGAGCTACTTCACATGGATCTATTTGGACCTACCACCTATGCTAGCCTTGGTGGCAATCTCTTTTGCTTGGTGGTAGTTGATTACTACTCTAGGTACACTTGGGTGTTCTTCCTTCAAGACAAGGGAGAGACTCGATCAATATTCAAGAAGTTTGCAACTAGAGCCCAAAATGAGTTTGATGTGAATATCAAGAAGATAAGAAGTGACAATGGGACCAAGTTTGTGAACACCAAGATTGAAAATTATTGTGATGAAGTTGGAATCAAGCATGAGGTGTCCACCACCTATACCCCTCAACAAAATGGTGTAGTAGAGAGAAAGAACCAGACACTAATCACACTTGCAAGATCAATGCTTGATGAGTACGACACCCCCGAGAAGTTTTGGGCCGAAGCAATCAACACTGCTGCTATGCGGCCAATCGGCTATTTGTCCAAAGGCTTCTCAAGAAGACCCCCTATGAGCTTGTGAATGGGAAGAAACCGGATATATCCTTCTTCCAAGTGTTTGGATGCAAAGTGTTCATCTACAAGAAGCATCAACACTTGGGCAAGTTCCAAAGGCGATGTGACATTGGTTTCTTACTTGGCTATTCACTTAAATCCAAGGCATATCGAGTATTTAACAAAGCCTCTGGCCTAGTTGAAGAAACATATGACTTGGAGTTTGATGAAACTAATGGCTCTCAAGAAGAGCATGAGAATCTTGATGATGTAGGTGATGAACCCTTGAGGGAGGCTATGAAGAATATGCCCATTGGTGCCATCAACCCACTAGAGGTGGAGGAAGTAGAAGATGATGCAAATCAAGTACCTTCTCCACCGCACACATCTCAAGTTGATGAAGAACAAGTGAGGGAAGCACAAGAGGATACCTTCATCCCACAAGATCAAGCCGAGGCACAAGCTAGTGATGTTGATGCACCACAACCTCCTCCCCAAGTGATTGATAGAAGATCTACACCTATGCCCCAAGCCCATCCACAAGACCTTATCATAGGGAGTCCATCAAGGGGGGTAACAACTCTATCTAAACTTGTGTCTTATGTTGAGCATCACTCCTTTATTTCCTTTGTTGAGCCCTCTAGTGTGGAGGATGCACTTGCGGATCCGGATTGAGTGAACGCCATGCATGAAGAGTTGAACAACTTCATCCGGAACGAAGTGTGGACACTAGTAGAAAAGCCCAAAGGAGCAAGAATCATTGGCACCAAGTGGGTGTTTAGGAACAAACAATATGATCAAGGAGTGGTTGTGAGAAACAAGGCAAGATTGGTGGCAAAGGGGATCTCCCAAGTTGAAGGCTTGGATTTTGGGGAGACCTTTGCACCGGTTGCAAGACTAGAAGCCATTTGTATCCTTTTGGCATATGCTTCACATCATAAAATGAAACTTTTTCAAATGGATGTGAAGAGTGCCTTTCTAAATGGTTTCATCAATGAACTTGTTTTTGTCTCACAACCTCCCGGGTTTGAAGACCCCAATTGTCCTAATCATGTGTATAGGTTGTCCAAGGCACTCTATGGATTGAAGCAAGCTCCAAGAGCCTGGTATGAGAGGTTAAGGGACTTCCTACTCAAGAAGGGCTTCAAGATCGGAAAAGTGGATACCACACTCTTCACCAAGGTGCTAGATGGAGCGATCTTTGTTTGCCAAGTGTATGTCGATGACATTATATTTGGGTCAACAAACCAAGATCATAGCAAGGAATTTGGTGCATTGATGTCCAAGGAGTTCGAGATGTCGATGATTGGCGAGCTAACCTTCTTCCTTGGCTTTCAAGTAAAGCAAATGAGAGAAGGGACTTTCATCTCTCAAGAGAAGTACACTCATGATCTACTTAAGAAGTTCAAGATGGAGAATTGCAAGCCAATCAAGACCCCAATGCCTACTAATGGGCATCTCGATCTCGATGAGGGAGGTAAACCTATTGACCAAACTCTCTATCGTTCTATGATCGGTAGTTTACTTTACCTCACCGCATCTAGGTCGGATATCATGTTTAGTGTGTGTATGTGTGCTAGGTTTCAAGCAAGCCCTAAGGAGTCGCATCTTTGTGCAGTTAAAAGAATCCTTAGGTACATAAGGCACACCCCTAGCATGGGTCTTTGGTATCCCAAAGGAGCCTCCTTCCAACTAGTTGACTATTCCAATTCGGATTATGCCAGGTGTAAGGTTGATAGGAAGAGTACCTCCGACGGGTGCCACATGCTAGGAAGATCACTTGTTTCTTGGTCCTCAAAGAAGCAAAACAGTGTGGCATTGTCAACCGCCGAGGCAGAATACATTGCCATGGGAGCAAGTTGTGCACAAATCTTATACATGACCCAAACACTTCTTGATTAAGGCATTGTTTGAAAAGATGTTCCACTTTTGTGTGATAATGAAAGTGCCGTAAAGCTTGCTAACAACCCGGTTCAACACTCTCGCACCAAGCACATAGATATTCGCCATCACTTTCTTAGAGATCATGTGGCTAGAAAAGACATAACACTAGTTGGAGTTAAGAGCGAAGATCAATTGGCGGATATCTTCACAAAACCACTCGATGAAACAACCTTTTGTAGGTTGAGAAGCGAGTTGAATGTGCTTGATCACTCAAACTTCACTAAAAAATGAGATTGTGTGAACCATGCATTCATTTGTAATTTAACATGTTTAATTTGGTAATGCACATAGGCTTGGCTCACGCGGTTGAGATAACCTCCCTCAAAGCGTGTGACAAAGCTTAACCGCAGTTCAAACTTGCAAGCAACCTAGATTCAAATTCCGTATTGCATAACATTTGCATGTGTTGTAGGTCATTTCTTTTCGGTTATGTTTGAGAATCCTCTGTGTTCGTCCACTTAGGGGGAGCATTCCAAGCTCAAGACACTTCTATACCCCTCTTGTGGCCATATGATGACTCCTTGTTGCTTCCATTCGAATATTTTGAGCTAAAACTAAATCTAAGCCTATGGCAATCTATTTGAAAAGGAGAGTTTGAGAGATGGTTCTCATATCAAGTCCAATCAGGTGTTATTTGGATCTTATTTGGATTGGAACTTGGTTGGGAGAAAGAAACAAAAAGAAAATTTGAAAAATTCTAAAATTTTGGCGACGGACGATCCCGACGGACGCTACGTCATTCTTACCTCAGCGTCTGTCGCAACCGTCCGGACAGAAAATGCCGCTTGATTGAGGGACGACGGACGATCTCCAGCGTCCGCCGCAGAGCGTCCGACGCATTCAATGTCGGCCGCCTCGAAAATTCCCTATTGGAAGACCAACGGAAGATCCCGTCGGACGCTGTGCAGCGTCCGTCGCAGTCCGACGGAGCGTCTGTCGCGAACTTAAGGCGCAATTTTTTTTAAAAACTCCCGTATTTCTTCCTTTCAGTCGGTTTTAGTTCATCCGTATGCCATCGCCGCTCGATCTCTCCGAACCCTAACCGCCGCTGAGCAGATCTCGCGACGCCCGCACCACCCCTCGCCGGCGTGCCCACCCAGCGCCGTCGCCGCATCTGCTCTCGCCGCCACCGAGTCTTCCACCCTCCCTGCGCCGCCGCCATTCATCCACACGCTGCCGCCGTTGCCGCTCCAGAGCCGCGCCTCTTCTTCCTTGCCACCGCCGCTGCCGCACCCAGGGCTGCGCCAACCCTAGCCGGTGGTTCCTCTCTAGTGTCGCCACCGCCGCTCGTCGGGGAATCCTTCTGCTCTGCGCATTTTAGCCAAGCAGATTGCGCGGATTCTCTCTGAGGTTTACTTTGAGTTCCTCCCTGGATCTCCAAGGCTGCGGAGTGTGAAATTCGACCAAGGCTCTTTCCCCTTCTTTTTTTTATTTACTTGCGTCACTTGGTCAGAGGTATGATAGCAGTTGGCAGTTCGATCTTTTCTTATCTATTTCATGCTTCTATATAGACCCACTCTTCTCTAGATATATGTTTATGGTTATATTCCCTGTCTATCTAATCGAGCAGGGTCGACGTGTCAGAGACAGTGACAGTGAACTCGGGGCAAAGCCCGCGAGTAAGGAACGAGGCAAAGCCTCGAGAGTGTCAGTCCAGGGCCGTCGAGCCACTCTTGTTTGCGTTTTGGATTTGACTAGATCGTTAGAGGTTTGATTGCAGTGATCAGATCATGGCAAGGACGAAGAATGTCGACCCCGTTCCCGGTAGTGGTGGTGACCCTCCACCGCGTCCACCCACTGATCGGGGAAGGGGTAAGCAGAAGGTTGTGTCACGGAAGCGGAAGAGGCCACTTATGGATCCAGACTCCATAGCAACACTTGCAATAGAAGAGGCAGCAGAGCTAGCAGAGCGAGGTGGACGTCGTGCCGGTTTGAGGCTCTCGCCTCGCCGTGGAGCACGTCGTGAGTCCCCTACGCGTCCAAAGACAGAGCCCACCGAGGCTACTGAGCCAGAGGAGGCAGAGCCAGTCCCAGAGACTGAGCAGACAGAGGCCGCGGGCCCATCTTCGATTGGTGAGCTGATGAGCCGCAGAGTTACACGGTCTAGAGGCTCTGGTGCACCACCCAGTCCTCAAGGACCTCAGCTACCAGACCCAGTGAGGCATCAGGTCAGGGTTCTCACAGCCAAGCAGGTCCAGCTACTCCGCTTCGTGGACTTTCAGTCTTGGTTCCCAGCCCAGAGAGACTGATGTGGTTTCTATACCACTATTCACAAGGATTTCTACAGAGTGTACGTTGAGACCGACGCTCCTCTTAGGGCTCACAGAGTGTGCCTACCTGCTCACATAGCGGGGGCCGGTGGTCCAGAGATTCTTCAGCACTTGCAGTATCTTCAGGGCTTGTCAGATATGATGGGACGATCATGAGCTTATCAGAAGGACTGGGTCTATCAGTTCTATGCCTCACTGCGGATCTCCCCTGATCACGAGTTCTTTCACTTCGGCTTTCAGGGCTGCGACTTCAGGGTTTCAGCAACTCGGTTCAGGGAGCTATTTCACTTAGAATCCTCTCCTATGAGGATTCACAGTCTGTGCTACGAGGATCAGGAGGCACCTCGTCGACCTCACAATGGGATAGTGCCATCTACAGACTTCGTGAGGCCGTGTTTTCAGCTGCCATTCCCAGAGGGTTCGAGCCGTACACCGAGAGATCTCACTCCTCTTGCTCGGATTCTCCACGAGGTACTCAGGTGTACCATTCTTCCCAGAGTTGGAGCCCGCGACACAATTACCTGACTACAGTTGTGGCTACTTGCTCATATCATCCGGAAGGAGAAGTTTGATCTTCGGGATCTAATCATCAGCGAGGTTGAGGACATCATAGCTGCAGGATTCCGAGGTCACTGGCAGCTACAGTTTGCACACTGGATTTCATATCTCATAGTCGCCAAGACCCGATCTGGAGCTCTGCGAGTCACTCTTACCAGGTCAGCGACTGAGTTTCCAGTTTACTCGATCAGTCAGTTGATTATGCATGGGAACCTACCTCGCCCCAGCAGAGCCTACCGTCCAGACACCCGACAGACAGGTATCCCCTCTCAGTCCGCAGAGGATATTGATGCCACAGTTGAGCAGATCGCTCAGGCCGAGCTTGCAACTCTTGACACCGAGATAGATACAGGTGTCGAGGCTGTCTATAGAGCAGATCTCGACTCAGACAGTTCAGATGAGGACTATCAGCCAGTGCGCGAGTACGCACCGATGTCTCATGACCATGAGGCAGGAGGGTCAGGTGCAGCTGTAGCTCCATCTCCAGGTTCCAGCACTTCAGAGGCTACCTTACTTACCATCCTTTCGAGGATGCAGGAGGAGCAGACACGACAGGCAGAGGACCAGAGGCGGCAGGCTGCAGATCTTCGGAGACTCACAGCACAGCAGCTTGCGGCTCAGGCTCAGACTCAGGTCCGGCAGGATGAGTTTCAGCGCCAGTTTCTAGCTTATCAGATGCAGCAGGTTGAAATACAGAAGACTCAGACTATGCTGCTTGAGCGTCTCCTTGGCTCGACCTTCGGACAGTCCGTCATTCCACAGCTTCAGATGTCCGGGGTCTCTCAGCAGTAGCCGTCAGTGGTCGTGGTACCGACTCCAGCATTACCGTCAGGAGGACAGCAGAGTCAGGAACTAGTCGCTCCACCCTTCCAGACACCTGCCTCTCCAGAGTGTCAGTCTCCGAGGACCCAGGTGTCCTCATGGTTGGTTTCACCCAATGAGCTTCAGACAGGTTTCACACCTATCCGGGGAACCACCATTGCAGAGGCCTCGCGTGACCTCTCAGCCTCCTACTTGGAGATCACAGGAGATGACTCTCTCGGAGCAGCTGAACTAGACTCACCAGCTCCAGAGGTTGAGGTGGATCCTCCGGCGATGGGCACTTACCTTTCTTCAGTTGCCTCATCGGAGATCGCCCCTGAGCAGTCCACGCAGACAGTTACTACTCCTCCAGCTGCAGTTCAGATAGACGCTATTTCAATAGCAGTTGAGAGAGTTGTCACAGAGGCCCCAGTCTAGACACGTGAGCAGGATGAGGGAGTTACAGTTGCAGTATCCACTCCACCTAAGACTCACCCAGCAGAGCTTGTCGCAGCAGTGTCACTAGTTGCTCTGACAGTGTCTTCTACTCCCCTGCCTCGTCGGGCTCGCCCCGCTCCTACTACAGAGGCAGGATCGTCTGAGGCTCCAGGTCAGGATGTTCTTTCTTCCGAGCCTCAGGGGGAGACAGAGGAGTCAGCTCAGCCTACCCATACCGCTACCCTGACAGATGCAGCTTCAGAGGGACAGGCAGCTGATGACAGTGATGACAGTCCAGACTACTCACAGTTCGATCTTCACTCTCGCTCCACGGATGGTTCACTTCCAGATGCTCCGGGAGCTCCGCAGCTTTTGGTGCTTGGCGCCAAAGGGGGAGAGAGGGTAGTCGAGTATTAAAGATAGGGGGAGGGATTTGGATCTTTGTGTGCTTAATTTCCCCGTACTCTCATGCATCATGTCTTATTTTACATTGGTTGTGTGTGATGAATATTATGGTTGATGCTTGTGTAAAATATGGTTGGATGTGACAAACTCTTGATTATCACTAATATATCTTGTGAGTTGTCTTATGGTTCATGATATATCTCTATGTTCAAAAGGTAATTGAGCTTCCACGCTATACTCTGATACATGTTTTGAGAATATCATGAGGTACTCCTTTTTACATTCATATCTATGAGTACCATGGTTTGTGACTTGGCTTGGGTGAGCAAGTATGCTTCTTTACAAATTCTCTAACCCTTGCTAAATCATTCCAAGTCACCAAAATCCTAACCTTTCACTCTTATATCCATACTCGAGGAGTTATTATCGTCAATCACCAAAAAGGGGAGATTGAAGAATCATGACCCTATTGGTTTTGGTGATTAACGAAAATTAGCAATTATTATGGCTAACGTGTGTTTTGAAGAGGCTATGAGTAGCCTAGTCATAGTGATCAACATGAATGGGCATCAATGGGTGTCACCTAGCCCCAAGATGGATATCATTTCGGATTTCAAAGAAACACGATGAAGACCCTAGAATGATAGGCTAAGTGTCATAAGGTGATGAAGGGCACTTAGAAATAGATAGGGCTTCTATTTGATCTTTGACCATACTATTAAGAGGGGTTGAGACTAGTAACTTGACTTAGGAAAGCTTCATGAACTAGGTGTGGTGCACACTTGTCTTCCTTAGCTCTAAGCAAGCCTATGGTGACCGTAAGATAGCCTAGAACAACTTCCATATTCATCGCGGCGAAAAACGAAGTTGAGAGGCCTGTTTTCTGGGCGACGGACGCTCTTGACGGAGGCGTCGGACGCTGTCCGTCACGTCGGACAAAGGCGTCGGACACTGGTGGTTGAGTCCACAGCGTCCGTCGGCCTTCCAGTGGCCGTGTTTTCTGGCTAAGTTTTTCAGGGTCCGACGGACGCTGTCCGTAGGCCTTCCAGTGAGGGTGTTTTTTCAGCCCGAGTCAGAGTGTAGCATCGGACGCTGGGAAGAGCGTCCGTCGCCCCTCTGATGGAGCGTCCGTCGCTGGGAAATCCTGTCAGAGCTAGCCGTTGGGGCATGCGACGGAGCGTCCGTCGCCAACTTAAAAGCTATGCTTTTTCCAGACCGAGGCTGTTTTGTGTGAGGGCTATTTATAGCCCAACACTTGCCTTCCCACCTTGCCTTTGCTCATTTCATTTGCTATGTTGTTTGAGAAGGTTGGGAAGAGAGCAAGTGCCCTAGAGAGAGAGTGATTTGTGAATCCATTCATCCTCTCCTCTAGTTCATCCAAGAGTTCAAGTGTGTATCCTCTAGTTGTGAAGCTTGAGTGAGTCAAGCGAAGATCGAGGCTTGTTACTCTTGGTGATTGACATCACCTAGACGGTCCGGTGGTGCTTGGAGGAAGGTGATCGTCGGAGGATTGTCGGCGGCCCTTCTTCATCGACGTTGTGATCGGTTATGGGCGATTCACCGAGCCGGAGTGACGAAGAATCGGCCCGTAGAGAGCACTCATCCCTTGCGCGGGATTGAGGGGGAGCTATACCTTGCGAGGTGCTCCAACGAGGACTAGGGGGGAGTGTCGACTCCTCGATACCTCGGCAAAACATCGCCGTGCCAAGCATCTCTTTCCCTAGCTCTTTCTTACCGCATTACTTTCCGCACTTGTCTTTCAATTCATACTAGAATTGTGTAGGAAGTTTTCGCTCTCTATTGACTTGCTACCGCTTTCTAGCTAGGACACACAAGCGGTAGGCACTAGGGGGTTAATTGGCTCTTTATAGGTTTAATTCTTGTCTTGAAATTAAAAAGAGCCCAATTCACCCCCCTCTTGGGCATCTTGATCCTTTCAGCCACCTTATGGAGGGTGGGATGTGAGACACCTCAGGTTTAGTACCATCTTGCCAAGGCTAGGGGGTCATGACCACTTTATAAGGGAGAACATCTCTCTCCCACCAGTCCGGGCTTTTGGGAGGAATTGGCCTCTTGCCTTATAAATGGGTCATAAGCACATGAACGTCCGAACCTATGGTGGAGTGTTGGGCTGGGCCTGAGGGGGCGGAACATGTAGTGCGATGACTCGTACTTGAACATACGTGCATTATTGTGGTACTAAGATTTCAGAGTTCGGGTTTTTCGATGTAAAGTATGATCAGTGTGTCACGTTCTAATCAAAATGTGAGTCATCTCCACTTGACGGAAGATCAAGAACTTATCCCATCAAATGCTTACAAAACTATAAATTTGAAGGATTTAATTAAGAACATATTATAGAAAAATTAATTACCAAAGATACACCTCGAAGGTCCTACAAAGTAAAATGTGCCAGATGTTTTTATAGGAAGAAAGCATCATTTATTGATTCATCGACAAAATGCCAATATGACATCCGATCGAGGCACTCATGAACTTACACTGTATCACCCCACATTCATATTTCATAACGATAATCGTAATAAAGTGTTAAATATATAGCTGCCGTCTAGCTAGTTGCTAGAGATACAGCTAGCTCATCATGCATCCGACCAGGTGATAGGGTACTCGCCAACTTCATCCCTGGGATGTCGAAAGCGTCCCATACGGCCTGGGACGCGTCGACGATGTTGGGGCGGCACGGTGGCTGGTAGGCATGCTCGCGGTCGCAGCCATGCAGGGAATCACACTCGTCGACGACCTTAGCGAGCACGGATTTGCCCATGGCGTGGATCCGTATGTAGCTGTGGCAGCGTTTGCCCTTGTCGTACCACCCCGTGGAGAGCGCTACGACGCGCTCACTGTTCTTGTGGTACTTGCCGTCGCACTCGGACGGGCCGCCGCCGTCGCCGCCCTTGGCGAAGTCGTTGAGCGTCATGATGGCCCTGGTGTGCCCGGAGACCGGCGGCGAGCACCGGTATGTATGGTAGATGTGCCCGGGCTTGCAGCATTCTCCACACGTGTGGCCCGTCCCCGGCGCCCGCAGCGCGTCGCCTCGGCACTGGTCTAGGCGGTGGTGATCAGCTGCGCTGCCGCCACAATGACTTGGGAAGGTGACGAGCAGGAGGCCTGCCACAGCAAGCACGAGGAGGCTGGCCGTCGACATTTTGTGATGAAACTTGTTGTGTGTATCTGGAGATCCTCTCGTGCGTACTTATAGGGAGCCTGCGCATGTGTCACTCTCTTTCAAGCCATCGTATGCAATGATGCCTGAAATGCTCGTGCTTACATAGTAGTTAACTTTGATTAATTGGGACAACGACATAAGCCCGCCATTTCGTAATTTACCGCTGTAATTAATTACGGTCAATACAGACATGCATCATAGAGTGGCAGACAACACTGCAGACACGCTGTAATTCCACTACCTGCGCACCTCCGGTGGCTCCGGCTGACGACTAGGGATGTAAGTGAGCTAGTCCGTGAACCCACATATATATTTAATTTTTGCGTCTTCAAACAGCAACCTACAAAATTAAGTCTATATGCGGATTATGCGGGCTACCACTTGCATCTTTACTGACAACAGTCCACCTCACACACCTCGAGCAGGAAGGTACGTAAGAGGATACTCCTGCTAGGTGCCAATCTTGCTGTCCTTCCCGTGCCGCACGATGCCGATGAGATCGAGTTCGGTGAAGGTCAGCCTAGGCATTCGGTATTTACCGAACCGATCGGTTCGGTACTTCGGTTCCCAGCTTAATTCGGTTCCTGAAAAATCGGTACCGATCGGTTCCATTCAAAAATCGGTACCGAGGAAATTCGGTTTCGATATTTTCGGTTCGGTTTCAGTATTTACCGAAAAGTACCAAATTGACCACATAGACATGTAATAGCAAGTTCAAAAGTCAATTTTTACATAATTTTGATATGATTTATAGAGAATCATAGTGTCAAATATGTACATATAAAAGTCCACAATAATATAAGAGTAGAGTATCATAATAAATACATAATATAATACCCTACAATAGTACAATTAATAATATAAGAATACTCACATTTAACACATTTCGGTAAATTTGGTAAACCGAGGTAAAAAACCGAATGTACCTCGGTAAATTCGGTTCCTGAGAATTAAGAACCGAACATGGTACCAAAAAATTCGGTTTCGGTATTTTCGGTTCGGTTCTCGGTATTTTCGATTCGGTATTCGGTTCCCGGTAAATCGTGCCCAGGGTGAGGTGAAGGTGGAGTTACAGGTCGGTAAAATAAGGCACACCAAAAAAAACTTTCAGCACAAAGGTGTCTTTTACCCAATGAATTTATTATCCTATACAGTATGCTATTAGGATTTGGTTGTTTTTCCCTCAAGCTCCATGCTCACTATATAAAAAGCTGTAATATCCACCGGTGTCGCTACAGACTCCGAACAAATGCACGTCTTTGATATGAGTTCTATAATTTGTACATTAAGTTATAAGAGTCGATATTCCAATACTTTCCTTGGTACCCCCAAGCCCGACATTTTGTGACTATACTGGGGATTACAAACATCTTGTCATTGCCATTGCAACGGAAGGATCAGGACATATATAGCGAATGTTATTAAACGTGTGGGAGCAACTAGCCCAACTAGATGAGCTTAGAAGAGAAAAATGGAAAAATTTATTAGATGAGGTGTTTGAATTTTGTGATAAGAATGCTATTTCCAAACTGGAAATGGAAGATGAATATGTTGATCCCAATAAGCGGAGGCATAGATCTAGAATCACAAACAAATATTACAATCAAGTTGATTGTTTTAATAATGTTATTGATTGGCTATTTCAAGAGCTTGACAACCACTTCAATGAAACAAGCTCTTGCTCGGCTTCTTTTAGTACAAGAGACTCTTTTTATAATTTAATTTGGAGAATTTGATGAGTCTTGCAAAGATTTATCCACGTGATTTTGATTCAGGGAATCAAGGGACCTTAGCCACCATCTTGGCCTCTACATATCTGATGTGAAAGATGATGATAGGTTATCTAACCTACAAACCGTTGCTGAGCTTTCTCAAAGAATGGTGGAGACTAGAAAATATGAACGAAATCCATTAGTTTATCGACTCATGAATCTTGTACTAGAGTTGCTGGTTGCTACAGCTATAGTTGGGTGCGTTTTCTCCCGCGTGAAGATTGTGAAGACAAATTTGTGCAATCGCATTGGTGATGAATTTATGAATAATTGTCTTATTTGCTATGTGAAGAAAGAAGATATGATGAAAGTCACGAACAACACCGTGGTTCATCGCTTCATGAAAATGCAAAGACGTAGATTTTAAGATGAAGATTAAATGTAATTAATTATTTTTAATTTTATTTATTCATTTTTGGTTGAAAAAATGAAAGTTGAACCAAAAGTCGTTTGTTTTCTTTTTTTAAGCCATCAAATTGTCAAACATATTTAGGAAAACGATGCCTATGTTGATGTTTTTTTACCATCCTAATGATGTTTATTTTGGTAAATCTTTTAATCACTTATTTGTAGTTGCACCCCTCTCTATTTTGCTCTAGTTTCGCCATTGTTTGTATCTGGGGATTCATGTGCTACGTATTTGTAGAGAGCCTGTGCATGGGTCACTCTCAGATTCTCAAGCCATCGTGTCCAACGATACCTGGCAATGGAATCTTGTTAACTTTGATTGGGACAGCATAAGCCCGCTATTTCTTAATTATTTACGGCTATAATTATTTTCGGTCAATGCAGAGTTGCATACACGCAGCACATATTGGGAGACCACACTCCAGTGAAGACACGCCGTAATTTCACTACCAACATGCGAGCGGTGCACCTCTGTGGCTCCGCCCGACGAGAGTAAGCTCACACAACTCAATCAAGAGAAGGTATGTATATATATATATAACAGCAAACTCCAGCTAGGTGCCAATATTACTGTCCTTTCCGTGCCTCACGATGCCGGTGAAATCGAGCTCGTGGAAGGTGGGCATAGGTGGGGAAAAGAAGGTACACCAAAAAACTCACAGCACAAAAGTGTATTTACCCCGTGAATTTTGTTAACAGGTTTTGACGTTAAATAGGATGCGGATTACAGACCAGCAAGGGTTAACACACCCACGATCGTCAAACGACCTTAATCGCAGCAATAACGCAATGGACCAGGATCGTGTGTAGTTAGTACTACTACTGCAACATATGCAGTAGCAGTATCCCAGCCATCCAATGAACCACCAATGGCCAGGATCACAGCCTATGTTTGGCTCTGCAAGGTGGATTTGCTGTAAGCCACCAACAGTGGCGAGAATTCCAAAAATATACGATTACCATACATGTTGAAAATTACAAAAAAAAATACATCTAATCACTAAATTTATCTAATCCCCCACAACTAATAAAAATAGAAAAATAATATCTTTTTTAATAGAGTCAAATGAATATAAGTTTTATATTAAAGTTGTCACACTCAATAAGCTCTACAACTTTGCAATTTTAAGCTTTTTACATTTGAGTTAATTAAGACGCTTGAAAAAAAATTATGCTGACGTGTGATTAGTTTGTTGCTAAAATTTTATATTGTTTTCTCAAGCATCTTAACACCTTTAAATATAAAAATTCAAAACTATATCTCATTGAGTGGAATAACTTTGATATAAAAAGGCTTAAAAATATAAAAAAAATCCGTGATACGCCTAGTCACCCGTGTTAAAGGATGGACGAAAAGGTCGTAGCTCGGTATCTCGCTCGACTCGTCTTGGATCGTTTATATTTATTAACGAGCTGAGCTAACTGTCGGTGTTATGACCCAGGGGGTCAAGACCACCGGCTAGTAAATTTGTATATTGTGTGTTCCCTCTCCCAGACGTGATGCAAGAAGAACACAAGATTTATCCTGGTTCGGGCACAGAAGGCCCTACGTCCAGCGGGGGGATGGATTGTATTATCTCGCACCGAAGTGCTCGTACAGGGGGTACAAGCTGGTTTACACGGGGGCGCTCAAAATGAGCTGAGGCCTAGGACTAGCAGGGCTATCCTAGGTGGTCGGTTGATTGCTTGCGATGTTGGTCAAGCAATCGGGCGTGCGTTGTATGCGGGTCAGAGCTGATGTCCGAACGTCTAAGCCGATGTTCATCAACCCCTGTCGATGCCGATACCCATGCCCCTTTCTTCTATCCCAGCGTCCCCTTTTATACATCAAAGGGAGGCACGGGAGTACAGAGTCCTAAACTGTAGCGGCATGGGAGGCATGTCCGTGCTCCATGCTTGCGGTGGGACGTCGACCGCTGTAGCGGCGTGGCCTTCCCGTCCTTCCTGTACTCCAGGGCATGGTAATGGCAGACTGGATGCTGTCGAACGTCATGGCGCAGTGCGGTCGGCCTTCTGTAGACGGGTACGAGTCCCACAGTTGACGCGGGACGGATTGGACGGGAGCCATGCCTGAGTGGTTGAAGACGATGGTCGAGCCCCCTGGTCGAGGGGGGGGGTCGAGGCCAGCGTGGTCCTGTCGTATCCATGAAGACACGTTCGAGGGCTGCCCTGTTCATGGCTCGAGGGGGTGCCTCTGGATTCCGTACCTGCAACGTGGCTAGAGCGGTCGCACGGTCAACGGAGGTCCAGGGCATGGGCGGTGAGTTGATGGATTTGACTGCAGTAGTGGGCGCCCATGGCGTTAGGCGGGGGCAGGTAGGCGCATCGGATCCCCTTTACCCCATGCCAGGAGCAGGTGAGCTGACCGAGCCTCCTGCGCGCGGGTCGTTCGATCGACCCCTGTCCGTCATTCGAGGTCGAGGCGGAGACGGAGGGGTCGTTCGTTCGACCCCTGTCCGTCAATCGGGGTCGAGGCGAAGACGGAGGGGTCGTTCGTTCAACCCTTGTCCGTCAATCGGGGGGTTAAGGCGAGGCGGAGGGGTCGTTCGTTCGACCCCCGTCCGTCAGTCGAGGTAGATGGGGAGGGGTCGTTCGTTTGACCCATGTCCGTCAGTCGAGGTAGAAACGGAGGGGTATCCTGTCTTCTGTTCTTCCTGCAATGGGTCGGCCCACGGCCGGTCCCTGTTGCCGATGAAGGAAACCTTTGCGTGATGGGCCTTCCTTCATTGACTCGGACGGCTCATCGGATCCTGCCTTAAAAATGGTTGCTATGTTGAGCTTTAGATTATCACATGTTTAGGGCACCTCTTACCTTTGTACCCGACACTAACACTTTAGCTCGTTTCACTAATAAGCCAAAGTTATTAACCTTAAATTTGATTAGTTTTATGAGACTTCATGTTTTACACTTTGCAAATATGTAATTATTAGACTTTGATTTTACAAATTTGAGATTATATGAATTTATTTTGTTTTTAAATTGATATATGGATAATCAATAACAAATTATGGATGCATTATGTATGATATAAAGTATGAATAATTTATATATAATGTAGTACTACTATATATTAATACATAATATTTTCTGTTTTGATTTAAGACGTATGAATAAAGAACTTTTATATTATCATTATTCTCAAAATTTAAATAAATATACATACTATAGTTTTTTTGTCTGGTTCACGAGTCTAACGGTCAGCTCAAGCTCGTAAATGAGCCGAGCGAGCTAGCTTTCTGGCTCGTTAAGATAATGAGCCGAGCCGAGCTGACTCTTTATCTCAACGAGCCAGAACGAGCCGAGCTGGCTCGTTGGTCTAGCCTTACCCGTGTTGCAACTCAGATGGTACAAAAGCCGGTTGATTGAATAGTGTTATGTGAGAGATAATAAGTTGAAATAAGATGAAACAAGCTGGTAGTAGAATGAATTTTTGAAAATTGTGCCACAAGGAAATGACTTTTCATAAAATGAGATGTGGTAAAGATCATTTTATTTTTACTTAAGCATATATGTTGAGAAATTATTGACCATGAATATTTTTTTGGTTTTTTTTTAAAAAGATTTTGTGTCTGAACAACTCAACCGAAAACTACATCAACACTTCTGTGCTCGCTATGCATTTCTCTAGAAACGGTGACGGACCGATAGGACCTGGGGAGAGAAAAAGGCTCTAATCCTAGCCGTTGCTAGTTCATTGTATGGCTGGATACAGCTACTGCATATGGCTGCACACGATCCTGGTCCTCCGAGAAGATCCATCGGGGAGGAGCACGGAGAAAATAGGACAAAAGAGGGTATGTGTTTTGTGTTTGACGAATGAAAGTTCGGATTCTAAATCAGCCATGATCCTCTCATAATAGAGAGAAGGTGGTCTTAAATTATTTCAGTAGGAAACAAGTGCAAAATGCGTTCTCTAAGTTTCCAACGCCAAAAGTACATCCAAAACCAATTTGAAAACAAAATGGGTTCAGATTAGAGCAGACAAACTGGCCTGGCCGGTTTCCTCGAGCCCGCATAGGCGCCGGTCAAGGCACAACAGCATAACTGGCCAAGCAGGTTAGGGCCTTAGGGGGGCAGTGGAACCGGCCATGCTGGTTTGGCAACCGGACATACTGGTTTGGCTTTTCTTTTTTTTTTGAAATTGCCATACTGCTTTGGCTGGGCCGGGGCAGCACCATCTTGTTCTTCCTTTTTCCCGTTTTTGACTTGGTGCTTCGAATTATGTTGTTCTAATATTTTCCGGCACATTCTTGATGTCAGAAACTTGATGGTTTATCCCACATTGTACGTTGGTATATTTTACGTGTCAACACATGTGCTTTTGGTATTTGGTTATCTTTTTCCTTTTTTTCGAACTTGTTCCAGTGACACGTATTTTATTATTAAGTAGAAGAAGAATGTCAAGGTTATTATTGCTCTCCTCAGTAATCCTTAGGTTACCGAGGAAGGACCAAACCTAGATTAGCAAGCCGTTGTCTTTTTCCTCAAGCTCCAATCACTATATTTATATACTCCCTCTGATCATATTTAGATGTTGTTTTGGATAATTTTTGGGTCAAACATTGATAATATAAATCATTAATAACTTTTAAGTTGTTGAGATCGTAAATGTGAACATTATTTGAATAGATTTGTCTTGAAAAATATTTTAATAAAAGTATACATATATCGTTATTCCATAAATATTTTTTATAAAAATAAGAGATCAAAGTTATGTTTGGAAGACCGTGTCGCTATTCTAAATGACTTCTAAATGTGATATGGAGGGAGTCATTCTACCGATTGAGCGATAGTAGATGTCCTCGAAGAAATTCATGGCACTATTATCATCTATCGACCAAAATCAAGCTAATGTTTTTTTTTGAAACGAACCGGTGTAGGAGAGCTGCTTGCTATATTAAAATATGATAGCTATGCTTATTGTAGCCACACCAAAACATCGGATGCAGTAATTTTCTACGACTTGTAATCCATGACACCTACTAATAAAACATATATACCAACAGATATGATAGGCCCATTGATGGTGTTATCATTATTCACCAAAACCACAATTATAGCTTACCTTGGTATTTTCGCTGCAAAAGATACCAGCCGAAGTTGTATCCTACTTGCTTTTGGCATGCACGATAGGGCTGTCTCCAACACAGTGGCGGAGCTAGGAATTTGCTGTTGGGTATGTCAAATGTAAAAAAATTTCAAAAAAAAATACTCCCTTGGTCCAAAAATTTGTGTCATTTTGGGTTTACGTGCCACAAGATTTATAGAAAATACGTGCAATATTTATATCTTCAAATAAAATTGTTAAAAAACTAAATAAAAAGATAATTTCAATGATATTAATTGCCGGTAGTTATTTCTCGGGAAAAGAGAACGAACACTTATTTTAGGATGGAGGGAGTATATATAAATAGATGATAAGTTATAATGATCATAACATTTAACATATCCATAATAATAGCCGAAGTACAAGTTCGAAATATAAATAATTAAGAAATATTACAAAATAGTAACGACTACTAAATTATAACTATACAATTATCTCTTTGTTGAAATAGATTGATTATATCCTCATCTTCACCGGTACCAAGAACAAAAATATTAGAGGAGAAAATGAAATTTTCACCTAGCTGTCGTCTGCAATTGCGTTGTTGCTTGCTACTGCTGGTCACCGCCTTACTAGCCCACTGCCGCAACAGTTAGCGGATCCGGATGCACATGCGCCGCCGTTGATTGGGTGTTGGGACGAGAGTTGTTGCTAAGAACGGGAGTCGCGACTTGTGAATAGGATGTCGACGAGGTGAATTCTGGCATGTTGGGCCTTGGTTTGGTTGGCTTGCTCGCTTGCTACCAGAGTACTAGTTTGTTTGTGGGTTCTTGGTACATTAGAAACAAAGTATGGATATATAATATACTTGTATTTATTTTCTTTACCAAATATTCCAAGGAATACCCAGGCATATCCTAGCTCCGCCGGTGCTCCAACAGCATACCCATAAGCTGACCCATACCTGAAATGGGTGATGCACAGTACTTTTGGGACTTAAAATCACTCCCCAACAGAGTAGCCAAACACAACACCCATTATGTGTTGCCTACGACGCGGAAGGCAAATTCGCGTCTTCTCTCCCTCTATTTGCGTCTCCACGCCCGAGGCCCACCACTACCGGAGCTGGCTCGCCGTGCAGTTGCTCCGCTTCGCCGCCCAAGATCCGCGCCGCCATCGGCGCCTCCCTCTGCTCGCCGTCCGCGCCCGCCCCTGCTCGCCAAGACACAGAGAGAGCAGAGCGGTGCAGAGCGCCGACGGCTTTCGACAGTGGAGGAGCAGAGGTCAACGGGAGTCCGAGCTGGAGCAGAGGGAGAGAGGGACTTGCATCGGCGGTGGCGCTGTGCTCCGGCGACTTCGAGCCTGGACGAGTTCGGCGAGGAGGACGCCGCCGCCGAGGGGGACTTGGGCGGTAGCTTCCCCAGTCCCGCGCGCCGCCAGGGATGCGGCTGAGGAGGGGAGCGGGGGCGGGACTACGCCGGCGAGGCAGGTACGCGGCGGCGCGCAACCGGCGAGGCGAGGCGAGCGGCGCTTGGCCAGGCGCGTTGCGAGCTGCGCTTTTGGGTCCGCTCTGTTGGAGAAGAGCTGTTTTTGGTCCGTGGCCTTTCTCTGTGCGCGATGCAAACCGGTGAATGCGTCTCCGTTTTAGGTGTTGTTTGTTGGAGTCAGTCAACATGCATGAGATACGTACCACTCATCACTTTGGAATTTGTCTTAGCAACTTAGGATGATGTTTCCAGTTAGATACATCCTTGTTTTGGTAGAGTATGAGTATCGTATTTTATTGATTTATATAGAGTTGGAGCTAGTAGTACGGATCGATTACATGATATATTCAGGGTTTATGATTTAGGGCTCATTGGATCATCCTAAAATAAGACCAGCTATCGTTCCGTCTGACCAATTGTTATACAAATTAGCCTATCATAATTTTGGCTAGGAATCGTTCCAGGGAACAATTCCCAAAGAAACGAACAAGCCCGGGTCCTCCTGCTAGTGTGGCCTCATAGCAATCACATGACAATACTCCATACATCATATTTCGTCATATTGAAGAATGCAAATTTGCCCAAACAAATAGAGCACATAAAAAATGAAATAGTCTCGAGAAAAAGATAAGATATGGCTATCGGTTCAACTACTTCTCCGGAGGAAAAGATGCCTCCCATAAGATGTGCCTAGAGATAACAGTCGTTTCTGAATCTCGTATAAGTGATCAACTACTTGATGTCCTCCAAAAAGATGGACAATCAGGAGAAAATGCATCATAGTCCCTCTGAATCTTTGTACCATAAGACAAGCCTACTCCCATGAATCTTGTTCTATCGCTCCATGTGGAGGTAGTGACATGCAACATAACCCAAGCAATCTAACACTGTCTTACTAATACATTTTTCATGCAAACGACAACCAAACAATCACGCAGTGAATACATTTGTACTCACTTGTGCTACATAAGGCCTAATAATATAGCTAAGATTAATGCAAGCAATGCAACTAGCCACACCCATATTAAATATTTATGCTTTGAAACTATCTAAAGAAAAAGTCGATCCATCATTAAAATTTACAACATGGATAAGCGTGTCTCATCCTGAGTCGTTTGAAATTTATAAAAGTTTATAAGTTTAAATCTAAAAATTTATATGTAGTCCGAAATGACGCCCTTTCGCTGGTTTAACGCTAGTCTGAGTCTGGGGACATAACAAAAAAAGATGGAGATATATAACAAAAAAAGATGGAGATGCGGGGGATCGAACCCCGTGCCTCTCGCATGCAAAGCGAGCGCTCTACCATTTGAGCTACATCCCCAATTGACAGTAGTTAGTAAGGTGTTTAACTCATTCAAAATATCAGCCTAACAGCCTAATAACAAGGTAAATTATGATGAGCCCACGAAGACAAGGGGCAAGTCGCGGCCCGCATCCCATCCGCGCTCCCCGTGCTCCTATGGGCTGAGGCTGCTTCTACGCCGGCCGATCGATGGTTTGCTAAAGCCCGTACTCTGTCCATGCTAACGACTCGAACGACAAGCTAATCTAGTGTTTGACTGTACTCCATCTACGAACAGCAAAACCGCCGAGGGTTCCAAGTGTCACAACGCCAACGCGCAAGAAATCCAGAATCGCCGGCCGAAGCAATGCGGGAACAAATCTAAGTTGGGGACTTTTCATACGAACTGGGTGTTGCCTGATTGCTCCCTTTGCTACTACTCCTAGCTAGCTAGTACTAGGCTACTAGCTCGCATGGATGGACCTAGTGCAGTAGGTGCAATTTTGTTATCCAATACCTTGGCAGACAAGTTCCACCCGTTCTGTAATGCTGTCTCTGTCGTGTACTGTTGTTCTTCCAATGTATAAGGAAGACAGAGTAAACCCATTTCTGGGTTGCAGTTTTCCTGCTACAATGTTCGTCTTCCTACCGGCAAGCCAAAGCCAGGGCGGTGTGAAGAACAGTGACTTGTGCAACTAAACTAATCCTCAGATCCAACATGTGCTCTTCGGAAATCCTGCTTAACTATAGGTTATCTATAGTCAACCATGCTCCATGACCATGAGTCTGTGATACCTAATAACCACATCAACGCGGGCACAACAATCTTCCAATGTGCTCACAGAAACACCCATGAACAACCGCAGCCCTGTCCCCCATCCCCTGCTCCTAGCTAGCTCCAAATCTTTTGGTCTGATCTGAGAGAAAACACACCAAATACGATCCGATAAGATAAGTGGTCACCAATGTATGATTGGCAGTTGGCGATGTCAGGACCGAAGATGCATCCTGTTCACACCTGCAACTGCAAGCAAACTCCTATAGCTAGCACCGGAGATCACAGCACAGCGACCCAAAACCCAACGACAACCGGATATGGTTGCCCAGTAGAGTACCGATCGACGCACCGAAAAGCTCCCGGCCCAGAACCTGCAGGAGCTGCCGGTCCCGACTCCCGACCCCCAACATATATACAGGCGGAAGCAGCTACTACCACTTGCTCACCCTGTCACCAACACACAAAGCCAGATGCCGAGAGCCGAATCGGCAGTGACAGTGTGACACGGAAGGCATGTTGCTCCTGCAGCAGCAAGTGTGTGCAATGCGAGCCGGCGGGCCCTAAGCCTGCCCACCATGCCCGGTCGGCAACGTCGATCGGATCGCTTACAAGCCTTTCATGTCATCATGTGCTTTCGACTGGAACGCACAAACCAAGCAGAAAAGCTACCAGTAATAGGTAGCCTGTGTTAATCTAGCGCATTAGTATACGGAGGGAAGGAGAGGAAGCCATCCTTATCTGCCGGGCGGGCCGGGGGTGGAGTGGAGTTGGATGGGGATCGATCGCCTGGAGGTGGAGCCCCCGCGCACGCACGCACGAGCGAGCGAACGAGGCCACAGCTAGCTGCTAGCCCACGCACGCATGATTCGCGATTTCCCCGAGTAATTTATCTGCGATCGCTTCGGCTGCATGCTTTCCGCCGTGGCTTTAGGCGGCTTTACAACAGGCACGGCCGCCTTTTGCCGTCGGACTGCAACTGCAACCGGGCTCAGCTAGATCGGTGGAGGTCAATGTCAAAAGGCTTCTCCGATGGATCCTTTCGATCGTTGTGACTGAAATCTGTCTGCAGACGACGTTTTGGAATTGGATCGGGGGAAAGGAGGAGCCATGGCCCATGGCTTGGCTTTTCTTTCTATGGCCTTGCTCCCACGGTTGCTGCACCTCCTCGTTAAGGAAAGAACAGTGGGGCGGAGTGAGATTTCAGAATGGCCAGGCCAGCAGTGTTGTGTTCCTAGAGGATCCCATGGGGCAAAGACGCAAAAAGTGCTTTAGTTTCCTCCTACCGGTCTGGTCGTTCGGTCGCTGCCTTGATAAGCTGGCTGCTGCCCACTTTATCTTTGCCTTTTATAAGCCAGTAATAAGTATAATGACCAAATATCATCTAATATAATAGTATTAAGCATTAAGATATGGTGAGCAGAATGGTTAACACAGTCTTAGTTTGTTATTTGTTCTTGACTGAAGCTGAAACCACCAGAGGCAAAGCCTATTGATCAAACCAACGAAACTGAACGGTAGTAGGACCTCGGATTGATTGGTTTCTAACTTTCTACATACCAAAGCTCCTAAAATTCTTTAGCCCGCTCGAGATTAATTAAAAAGAATTTGTGTTGAACTAGGATTGGTGTTCTAGATGCATTGACACTGCATTACACTAGCCCACCATCTGAGAGTCTGAATGAAGACCATGTTTGGATCCACTAACTAAACTTTAGCTCGTTAATTTTAGCTAGTATGGATCAAACATGCTAGCTAAACCTAGCTAAAGAATTTAGCTGGTTGAAACCAACTAAACCATAAAAGACCATAATACACTTCTCACATTGCTCGGGAAACCCTCCAAACTGACCGTCGTACTAGGGTAGTGCCACGAGCCACCGCACTAGGGGTCCTTGATGCTCCGTTTGCACCTGCAGCTGGTCGAGGCATTGGGCATGAGGAAAGAAAGAGAAAGAGTGTTAATGTGAGGTGGGAGGGAGGGTAGGATAGATAAATAACTCTTCAACTATCATTTAGTTGCTGGATGCAAATATCTTTAGCTGAAATTTAGTTAGTACTTTAGAGCAACTGCAGCAGACTCCCTACTTGAGCCCCCATAGCTAAATATGGAGGTCTCATGCCAAAAAACATGCTCTAGCAAGGCCCCTACTCAGCCTCCGAAATTTGGCTGGGCACCCAAATCTCCCATCCAGATCCCATTCCTATTGGCCTAATAGCTCGGCCCCCATTCATACCGACGTTGCTCCTCCCCTCCCTCCACTCTGGCGCTCTTCCTCTCCTCTCCCTCCGGTGCTGCTCCTCCCCTCCCTCCGCACGGGCGCTCCTCCTCCTCTTCTCCAGCGGCTCCTCCCCTCCCTCCAGTGATTCCCTCCGACGAGTGGTGGGCTTCCTCTCCGCTCTCCCATGGAGCACAGGGGAGCAGCCGCGGCTACGCGCTTCCACCATGAGCACGGCCGTCGCGACCTCCCTTTGCCACCTTCCCCCGGCCATGGCCGTCACAACCGCTCACACCCGCCTCCACCGTGCTTGCAAGCACAGTCGCCCGCATCTTCCTCCACCATGCTCCGGCAAGCGTGACCCCCTCCTGCGGCGGCCCTCCCATGGCCAGCTCTCTCGCCTCCCATGGCCGCCTCCCTCCCATGGGCAAAGAGATAAGAAAAAGAGACGCGACTCAAGGCATGTCCCATGTGTCAGTGTCTATTGGAAAAAATTTGGGGGGCTTCATTAGGCATAAATTTAGGTCAACAAAAAAATAGAGGTGGATATTCAAATGAGAAGTAGGGACTCTGATTTGGAATCTACTGCCGGAGATGCTTTTAGCTCGTTAAAAGAAAATAAGTTTAACTAATTGAACTGTAGTTGAGTGGATCCAAACATGACCGAACTCTACCTGAAGCATCAAGCTGATGGCAACCTCAGTTTTCCTGTTAAGTTACAGCCGGATGGATGTACACACACCGTCTCCGCCTTATGTACCTTTCGCGAGATTCCTTCTACATCTGATAGAGCAAGGAACGACGGAGTGTTGTGCAAGTTTCCTCGCGCTTAGATTCCTCTGTTCCTTTCCCGTTTCATTCAGCAACATGTCTAGGGACTAGCACTCAACTAGCAAGCAAAGGAAAGAAAGGTCTCGGTCGTCGTCGTCGTTGACCTTTTGCAGCTTCGTTCAGCGGCCAAGAGCTGTGCAGTGCAGTCTTCCCTACGCAAACACAACTTACATACACCAAGCAACACATATAAAATTGCAAATGATCAATCAGTCTACATACGACACTAGGTTACTCGAATGTTCTCAACTCTGAACAAACATTTCGTCCACCACCTAGCGTACTAAAATATTGTGGAAAACTGGAAAGGAAATTAATGCTCAAACTTGAAAAAGGACCCCCCGTCCACGTAAGTACATGGTCCAACATCAAGCTTTACACGACAGAGGGAGAGACAAGAAATGCCACCACTTGATATAAAGAAAAAAAACAAGAGCAAAAGGAAAAGAAAAAAAGAAAAAAAACATCAAGTAATAGCGAAAGGAAAAAACAGCATATGCAAACCGCACCACGGAGCGACCAAATTCATGCATGGCCTGCCCTCGGCACTCCAGCGGCAAGCAAAGCAAACCATGGCAATGGCATGCCATTGCCACGGGCGTCTGACTCGGCGCGACGCTGGCGAGTGGCCCGGTCCTCCGTGGCCGGTGATAAAGCGGCGGGGCCCCGGGGACGGGAGGGAGGACCCGGCGGCCGAACTCGTGACGGTGCCTCTGCGCCCCACCCGCAATAGGCCATAGCAAGCAAGTGATGAGCCCCGGGGCCGGGCCCGTCGTGCTGTGCCTGTGGAGGCTCCACCGGCCGCCTCGTCGACGAGGAGGAGTCACCACCAAGCCGTGCTTTCTTTACAGCGACAATCACTGGGAGCCCAGACCTGGATTCGGTGCGGATCTAGCAGGGGCCAGTCCGGCGACCGGTTTTATTGAAGGGTTGCTTCGATTGGGGAGGTCCTGGTATTCTCCAATGATTGCTGCAGATTTTGTCAATCGTTGATTGACTTTGTCCAGGCGTGTTTATGTTGCTGTAAGCACTCTTTAGTTCAGTATATAGATTAATCCGGGGGCACATTGCGAGGATGCAATTGCAAACACGTCCCAGTTATACTCCCTCTCTAGAGCATGTAGTTGAGCACCAAGTCTGTCCGTGCGAAGCCTACTTCTTTTTAAGTGTATATATGTCATAGTAAGAGCTCATATCTTATTTATAAAACTTCATTTGTGCTCCTTTTTTGTTTAGCAAAATGTTGATATAATGTTAAATATGGATAACCAATTGAAGCAAGACATTGGTTGTGCTATTTGTCAAGTGTAGAGGGTCTCAGAGATGATTTTCTTGTATTATTCCACCAAAAGTTGTAACAACAGAAACTCTACAATTTTCTTTTCAATTGATTCTTTGTTATTCTGATTCCTTTTTTGTTAGTTCTCTGCAATCTTTTTTTTTTGTGCGTGTGGGATGGGGGTGGGGTGAGAGCATGGGGGTCAAGACTTTAGAGCATCTCCGAGAGATTTTTTTTATCTTTGTACCCTCCAACAGTATTTTATATCTTGTGCACAGTTTAGAGCGTCATCATCCCTCTTCATCTTTTTGCTAGTGAAAAAATTCAGAATAGAGGATATCTATTTTTTAAAATCCAATTAAAAAGTCTGTTGGAGGATATTTTTCCGCAAATTCTCTACATTCCTATAAACCAGGAATGATGTAAGGAGTCTTTTGGAGTTTGTGTTAGGTCGTTATATGTTGCATGTGTAGCCACTAACCTGATTTGATCGAGTCGCTTATTCTTTCAAAGTGCTGATTTGAGTTGCTTACAACTTTAGTGTTTGTTTACTGTCATTTCTTCTTTTCTTTAATACATTCAGCAGCAAAGCTCTTGCTTTTATTCTTTTTGTAAAAAAATGAAAAAATGTGATTGGGTACAACAGTTTTCTCCTTTATTTTGCTTCATAAGACACAAGATGTTTGCACAAATATCTCAAAGCAAGAGTAAAAATGATTTCACAATAAAAGGAAAGAAAGTATGTATTTTCCATGTAGAGCCAAATAATATCAGCAAGCTAATGTATATTTTTCATAAAAAACAGGAAAATCCTTTATTAGAAGTTTCACTAACCATCCTCGGGCGAGAGTTGCACATTTGTAGGCATATGCTCATTGTGGCCAACAAACTCAAATTTGAGGAGCTTTTCAAGAAACACGATGTAGATGTAGAAATGTTTATAGGGGCTAGTCAAGAAGATTTTGTGATTAATATTAAAGTAAATTCACCAGAGACAATTTATTATGGATGGGTACATTACCTACTATCCACACATATGTGCCATAACACCTGGGGTTCCATCCCTCGTGGGTACGTGATATGATCACCTCAAAACCCTTTCAAAAAATGTGGTTGATACTCCAATTAAGTTTATAAAATTTAATGGATATAAAGCAGAATAATTGAACGTCTTAGCAAATAAATAGGAATCTGTGGTATCAATTGCATAAACTGAAATACCATGACCCATAAGAAAATTTGGAACTTATTATGTGCATAAATAAAAAAATTTATACCTTTGATACCACCCACTACCGGAGACGGATCCTTTGCCGAGTGCCTAGACGTTTGCCGAGTGCATTCCGTCAGGAACTCAGCAAACGGTTCATTTGCCGAGTGTCATACTCGGCATATTATAATACTCGGCAGAGGCGTCTTTTGCCGAGTGTCGGGCACTCGGCAAACCAAAACACTCGGCAACAGCTTCTTTGCCGAGTGTAGGGCACTCGACAACGTATGGCACTAGGCAAATGAACCGTTTGTCGAGTGTGAGGCACACTGCAACGCCAACACTCGGCAAACGACGTTAGGAGCCGACGCCGTCAGTGGTTGTTTGTGATATATGTGTTGCCTGTGATATATATCTTTTGTTTGTTTGGATGGAATTGAAAAAACAAATAAAAAAGGTAGGTTCTGGTTGCTTTGCCGAGGCAAAGGCATGATTTGTCGAGTGCTATGGTCAAGACACTCGGCAAAGGAACCATTCCAGAGCACCTGGGAAGGCCCTTTGCCGAGTGCATCTTCTTTGCCAAATGGTATGACCAAGACACTCGGCACAGGGTACAAGTTTTGCCGAGTGTCCAGCATGGGGACACTCGGCAAAGGAGTAACGTTTGCCGAGTGCCCTACATGGGACACTCGGCAAACGGGTTGACGTTTGCCGAGTGTCAGTCAACGACACTCGGCAAAACCTGTACACTGTGCCGAGTGCTTGACTTGACACTCGGCAAACCCTTCGTCATCGCGTCAACCGGTGTTACCGTGCACTTTTTTTTTGCCGAGCGTCGCTTTGCTTTGCCGAGTGTCGTAGTACACACGGCAAATGCTTTACCAAGTGCCCGACAAAGAACACTCGGCAAAGAATCTTTTACCGTTAACATTGTTACCTAGTGCCGTTTACCGAGTGTTGCACTCGGCAAAGAGTTTGCCGAGTACTTTGGGGCCTTTGTCGAGTGCCGCAGGCACTCGGCAAAGGGCCTGGGTCCAGTAGTGACCATAACTAATTCAAATGTAGTTTACCCTACCCCTACCTAAAAAGGCAATAGCGTTTAACAATCAAAATGCTTGCCCAAATCTTACTCCACGGAAAGTTACACTCGACAATTATCTTGCTTCGTAGGATGCAAGTGCTTCTGATGAGAATCCAAGCAGAAAAGGCAGTCATTTGACGGGCACGTTCTCTATTAAAAATTCATGCCAAAACCCTAGCTAGCGTTATCTCTTTGTACGCAACGCAACGCGATAGTCAAATGCTCGAGCCACCATTTCGAATTTCGATGATTCTCACGGTAATATAACAAGGCCTAAATAAAAGTGGACACTGACAAACTGCCAAGCTCCAAATGACTCTGCCGCCGGCCGGGGCCGGCAGTAAAGCCGCCGCGCACTCTCGCATCGCAGACGAGACGACAGCCGCACCGAACAGACGGATCCAACCATTTGGTGCCATCCCATGAATTCCAACGCGTCTCGCATGCGGATGATCGGACGCATCGATGGGCATAAATTCCATATGCTCTTACTCTAAACGAGCTCGACAAATACGTACGTGACTTTCAGAAAAGCGCCATGAATACCAAAATATTATACTACTACTACTGCCACCGGCAAAAAAGGAAGTAAAAAAAAAAAGAAGCTAGGAAAGGGCCCCCTCGCCAGTGGACTCTCAAATTAGGTAACCACGAGACACTACGCACCGAGCTTTTTGTCGCGCGGCTGGGACGGACGCCTTTTTATCATGACTAGTAAAAATACACGTACGATACAGCACGTATCTATAAACACATATATCATACATTAAATAAAACAATAATAATGTTAAATTTAGACTTTCTAATAAGCATACAAACTAATAATAATTAGATTTAGGACATGTTTGGATGTCACTAAAATATATACACATATAACTTAATTATACTTGTATTTTATTGTGCACAAGAAAACCAGACGATAATTAACCGCCTATGAAATGCTACTTGGAAAAATTGATATGATAGCTCCTTGTGGATCTAGCCACTATCATCGTTGATTTTAATTTCTATAGCCACGCAGTTGAAGCTGCTTCCATGGATCCGCAGCATTGTTCTCCTCCAATGAAGAATCCCAAGATCTCGTCCTTGTCTGACATGCTGGGATGCCGCCTAGGACGCCGACGACGATGCCTTTAGCCAGGTACAACTCCACTTCGTTGGCAACCTAGTTTCGGTAACGCTCCACACCATCACTTTGCCAGGTAGCGGTCCTCTACACCGCTACTTCGGTAGCGCTCCGTGCCGCTGCTTTGCCAGGTAGCAATACTCCGCACCAGTGTCAAGACGAGCTGTGGAACAAGTAGAGACTAACGAACACACGAGGCAATATTTGTCGTTTTATTTTTCAGGCCTTGGTAGATGATATTTTTTCATGGTATTGACACTAACCGAATGTAAAAATTTAGTATCCAAAGGAGCAAACCACATCGAAAAAACCTCCACACCTGTAATTTACGAAGGTTTTTGATCTAATACATGTCTCTTCTAAATAGGGCCTTAGAACTTTTAATAAGCATACTAACTAATAATAAAGGTCAAGTCATAAATTATTAATAATATAATCTATGAAATCCTGAACTTCTACACTCGTAAAACGCTGATAAGTTTCATTCCCATGAAACTTTTTTCTTCTCTCCTTCTAGTTTCATGCCAAGATTCTTTTTTTTCTAATGTGGCACCATATTTAATGTGCATGACACCTTCCATGAAATCCCATTGAGACTGGCCTAACCATACAAACTAATAATAATGGTGAAGTCATAAATTCATTAACCATAAAATCTATCAAATCTTGGTATAATGAACGGATCTAAATTCACATAAAATCTCCAAGATGCCATGATTATAATCATGGGCAATTTTTTTCTTTCTTGATATGATGCATACTATTGAGACAACAACATAGAGTATGCCTCTCGTATATATACATAGCCTTGCACGTTCAACACATTCCAAATTATCATTTCTTTAAACAGTTGTCGTATATTTTGTATAAAATCAAATACTAAAAAAATATAAACCATGTTTTAGAAAAATATAGATTACGGATAGTTTTTTTTTTGCTTCAACCAAATTACTATCTCTCCTCCCGGTAGTTTGATATGACCAAACGATAGGAACACATTGCATCAATGTCGTGCCACAGGACTTAGATAATTAGAATCCAGATGATTGAACTCCCTACTGGTTATTCTTTGCCTTGGGATCAAATTAAATCTAGATTAGTATGTATACATGAAGAAATTTGCTTGAGCTACTTATAAGAAGTATGAAGTATTAAAGTGATATACTAATACACAAAGAAAGTATGAAGTAGTACCATATAGTCTTGATTCTTGAAGGTATTTCTTTCGACATACATACCTGAAAGAGAGTATAAACCAATTATTGGAGGTTAAACAGAACAAAATGTGAAACAGACCTAGACTTGAAGCTTATGCAACGGCAGAATAATAGATAATAGATTAACCTAGGTTACTTAATACTCCCTCTATCCCTAAATAGATGTCATCCTCGCTTTCCGAGAAGTCAACGTTTTTAAAAAGACGGCAATTATGTATTAAAATATATAAATAATTATATTAAGTAATTAGTATCATTGAAAAGATCTTTAAGTCTAGTTTTTAACAAATGTATTTGAAGATATAAATATTGCACGTATTTTCTACAAACTTAGTTAAAGTTAAGAAAGTTTGACCTACACGCATCCCATAACGTCATTCTTTTTGGGACGGAGGGAGTATGAAGTAAGCAAGAATATAATAACCTACTACTGTACAAGTACAATTGAAACCCTCATAGATTGACGCCATCAACATCTGTGACAACAGAACCACTACCATTGTTGGAGGATTTGCTAGGGATCTTCCATGTTGACAGCCAATTAGCAAATATATTCACCAAACCAATTAGCATATAGTTATAGATGACAGCGAGTGGTAATAGCCAATAATGCAGAAATTAAACAAGAGAGGGAGGCAAAAACAATAAATTTAAAATAGTGAACCACCTACAATTTGGAACCGGTTATAGCAACAATGCAACAAAACACACGCAAAGATTTATGATCGATGTGATTTAATTTTTTCATAAAGAAATAAAGATCACATGATGAGATCAACCTCGACGATATAGCTCTGATGATCTAGCATTACTCACCTAGCCTACTCCTACCATATATGTCCATACCCACAACAGATTGGAAAGGACCTAGGAAGTGAGAAACGGATGAAACACGCAAAAATACGTACCTGGCTAGCTTGTTGTGGCCGGAGGGATTGTAGTTGCAGAGGAAACGACTCACTTAGATTCACCTCTTGGAGCCAATGGAGGAACACAGGTAACACGTCGTGTCTGACCGCCATGGTAATGCCGCACGCGAACCGTTGACCCGTTGTTTGTGGTGGTTCGTCTTCCCGTCATTCGGCCATCACGCACACTTCATGGAGGCGATCGTGAAACGGTGGCTACAACGCGTGGAACCAGGCGAACGAGAAATGGTGGCTACCCCGACGATCAATCGTGGCGTTGCTAGCATGACTTCGCGGGCACTCATGGAGCTTTCTCAAGCTTGCACCAGATGACATCTGAATATGAGAGACCGACGAGGTAATCAAGAGGTGTACTACGAGGGTGGATATATATGAGTATATATAGATTACGATGACGTCCAAATAAGAGTCTCTAGTAGGCTACGTTGTTCAGGCCGGGGAGGGTATTATGCAGGCGTGTGAGTACGTTTCTTTTGCGTATGAAAAAATAGATGGGGAAGAGATCGATAACTGAGAAACGGGGAAACACCGTGTAAGTATTTGTCAGTCTATGCAGGGCCCATATATCAAATTGATATTATGCGTTAGATATAAAATCAAAAGAGATCTAAGAGATGAGACTTTAGGTGGGTGTGAAATTTTTAGGTAACAGATATTTTCAATTCTTTTCCTCTTTTATAGTATAGATGACGAAGAGATCGATGAGGACTGTTGCCTGCTTGCATCTATTCCCAATTCCAAAGTGCCGAAGCCACCGAGTCAGGCGGCCGGTTTGGGTCTTTCTGGGGAGGGGAGGGAAGGGAAAGATAGGCACCGACGACGCTATAAAAGAAGCTTCCCCCCTTGTCATT
This sequence comes from Microstegium vimineum, assembly GCA_022036555.1. NCBI lineage: Eukaryota > Viridiplantae > Streptophyta > Magnoliopsida > Poales > Poaceae > Microstegium > Microstegium vimineum. The sequence goes on from CM039121.1 coordinate 4,144,934, forward strand.
TGGGGCCTGAGCAACCCGCAACCACCGCACCGCACACGTTAGGTACCGATCGATCGAGAGGCAGGCAGGCAGGCAGGCAAGAACCGAGCAATTCGGGGCAGCTAGCTAGCTGCCTCTGCTGCCAAGTCCTGGTCTTGGTCTTCGTCTTCGTCTTCGGACGCGGTGTAAAAGACTCGATCAGCGATAGATGGAGGGGTCGACGACGACGACGGCGGCGGCTACTGAGGGCCATGTGGTTGGGATCCCGGTGAGCGCCAGGGCTTATGGCATCGAGGAGCCCGACTTCCCGGCGGATCAGGAGACGCCCGACCGCGGAGAATTCCCGCCGAGCTCCTTCCAGTACAGCCATAGCCAGCAGCATGGTAAGAAGGTGCGGAAGAAGAAACCAATAAAATCGAAGCGTGTTGCTGATCAAGCTATCTTTTTTTTTCTCTCCTTTTCGTTCAGATGCTACCAGCTCAACGACAACGACCACCACCGATCGGCCGACCAGCAATCAACAACAAGCAGCCGGCAGCAGGAAGGGAGACAAGATCGCTCAGGGCATCAAAGAGCACGGTAATTAGTTTAATCTAATCCTTGCTCTTTAATTTCCATGCTGGAATGGAACAAGAACAATTGTACGTAGCTATATATGGGGGAAAAAAAACAACCTAGACTGAAGTCGTTGCTTGCTCCGATCGATGTGTATGTATGCAGTGACCCTGGGGCCAAAGCTGTCGGACACGGTGAAGGGGAAGCTCTCGTTGGGCGCCAAGATCCTGCAGGCGGGCGGCGTGGAGAAGATGTTCCGGCAGTGGTTCTCCGTGGACAAGAACGAGAAGCTGCTACGGGCGTCGCAGTGCTACCTGTCGACGACGGCGGGGCCCATCGCGGGGATGCTGTTCGTGTCGACGGCGCGGGTGGCCTTCCGCAGCGACCGGTCGCTGGCGGTGTCCACCCCGCGCGGCGACACGGCGGGCCGCGTCCCCTACAAGGTCACCATCCCGCTGCGGAAGGTGAAGGCGGTGCGGCCCAGCGAGAACAAGCACCGGCCGGAGCAGAAGTACGTGCACCTCGCCACCAACGACGGCTTCGAGTTCTGGTTCATGGGCTTCGTCACCTACAACAAGTCGCTGCACCACCTGGAGCGCGCCGTCGCGTACGCGCAGCAGGCGGCTGCGGCGCAATGACGGCAGGCGTTCATGGCTCATGGGGTTCGTTTCTTCATGTGCGTGTCTTGGTTTGTTTGTACGTGTAGCGCTGGTGGGCTAGTTGGTTTCTGTTCTGGATGTGTATGTGTAGGCTGCAGCCTGCAGCATGTCGTTCGTTGTACATCATCTTTGGGGGATCGGTTGCCTTGTGAACTACGTAATCGGCTGGTTTGCAGGTTGGTTTTCAGAGGCGATCGATCGGGGTTGGGGGTTGGTTGGGGAAGAGGAAAATTCATGGATTTGGAACAGAGAAAAGGCCGTGTGGAAATGGCAAAACAGCCATCAATATCCATTCTTTTCTCAGCAAGAACAAAGATGTGCCAAAATGGTATTCACCATCACAGGGCCTGTCAAAACCGCAGTGTGAACGCGGCGCAGGATAACACGAGATCGATGTGTACCTTACGTTTTCTTATTGCTTTGATTTGAGGTGACGTCTGATTCTGAAGAATTCCGACATTAAGCGTGTTCAAAACATTTATTACCGTCCAACAACAAGGGCTAGCACTCGGATGCTCATCTGACTGAACATTTATTAACTGCTTTTGCACAAATCAAAACTCAAACAACTGAGAATTCAATTCGCTGGCTTCTTACAGAATCTAGTCTTATTCAATCGGGTCCCGGCATAACTGCACTGATGTAACACACAGAAAAATCAGAACCAACACAAATTTCGGGCTGAAAGGTGGCATATATCTGACTGACAGAGACTGAAATTCAGTTCGCTGTTTTCATACACCTACAGAAACTACGCAAAAATCAGACTGAAAGAAATTCAGTGGTTCTCACAATACCAGCCAGGTGCCTGCATTGATGGAGTAGCAATGTCCACCTTGGTTATTAGCTAGTAACGAGGAGGAAGACATGATATTGTGGTTCTCAGTGGTTCTCACAATATCACGTCCCTGTGGGACGAGTGGACGACCACAATTCAGACACATTTAGAGAAACCAATAGGGATGAAAACGATCGGAAACGATCGGTAGGAGGCTAAATCATTTTCACTTTCATATATTTTTCTCGAAAATGAAATCGATACGATATTGTCGGAAACGAATACGGCACCGGTATTTCGGTAATTTCGAAAGTGATATAGTCAATCGGAAAACATAGCGATAACGGTCGAAATCGGTGAGAACGATATCCTAAAAACGATAAACATGTCAAACCTTCTAGAAGAACCATATAACACATGACAATAATAAATAAAATCATAATTAACAAAACTATAAGCTAAATCACACATTTCACACAAATCTTAGTCTCGAACAGTGATAAACTACGCAAGAGCATGATAATTCCTGACAATAGCACAAATAAAAATTAAAGTTCTAAGTTGACTTGACAAAGCATAGTGTTAAAAACATGAATTATTAGAATATCTTCTCCAATGCACCTAAAGTATGCACCATATAGTCTATAAATAAATTAGAATCGGTAATCACCAACGGTAAATTACCGGTTAAATACGGTAATCTTCGAAATCGGTCGGAAGAGGGCAAAATCATTTCCACTTTCGTTTCCGTTTATTTTTACCATTATCGTTTTCATTTCTTCGATTACCACTACCATTTCCGTTTATGCCTGAAAATCGGAAAAAACTCGAAAACGATTGTCGAAAATCGGAGATTACCATTTTCGTTTTCATCCCTAGAAACCAAGAACCATATTCCTCTGACGTGCCTAATCGGTTACCTTGCGAACTAAGCTTTCCCTCAAAAAAAAATTGCGAACTAAGATTTCCCATCCGAACTCAGCAGCAACATTTCTGATCTGCAAGTGTATTTATTAGGAACCCCATGTTAGGATTTAATAGAGTTTTTCAAGTACACTTTAGCCATTAGCTAATGTCGAAGGACAAGGCAACTAGAGAGGGTGAATAGAAAACATAATCCATTTTTCCGATTTAGGCAACTATCACAAATTCGACCTCGAATCAATTACCGAGACCAAAAACATTTCGAGGAGTACACACGCCAACCGGTTGCTAGATGATCTCAAGAGGATCCAAGAAATACAGCAAAAAAAAGCTAGAATAAAGACGTGAGAAAAGTTCACAAGAAGCTCGGAAAACCATGAGATCCAAGCATTTGATGGGCACATGCTCTTTACGACTTTGTTTTGCCTCGATCTAACCTTTGTAATGACGCCACATGCCTCCTCCCATTCCCGTCGGAATTCCAACCAGCCTTTAAGATCCCAACCAAAAAATTGTTAGCTAATGGTTTTGAGGCTCAAACCATCAAACTGCATAGAGAAACATATTCACTATGTCTCCTCCATGATCTCAGCATGTGTCACCGTTGTCCTTGACCATCCGATCAGAAAGTCCTCTTGTGCCTCCGCTTTACTTGATCAATCATTGTCTTAACTTGGTCAACATGGTCAACTGATCGATGTTTCCATGTGGCACCACGATCAGTCTTTCAGACACCTTGGTCCCTCTGTCCAAGCCTTAGGTCCGTCCTTCACCTGTCCTAGTCCATCGCCATGACACGTCTCTCTTGATCTTCTCCATGAACATTGACCATACTTTGCTCAAACCTACACACCAACACAGACAAGATACATGTTGCACACTTACACACTCACACCATGGTTAGTCTCCAAACTCTCAACCAAAACCGATCATCTCCTGACAACCACTCATCACAACTCGAGACAAAAGGGCACATTTTTTAGATAGGAAAAAGCTCCAGCACCAGTCAAAATCAATACAAATCAACGAGGAAACAATAAAATGTCCAATATTATTGACCAATACAAAATCTAAAAGGTCATCCATGGGAAGAAAAAAGCTCCATTGCTATGTTTCTAAACGATAGCAGCACGTTGAAATTAACAAATCCTTATGATCATCAGTGCGCTGCAACATAGCCCGAAATCGAAGCTAGTGTGCCCTTTGAAGAGTATCTGCAAAATAAGATTTTGTTTGGTTATTATTAAACACAAAATCATTCTTACTCAGCTCCCAACAAACAGTTGCACCACCACCTGTCAATAACAAAGATCTAAGGTTTTATCCACCTTACTTAGACCAAGAGTTAAAAAGATGATTAATATTCTGAGAAGGTTTGATGCCTAATACAAAATGAACAACGCCCAACAAGGCTTTTCGCATATTGACACTTAAAGAAAGGTGTTAAATGGTTTCTGACTTGCTACAACAGCTGCACAATTTACTACTATTCCAATTCTTTCTAGCTAAATTATCCTTTGTAAGAATGACCTCTCTTTTAAAGTACCACATAAATATTTTTATTTTGAGAGGTAATTCCTTATGTAACCTTAACTCCATTTTTTTAAGATAACAATACATAGATTTGACAGTGAAACAAAAGCCACAATAGCAACAATCCAGTGCCAGTCAATTAGTCTGTTGCCCACTAAAGATCTTCTGTAATAGATGTTACGAGGATGGGTGCTGAGCACTTCAGCTATTGTTGCATGTTTCGACGTACAATATTAAACAATGAAGGGTATTGAAATTTCAAAGCTTAGGTCCTTAATCATTTCTCTTCCCAAAATCTAATCTGGAGATACAAGGTCACATATCAACCTTGTGTTCACGTATTTCTTCTATATTATAGAAGGACAGACACAATGTCGGTTTGTTAAAAAAAAAACAGCTAATGTCTTATCAATTACTACAAACTGATATTTTTTATTAATTATTAAAAAACTTCTGGAATACGAATCTATACAGGTCCTGGGAAAATCATGCTGGGTCATCATTTTCTAGTATAGTCACGACAAATAAACTACTGAGTATACAGGACTACAGGTTCGAGGAAGGAAGGAAGAAAAAAATATAACTACGCGTACTGGAACTAGTCAAGTTGGAAGCATTCGTGCCTGACGGACGCACTCTGTCCAAATCGGCAATGCCGAATCATATCCTCGACAGCATTCAAACCTTAGCACGGAAGCGCCCAATGGCGAGTTTTTGTTTGGAGGCCAAGGGAACGAACAACGAATGAACTATAGGGGCTTCGACTTTTACAGCTTCCTTTGGTTTGGCTGGTCTCGTCCTTGCCCTTGGTCCTCTCCTTTCAGTCATTTCCGTTCCATATCTGGATGAACAAGAACAATGTGCTGTGTCCCGCCGCTTTGGACCCCCCAGCAGGATCAAGCAACCCCTCTTTCAGAATCTTATCACAGTTATCCGATCAGATCAGATCAGATGGCCCTCCCTTTTTACCCACTTGGTGACTGAAGGAAAAAAAAGGCCATGCAACACGGTTTGTCTTGGCCATGAAGCTATCGTCTACAAGAGGCGCAGGAGCACCACTGGAGCAAAAAAGGTCGCCTTGCATTTTTGCTTCAAGCCGATTCCAATTTTAGTTCGTGCATACTGATCTGATCGGCAACTTGGGTCGGGTCCAAAGCCGCAGTTGCAGCTTGCAGGGCTACTGGACAGTCTGGAATGGATATGGATTTCAGCAGTCTTCACATCTTTTCTTTGACAAGACAGGACAGCATTGTCGATCGTTGTTGGACCAAAGTCGTTGTATCTTCGGCAGAAACCAACAGGAGGCTCCACTACCAAGCGTGGCACACAATTCCATTTCCATGGCAGCAGGCCAGCAGCAGCATATCGACATGAACGAATGTTCGAACGCCATAACTCGGATTTGCAGAGATCGACACCGGAAGGATCCAGCTCATCGCCTCCCCGAGCTTTCCATGTCACTCACACAGTCACACGGCGCCGCCGGCGAGTGTACTTCTCTGAACCCCGGGGCTTGCTCTGCAAATGCAGGAGAGTGAAGTGACAGAGGAGGCAGGCTGTCCTGGCCCTGCTGCAGCCAAGATCCTCTCCACCTGCCGGTGTTGCCGTGGACAAGGACAGCAGGGCGCCGAGCCGGCGATGGTCGCTGGTCGGGCCGTTGGGGAGAGGTTGTAGCTGGGCGAGGACGACCAAGTGACCTTGCTGTCCGTGCCGCGTGGGACGCGAGTGGCCAGCGGTAGCGGGAGACTTCGGACGGGAGGGAAACCGGATGACTGGATGAGAGACGAGAAAGGAAACAGGAGAGCGGTCGGGCTGTACGCGCTTGCGATCAAGATCCTCCCGAAGTGACCAAAAACCAGAGAGGACAGAGGTTTTTCGCTGGAAAAAAGCGGCGTTGTTTTACACGTTGGATCGCCATGGATCTGCATCATCCATATTCCATAGGGCACGGGACGTGGGCCCTTTCTGTGGATCTCCTCTCCTCTATGCAGGGCCTAGTTGAGTTTCCCCCTCACTTTTCCCTTTTTTGGAAGGAAAAAAGGACCGTTCAGTGTTTTCTTCTGATGCTATGACTATGATCGAGTCGGATCATGTGGGCATGTTTTCCATTGTTTAGTAGTGTTATTATAGAAGAAGCCATTGGATAACCATCCAGTCCTCATAATCCCTTTTCTGTGCCGCTACCTCTTTCTCCATTGAGTCAGCTAAACTATGAACGAATAAGGAATAAATACAGCTCCTGCCCTTATTTTAGAAGTAGTTACGTTTTCCCCAATATCTCACTATACATGTCCAAGTCCAAATGGGCTGTCCGGATACGGCATATATAGACACATTTAAACACGACATGTTAAGGTACAGGCACGAACGACACGGACGTGGATTTATGTTTGTACTTGTGGCCATCGAAATGTTCGGAGCATCAAGATTCGTGCCGGCTGATCCCTTCCAAACAGAAGCTACAACACATCTGGATAAAAAAAAACTCTGTGGGTCCCATCAGATAGATGGACGGTGGAGATAGCCCTATCGTCGCATACACAAGCTGGGAGACATTTCCCAGAACAACACGAGTAGCTAGTGGTGCTGCGCCGTGCTGCCCGGACGTTGTGCCCAAGGTCAAGCCCAAGCATAGTACTAAGAGCGTCTAACCGTGTTAGGTCGGCCCAATAAACTCGGCGATCCGGTAGCCCATTCCAACCCGAACAACAACATTTATCTCAGCAAAAAAGAAAAAAACTAGAAAAATCAACAAAAACCAAAATTTCATATTTCGCCAAACAAAAACAAAAGTTCATAGATGCACTCGGTTTTACAAAGATCAAACATAGACACATAGAGCCAAAGATCAAGATGGAACTTGCTGCTAGTCAACCCTAGGTTCCGTCGCTACCCTCAGGGCTGGGGGATGGTGGCTCGAGCGCTCCTAGATGTTGTCTCCTAGCTGGGAGCGGCCTCGAGGTCAAGGGATAAGGGGGTAGGTCAGCGTTGGGGAACGCCTGTTCAACAAAGCAGGAGAAGGGGTGTGGGAGAGACGAAGAGGCGGAGAGAGAGGGTATGTGGACAGGGTTGCGAGCTAGCTAGGCTGGCATGGGCATGACTAATAATTGACCATGTTGTGCTTGGGCCGGGCTTTAGCGGGTCATGCCTCGTGCTTCCTATAAGAATCGGTCCTCTTGCATATGTATATATCCAAGTGCCCCACCATATTCAGACAATGTTCTTTGCTTGTCTTTGTGCCTCGTCGTCATTTACCGTGCTTCGATGTTGCGGTCATTTACCGTGCTTGATGTTGCGGTCAACAATTTGCTACCAACAAATGCATGAACGTGACATTGGCCCCCTTCTCTCTTTGTATTTGGATTATATAAGGTTCTTTCTTATAAGTTATCCTAAGGGCATCCCCACAATGGCCATGTCAAACTGGTAGACGAGGAAGAAGGCTGAAAGAATACATAAATCCATGACCGTATATAGCTTACAAAATGTGGGAATCTGTGTGAATATATGCGAGCTGTGCGACGATCGATGTTCTTACTAGCGTTTATTTTTTTACCACCTCTTTTTCCTCCACTTATGCAAATTAGCTAACTAGAAGTTGATTTTTGGCGATGCCCTAAGAAACAAAAAAAGTTATCAAACACACAATAGTTTATACAGGGAAAAAGATTAAAGCGTCGCTGAAAAAGACTACTGGTAATAAGTACTTAAAAACTGAAACCTTCACAGGCTCAAAGAGAGAGAAAAAAAGATCTCCGTATATTAGATCCTCAGGCCTCCGTCTCCGCCATGACATGGCATGGCACCCCACCCCGCTTTTTTCCCCGTAACCCGGCGCACGAACGATTGTGCGAGCACATGGGCTGCTTCTTCGAAAGCGGCGGCCATCCATCCGCCGCGCCGAGCCACCTGTCCCCGCGACGCCGCGGCCGTGGACAAATGGGGCAGGCAGCAGAGAAAGAGAAAGAGAAAGCCCTGCCTCCACGCCCTCGCGCGGCGGAAAGAAGCAATATCCTACGGTTGCTTGGCCTCCTCTGCCTGACTGATCGATGACTCCGGCCGGCCGCGCGCACGATCGAAAGCTCAATAGAGCGGCGCGGGCGGATGACACAGCCCCACGTAAAGCCTGCTGGCCCTTTTCGCGAGCATGGGACAGGACCACCGCTGCTTTTCCTTGCGCCGATGAGGAGTTGCTGACTCCGCGCGAATCCACTCACCCCCCTGCTTCTCGCCCAAGATTTCATCACCCCCGCCGCCCGCGCGCGGTTTATAAAACCGGCTCCCCTGCACTGCCGTCCCGAGCCACCTAACCAACCTTGCACAACCGCACGCTCCACTCTCTCTCGTCTCCCGTCTCCCGTCACCCGCACGGCTGCAGGCACTTGGGTTGGGTAGCGCGTCGAGAAGGAAGGAGGACGAGAGAGAGCCATGAAGACGTCGAGCGGCGGCCATGTGGTCGGAGTTCCCGTCACCTCCACGGCGTACGCCATCGAGGACACGACGAGGGACCGGCCGGCGGCGGCTAACAAGGACGGAGATCGCCTCGCGGTCTCGCTGACGCACCCGAGCCCGTACACCTCCTTCGGTTACAAGCACAGTACGTTCTTGCTGCACCACCCGGCTGGACTGACCGGCCCTCAAGCCTGTTGTCGCTTCGCTGCTAAACATTGCTATGCACTTGATTGATGCTAACAAGTCATGTTTTCCAGGCAGCAAGGGCCAGGTGATCCACTGGGTGAACAAGCTGGGAAGACGAGCTCAGAGCTTCAGGGACCATGGTGAGTAAGCACCAGTCAACAGCTAGCTTATGTAGCTTCAGCAGCTCAGTGGCAGTGAATGATCCCCCCTCTCGATCGATCGGTGCAGTGACACTGGGCCCGAAGCTGTCGGAGACGGTGAAGGGGAAGCTGAGCCTGGGGGCGCGGATCCTGCAGGCCGGCGGCGTGGAACGCGCGTTCCGGCACGCCTTCGCGGCGGCCGAGAAAGGCGAGCGGCTGGTGAAGGCGCTCCAGTGCTACCTCTACACCACGGGCGGGCCCATAGCCGGGATGCTCTTCGTCTCCACCCGCAGGATCGCCTTCCGCAGCGACCGCTCCGTCGCCGTCACCTCCCCGGGCGGCGGCGACGTCGTCGTCGCAAGGGTGCCGTACAAGGTGGCCGTCCCGCTGAGGCGGATCAAGAGGGTGCGACCCAGCGAGAACGCCGACAAGCCGGAGCAGAAGTACATACAGGTGGTCACTGTCGACGGCTTCGAGTTCTGGTTCATGGGATTCGTCAGCTACCAGCGATGCTGCAAGTACATGCAGCAGGTCATCTCCTCCGACCTGTAGTAGCTCGGGTCATGATTCATGGCTCCGTTACCGGCGTGCGTGGCCCATCGTCTGATGTCTGGCGGTCGAAGCGAAGTTTGTGGGCTACTGTACGTGCGCGGCAATGTCTTGTTGGAACGTACGTCGTCTGTAGTCACCAACTGCATGTTCCACCGTTTTTCCATGGGGGCACGTTTTCCTTCCTCCTCTTACTATTTGGATTGGCTGACAATTGTATTGTATGGTCTTCCAAGTTCTGTTTATTACGTATGTTATTAGTAGGATTGATTGATGGACCAAGGAACTTGGTTTTGCTAAATGAAAATATTATAATTGTTGTTCTCAGGACGAGGAGGATCGAGTTCATTCCCACCCTCGGTATATATTTTCTTGTTCATTCAAGAGGACTTTTGATGTGACTCATAGGCAATGGTACATCTGTAAATATTATCCCTGTTATCCCTCACTCACAAACCGTGTCGACCATTTCCAAATTATATTACGAATGAATCTCAAATCCGAATCCCTCCCGACCCAACCATTTTACGTTGTGGGAGTTGGCCAAAACTTTTCGTAAAAATGCAGGCTTATTCGTTTGGCTTATCAGCCATCGAAACAGTATTTTCCTCTCACAGAAAAACTACCGAAAACGACATCAACCGGCTTATCAACCACCGAAACGATAGACAAATAGGGCGATACGTACAAGATTTATGAACGTGGAGGGAGAGAAAGTAAAGTCTACACACGGGTATGTTACATCCTCAACATCTTTAGCCCGCCCTATCACAGATGATAGCTTATTTGGTTCGGTGGCTAGTTCATCGTGCACATATAGTGACATGCCGCATTCCGTAGCATTCGAATGGTGGAAGTTTCCTGATCGTTAAAGGTCTTGGCATTCGTCCCTTTCCATATATTCCTCGAGAGGCTGACGAGGATGGTGGACTAAATTTACAGTGGCACCGATCAAAGGTCAAGTACATAAATGTTGATGTCAGATGTTTTTTTTTTCACTATTGATTCATAAAAAAAAATGGAAGTAGTAGATATAGAACTACGTGCACTGACTATAAACATCTCAACCAACAGATTTCCTTATAAGGTTAACCCGGTACAGATCATATATATTTACACTGACAGTAGATTTAAGAGAACCGACATTAATTATAAATTAGATTTATAATGGTGGTTGGTATAAGTCTACCGCCAATACAATCTAGGGTTTGTACAGGTGGTAACCTTAAGAAAACTAACAACATAGATATAATTAACTACGAGTAACTTGTCACCAAAGCAAATAATTTAATTTATAATTGGACGAAGTGGTACTTCCTTCGGTATGTGTCAAAGAGTCTGGACTCGATTAGGAGATTACCCTCGTGAAACCTCTCAAGTGTTTGCCAGATCTCCCGAGCAGTACGGATGTTCAAGACTCGCTCAAACTTAGGAAGGGAAAGACTCGAAAAGAGAATACTACGAGCCTTGCTGTTTGCGTTATATTGGCTAACCTGATCAGGGCCCACATGTACAGCAAGAACCCGGTAGTTGTCATCCTTACAAATCTCCCATACGAGTCAATCAACCCCTTGAAGATATGCGGACATGTGAATCTTGCAGTATGGGTAATTTGTTCCATCGAAAATGGTGGTTTGCAAGAACCACGCTCCATGTCGCCTTCTGTGGATCAAGAACCGGTTAAGGTGGATTAATCCTTAACCTGCTCCGATACTAATTGAAGGATAAGATGGCGACCAGATGGGGTGAATGGGATCCTAAAATTTCTTTCGAAAGGTTTGGCCACTATCCCAAAATCACCGTCAAAAGCCAAACACACCCACCGTGATGTCCACAACTCAAGGAGAGAGAGTGGATGTTCCCTAGGAACATAGCAGGACACCACAAAAGTGCTAGGTTCAAAATCTGAGCCGAAGGAGAGAAGGTGAGACACTCAACTTCTATAAGAAAGAAGCAAGTTCTCGAATCTATAATACCCAAATCAACTAGTGACATGAGTATCTAGATAAGTTCATTGGAACGGTAGAAACCCAACGCAATAGACGGAACACAATTCGGAGGTTAAACGCTCAAGATGTGGAACTTGTAGGGCTGCTCCAGCTAATACCAGACATGTTCGGTATCAATACCGGACATGTTCGGTATGCTAGATAGCACAGGGAGACCTCAAGGGACAAAACAAAATCCTATCAAATGTTCTAAAATTTTAACCACAGGTTCTAGACACCAAGAGGATGGTCTCCACCAATTTTCAGCTCCAAACTCGAAAGTTTGAAATACCGAACACATCCGGTATCAGCGAGAAAATTTCTAGAATTTTCGAAATTAAGCTCAAACTCGACCAAAACAACTCCGATTGTTCCCAAATTTTGTGTGTGGGATCCTGAGGTAGTTATGATGCTACTCTATGAAAATCATATCCTTTGATGCCTCACAAAATTTGGAATAAATCAAAAACCAGAAGGGGGAAGAAAAACGACCAGAGAACCAAAAAATGCTCGATCTACGTGCTCACCCCAAACTAGATCGATTCCTTTGGTGAATACCTTCGCAAGGGACCACAACACCTTCTCCAATAAGCGGATCGAAAAAAGATCAAGTATGGAGAGAGATCGAGTAAAAAAATCGAGAAGGGAAATTGCAAAACGCGAAGAACGCAACCACAAGAAATTTTGAAACTGAATCCCAGAGGACCCAAGGAGGTTAAGGCCTCCTTTGCCGATCACGAACAAGTTCTTACATGAAGGAAATGGTGGACCTTAAGCAAGAATGGCTAGGGGGAGGAAAACCTAGAAAATGAAGTGGAGAGTAGAAATGCAAGAGGTGAGGATGAGGATACCCCTTCATCCTCATTTATTGAGGTCTAATGGACATTTCCAATTAGTTCCTGATACATGAGTGAATCACCTAGCCCTTAGATAATGTGATCTAAGATCCCGGACCTTCTACTCCTTTTTCATAGGATGGCCCCGCTTCCTACTTGGACTTGTCGTCGCCTCAACACAACCACCAAGATTCCTCCACATGCCATCCCCGCTTCCTCGGAAGCTCCACCCGAGTTTTGAGGCCCAAACCTGAAAACCGTCCGCTGGTGGTTTTGAGACTCAAACCTCCAAACCGCTCTGCGAGTAGCGTAATCCATACGCGTCCCCCCGCTCCGAAACGTGTCACCTCATCCTTAACTGCCCGGGCGCCAAGTCCTCATGAGCATCCCCGCTTGACTCGCTCGACTATCATCTTAACTTAGTAAACACGGTCTACTTCATGTCTTCTTGCACTTGTCGATGTCAAGTGCCAGCCATCGTGGCTAGCCCTCTGGCCCTCCGGTCCATTAGTCTAAGCCTCACGTCCGCCCTTCACCACTCTTAGTCCATCAGCATGACACGTCTCTACTCGACCTTCACCTCGCCATTGACTACCGCCTCCGGACTCGACACCTGCACAACACAAGCCAAGAGACATACACACTCCTGCTTTCGCAGTATGGTTAGAATAACACGCTCAACCTGAAACGCTTCATGTTAGCAATCACTCATCATACAACTGAACATCATGGACACATACCAACCATGTGTTCACAGAATTGGTGGATTGGAACTACTAGGCAAAATAAGGAGAATCTTGAATAATGGGATGGGATTGGGCAAGTCTGTATCAGTAACATTAGATTTTGTAAATGATGTGAACATTCTTGTACTAGATTGGTATGCTTGGTTTCATTTTTTAAGATATATATTGTGGACTCTCTGGCTAGTTTCACTTGAAGTCCACAGGGACCGAGTGCTAATAAAAACAGTGATAACACATTCTTTCCAAGTGAATATTTGAAAAAAAGAACATTTATTACATGTATGTATGGACATGGAAATATGTAAATGATCGACTTGCTCCATTATTGTATGATTTCTATCACTGATCCGATCCCTGCATGTGTGTCTGTCTTTGTAAAAAAACATTTTGTTTACCGTGATATTGAGCGTATTGTATCAAAACCGTAGGGTATCAATGTTCTTATTACAAGATGCAAGTCACTATAGTGTTCCAGTAAACACTGAATGCTTCAGCAATGCAACAAGTGTTGACATGAGTATATACATATACTGCTATAGTGAACACATAGCACTAGGAATCAAACGCAAATGGTAGAAAAATTATCTCAAGAATAATATCCAACACTGAAGTTACCAAAGTATGGCAAATGACAATCACTAACAGGTATAAGAGTTTAATGTGCATTGAATATTTAATATGCAAGGACATGCTACTGAAACAGACAGCAAGCATCTATTATATTGTATTACAAGGTAAATGGTCATCAACCTTCTACTACACAGAGCGAACCTTCTACTACACAGAGCGATTGAGGGTGGTGCAGCGGTAAGCAAAGGAGAAGACACAAGAGTCAAACAGAAGACGTCCACGAGCCCAACCGCCCAAGCAATATTAATGCTCAAATCTAGATGGGTCTTCAAAATAGTATGTTGTGTTATGCTTAACCAGGCGCTATGGCTTGAGAGTCTTGATGCACACATAGAACCGGTAAGGGATTGGTAGAGCATCCCCTCCTAGATCCTTGATATGAGCCAAACTATCTGTAGCATTCTTGATCAACAGATCATCTTTTTTGGTTTGCTCGCCAATTTCCTTTCCAAAGGTGGACACATCATTTGCTTCTGAAAGCTTACACACCATCTTGTATGTGTACTGATGCACAACAGAACATGACTCCTACAGAAGCACGAGGTCATCATTTATACATCGATTTCTAGGCTCTGGGGATCCAAATTGTTCTCGAACAATACATATTCCCTGAACTGCAATAGGGAAATGCGCAGATTAAGCAATATGAGACATGCAAATACATCGTTTTTAACATAATGTAATCCTCTGCCGAACCGGCAAAGGCCAATTGTAACATAAACTCTAGTTCCCCTTCTTAATACAAATGATATGCAATGCTCTTGCGTATTCGAGAAAAAAGACATGCAAATACATCTCAGAGTAAGAAAAAATACAACATTTGAGATAGATCTGAGCGTAAAAAAACATACAGGTAGGAGGTTATCAGGACAGCAAATTCTTTGATTGAGAAGATGTTTCAAATTTCTGTCGTCTATAAATAAAGCAGTGCCACAAGAGCTGGATTCACCACATGGTTCACGTTCCCCTTAAACCAGTCAAAGGCATCCTATTAAAAAGACATATCTAATCAACACAATATTAAATAGATATACATTTTTTACAATGGTTTATCAAAGAAAGCAGTGCCACGAGAGCTGGGTTCATCCACATTGTTCATGTTCCCTCTAAGCCAGTCAAGAGCATCTTATTAAAGAGATATAGCTAATCAACATAATACTAAATAGATATATACATTAATCTTTTACAATTGGTTTATCAAACATAAATTCATAATCAATATCTAAACTACTACAATATTACTTATGCAGAATCTTTTAATTAATTTATATTACTTACACAAAATCTTTTAACTAATTTAGTTATTTTATTTTTGGTCATTCTATATGAGTCAACATGATCTTCTATAGTGATTTCATGTTTGATTCTTGTAAACCTTGATGAGTGATTTAGGTGATATTAGATCCCTAGACCGCTCACCGCGGTACAAAGAACTACTGGCCGAGGGCTTGTCTTGCTCGCAAACTACATTATGCATGACTATAAGAAAATAGATGCAACGCTACAAGCAAAAGTAAGGACATAGAAGGATCAGACCATCAATATTTATAGAGCAACAACAGGTGCACATACACCAAGTCTACACAGAAAAAAAGAGATTCCAAAAAAGGACTACATTGATTGAGTACAAGGACCACATTAAAAGCATGACTTTTCAACCATGAGGAAACGATACATACCTAGGACAACTGTATACAAAATAAAGCATATCCAAAGGAATATTCCACAACAATAGTACAGCTCGTGAACGCATACATTGATTCCTACAACAATGAGTGATCAACTGGAACAACTCGGAAGAAAAGAACCTATCATCACAAGAATGGAATAAAAAAACACATTCACTCTCTCAATTAGAAAGATACAAGGTTGTTGACATTTCTTAACGACATCACCAAGAACATAGTTCTTAGCAATGGCGCCAAAAATACATGGTATGTAATTAACTTGCCTTTAGCAACTAGTCACTTATCTTTTACCTTATACTCCTAAGCATAGAACTAGGTTGTCATCCCTAATTATAGAGGTAGGAATATTTTATGGTACTTATAAAATATTCTTTATATGTGTGCCTAGACAGAAATAAATAATGATAGATATAAAATTATAAAGAACTAATGATTTTGCAAGCGGACAGATTAAATATATCATTGTATCATTTTATCTAGAGTATTATCAGGTTGTCATTTATATTCTACCACTGGGAAGGTCTAGTTAAAACTGATAATCTATAGTATTGATAACATGCATATGAAATGAATGAAGGGATTTAACCATTAATGATCTCTGCTCTAAAATAGGAGTAAGTCACATGATAAATATATATGATAAGGGTAAATAGATCAGTCATCATCATAATAATAATAAGGCTAAAGTTTCTATAGTATTCTAGCCTCGAATGCGAGGGCGAAAGGCAACCTCGACATCTCACAGTAAACAATGCTTCTCCATTAGCCAAATTATTTCCAGGTTGTCCCTGCAGTTCAAACGTTTGTTTGCCCAGATGCAAATTTAAATCTAAATTTGAATACTCGTCAGAAGATGCCTGCCAATGAACAACATGTTTCCAAGTTTAACGAATAGGAGCACGAACAACAATAGAAGCATAATTTGAAGATCCCTTAGCAATTGCAGAGTTCTAGTTCAGTCGATCAAAGACAGAGCATCTTGGAAAAACTAACCTGTCAAACACTGAATCTTTTCTAGAAGAAGGTTGCTTACTGCCAGGAGAGCGATTACCAGTAGAATGATCAAGAAAAGAACCAGTGCTAGAACCGAGCGGGATCTTGTTTGATCCAGTAAGGCCCGATCCCTTAGATTTCACCATTTCAGCAAATGAAGGCTACTTCCACCCAAGGGGTGGGGGTAATGGCTGCCCAGAGGCAGAAAGATGAGCAGCAGCAAGTCCTGCCCCATTGAGTAAGTAGAAGAAGAGCTCAAAATCATCAGAAGAGAAGTGACGCAACTTATAAATTTCAAGACTGACAGCCTTGCACGAAACCGAAAAGAGGAAAATCCTATCCTCCATAGCACTGACATGAAGGGCTTCTACTGAGCAACCCAGAATGGAGCTTAGAGTATTCGCAGCGAAAGATTCATCCAAACGAAAATGGCATCTGCCACAACTAAAAGAGAGAAGCAGTCTGCAGAGGAGCTGGAGGTTGCAACTCCATCCCAAATTTACTGAGAATGAAAGCAGAGAAGGCATCCTCCGCTGCTACCGAAACAAATGGGGGCATGCTTGCAAGAACAAATGAAGAGATGCTTTCAAGAGAGGATCCAGATGGTGAAGTAGCAGCAACGCTCCATCATCAACATCCCCGATGACAAATGGCGGAGGCACCGGTGTCGATCATGGAGGTGAGCATGGACGGCGCGTCGTCGCCATACCGTCCATAGTTCCTAAGGGCACCTGTAGTGTTGTATCAAACCATGGAATCGAACCGAGCAAAAGTTCGGCAGCTGCAGTGTTGCGGGGTCCACAGGTGAGTAAAAAATCTCTCTCCCTCTCCGTCTCTTGGCCAGGTGAAGAGCTCCCATTCGTCCTTTCCTACTCTCTCTCTCCCATGCATGTACGGGATGATTATTTTAATGCCTTCAGTTCGAATCATCTGCAGAGTCCGCTTTTTCCTCTGACACCCACGGTGCGATGGCTCTAGTGTCCATGGTTCGGTTTGATGTGCCCACGGTTCGGTTAGGGGCAAGACTGGAGGTGCTCTAAAGAATAGGATCTCCTTCATCTTTTTTTAGGCATTGTCTCTTCGCCCAAGGACTGGTCTCACTAGTGTAATGTTGTTGCTCTTCTCTTTTTATTTCAATATAGACTTTATTACAAGCAATAGCGATTTCTCCCCTTGCAATGTTTCCACTAGATAATTTTTTATATTTTAAAATAAAGCTTGCAGTTATCTTCTTGTCATGCTTTTTTAAACAAGGAGATTAACTCAGTTTTTAAGAAAACCAATACCAAAGTTTTACATACTCGGGTTACCAGTCTGAAGCAAGAGAATATAATTCGACAGAACTATTTAAGCAAGTAGACTAAGACTTTAGCAAGCCACAATGGCCTAAACAGAAGACATAAAGCATGACTGTGCATGATTAAGCATTACACCATCATAATGACTCTAGCGTCTTGTTCGTTTGGTTTATCAGTCAGCTTATCAGCCACCAAAACTGTATTTTTTTCTCACAATAAAATAGTCAAAAACAACATCAGTTGGCTTATCAGCCACCAAAACGACTAGGCGAACGGAACCTTTAAAGTGTTTCTTCTGGTTCATCCAGTCTGCCAAACACTGCGCCATCTCTTTCATCTTGACCTTGTGGTCCTGTTTCTGTAAATCTGCCCACATCTGCAGGAAGTTGATAGCCATGTGAATTATAGCATCTAGATTTAGAGTGAAGTTATTTTTAATTGTCATCTTATTTCGATTCTTCCAGATAGCCCATGTTAAACCTACAAACATAGTGAAACATAATCTTTTAGGTATACCTAGTCTCCTTGGCAACCATTGAGATACCAATTCCTAGATAGATAAAGGAAATCCCTGAAGATTAAAAGTGTCCCTAACGCAGCACCAAATGTACTGAGTAAGCACACATTTAAAGAGGATATGGTTAACAATTTCTCGCATATGGCAAACACAACAAATATGGTCCCCATGCCACCCTCTTTTGACTAATGCCACAATAGTTTGCAGCTTATTGTGAATAGCTTCACGAGAATACTTTCAAAAGGATATTGCATTTCCATTGGATATCATTCGCCTTGTCTAGAACTCCACCATGAGTTAATCGTGGGTACCATATTTCCCTGTGGGAATCTAGAGATACAATGCTCTAGGTCCATACGTGTCATTTTCATTGCTCCTTTCAAAATTCCAGACAATTTGTTACATGTGAAGAACAATTCCTCACTTTGCATTAATTCCACTAGATCATTAGCAAAGTTTAAAATGCTACAATGCTCCTTCTGGTCCTTGTGTCATTCTGACTCATTTTTAATTTTGCTTATTACATTATACTCTACATGCATAGAAAAATAATAAAACATTGAATTTTCACAAGGATTGGACCACTCTTGACTTGTCCTTTTAAAGCACTCTAGCTAAAATCTTCATCTTGAATCTATGAACACATTTGAGTTTCCATAGGGATCTGCACCATGATGGCTTCTGAGTAGTCTGGTTTCGGGGATATGATGCTACCTAACAAACGTCATTTGTTGTTGTTGCTAAAACTGTGAATGCAATTGCATTTAAACTCGCCAGATCTGGGATATGATGCTAACTAACAAACATATTAGCAAAACTCTTGCTAGTTTCCTGAGACATATTTCGTACTTAGTTATGCTAATTTAGTTTTCCTTTTTCCATTCGGGTGTGTTCTTGAACTTTCCTATCTCCTTGTGGACAGTATGATGCATATTTTCCTTTTAATGAATACAAAAAGATTAGGAAATGTCTATCATCATCACATCCTATAGTAGGTTGCATTTTCGCCATTGAATGGTGAAGAGACATCATGTCCAGTAGATGATACTCCAATGATCCCATTTCTACATTTTGTAGCGACAATGTTCATAAAACTCATTTTCTCTCTTCCTCGACAGTTCGAAGCCAGCAAAGCCACTATTTTTAGCTTCATTGGCTACTGTAGCAATAAGCTAAAGTCGGACGAAGCTCCACCAAAGAGATCCTTATATTTCGTATTATCTTCTTGCATCTTATTGTCTTGTTTTACTTTCTTAGAATTACATGTGTAGTTCCAAACATTGGAAACTATACTATAAAACTTTGTGGGGGTCATCAATTGTGGGATTATAACTTTGGGTCCAAGATTTAGGGTGCGTTTTGTGAGACTCGTATGCTTCGGCTCTAGGAATATTGTATATTTTGGCATTTACGGTACGCAGTGCTATCCTGAACGCTAAACGGGAAATAGTCGGCCACCTTTCGTTTAGTCCATTATTCAGGAAAAACGGGTGTTTAAACAAACAAACTGACGTTTAAACGGTCAAAACGATCGATTAAACGGAAACGGTGCACCACCGTGTAGCATTTAAACGGTGTGTAAACGGGCTACACGACTGTGTAGGCGAACAATGACGGTACAACATGAAAGAGATGGTTCTAACTCCTTAAAAAAAACTGAGAAAGTTGGAGGTGCTAGGGTTTGGGTGCTCCGACTAGCTCCACCACTAGTGATGCTATAGTGCAGCTACAATGTAGCAGCCCAAGCCGGTTGGAGCGCCTCCAAATGAGCCCTTAGTTCATGAAATTAAATGAAATGCTTTATGCTAATCAATTGGATCTATCGTCTACTCTCTTAGTCCTTAAATAACCATTATTTTTTTTGTTTCAGCGTCATAAGTTTTACTATGTTTATAAAAAATATATGCAACATTTGTATCTCCAAATAAATTTATTATAAAAATAGATTCAACGATCTATCTAATGATATTAGTTGATTATCATAAATATTAATATTATTTATATAAAATTAGTAGAAGTTATTTTCTCGGGAAGCGACAATAAAAGTTACTTAGGAACGAGGAACTTCCTCCGTACACTTGTTGAGAAGTCAAACATTTTCAACTTCAAACAATTATATAAGAAAAATATTAATATTTATGGTATATAATTAATATTATTAAATGAATTGACAAATATATTTTTATACTAAAATTATTGAAGCCACATATGTTATTAATATTCAGTGTCATTCTTTCAGAGAGAGTACATGCAAACTTGCAAAGTTTCTCCGAAATCTTTTTTATCAGTTACTGTATTAGATTGCAGGCTCGCTAGTCAAATCTGATCATCAAGGTGCTAAATACGCCGAGCCGTGGCGACCTGGCTCTTTTTAGCTCGACGAGTTCGAGCCGAGACGGATCCTCCTTCCCAGCCGTAAGCCCGTAACCGAGAGCGCGAGACGACTCAAACCCCAGTCCCAGTACAGCAGAAGACAGAGATGGAGAACGGCGGCGGCGGCGGCAAAGGCAAAGGCGATGTCCCCGACGATGCGAACGAGCGTAAGGAATCATTCCCCAGTGCCCTCCGGTGGCCTCGTTCTTCGTCTTCTCTTCTTTGCGTTTAGGGCCGGCTTTCTGCAGCCATGTTTTCTGGAGTTTGGTCGCCTCGTGCCACGGCCACGGGAGGCGAAAATTTCCTTGTTTCATTTGATAACTGATATAGATGAAAAATGTCAGGGCATCGTGCAGTTATTTTGATGGCTGGGTTACTTTACCCAAGCTTGGTTCAAGGGCATTTGTGTTTTTGAATATGCTTTGTTTGGTGTTGCTCAGATTGCCCTGGAACGCAGTCAGAGGAGGCGGGGAAGGCGGATTCATGCGCCGGATGCCCCAACCAGCAGATTTGCTCCACCGCCCCCAAGGGCCCCGATCCTGGTAATTGAATCATGCATTTTTCTTGTATTTGATTCCATTCGATTCTGTGACTTGCTCTGGTACTGATGTACTGTTATCTCCATCAACCATAATATCATTTTGTTTGATCAGTAAGCTTAGAGCTTAGTTTAGTTACATTTTTTTATTGCAGTTCCCGTAGATTAGTTTTTTTTCCCTGTTTTTAGTACAGAATCTCCCCTGAAGCATTTTAGATTTAACGATTTACAACAGTCAACAGCTGCAAGTGCTTATAAGTAAAGGCCAAGTGCTGGTAGGAACTAGCCTGTAGTTTTGAGCAGTTGAGGTCCAAAGACAAAGGGAATTGAATAAAAAATTTAGCACCAATAAAAAGAGTCCATTTTTGAACTAGGCACATACCTGCTTGATCCAATTATATAATTGAATGCTGAAGCAATCACCTTTAAGAATTGTTTGAAAGTAAGTTAACATTGTCAGAGTAGTATTAAAACAATGTGGCTGACTAAGGGAAGAAGGGTAGGGACTTGGAATGATGTGGTTCCTGTAAAGCAATTCACTGTGGTCCAAATATGTAGTAATATCCAGATGGACACCTGCTATCCTGATGCCACATCCTGCTACCACTGCTGCTAAAGAAGGTTCAAACATGAACGGATCTTTAATTTTGTCTCAGAAAGATTAGAAGAGTGTTCAGATTTATATTTGAATCTTGTTCCAAGTATTTGAGGGGTTTCCTAGATAGTACATTCTGTTGCTTCAAACCTGTGCTGACCGTGTGCCTGACACATAACAAGAAAAGCTTCATGGTTAAATTGTTATAATGTGTGATTGTGCTAACCGTTAGTTGGTGAACCTCTTGCTAGTGGTTAGTCTCTTTAGCATGCTCTTTTGGCTGTTTTTGTTTTTGTGCTGACCGTTCGCTTGGCTGTTTTTGGATGATAAGCCGCGGCTGATGCTGTTTTGGCTGTTTTTCTATGAGACGAAAACACTGTTTCGGTGGCTGATAAGCCGTCTGATAAGCCAAACGAACAGGGCGATTGTCAATTGTACTGTTAATCACAGCCTTTAGAGCAGTCAAGGTCCAAAACCGAATGGAATTGAATATGAAGTTTTCAGCTGCCTAATAAAAGGTTTTTCACCGTGCAAGTGTCCATCAAGCATCTAGGCTAATCCAATCAATTAATTAAATCTTGAAGTGATTAAATTTGTGACTTCTTTAAAGTTTTGTCTAGTTACTGGTTAGCGTAAACTGTGAGGGAAGTGGTGGGGACTTGAGAAAATGTAATTCCTGTAAAACAATTCATCTATGACCTGTTCATTTCTGTAAATGAATTCATTATGACCTGTTGCGATATCCAGATGCGACAAGAGTCCACTACAACTAATGCTATTGAAGGTTCTAACTTCGATGAATCTTGAATTTAGTGAGATTAAAAGAGTGCATGGTTTTATATTTGAATCTTGTTCCAAGCGTTTTAGGTTTTTTTATGCTAGGTTGTAGGCTCTGTTGAGTCAAACCTGCCTTTTCCTTACCCTACAAGGAGTGGCAGATCACACTACAGAAAAACATAATACTTTTTGGAAAATATGAACTGTCATTTTCTGTTACTTCTGATACAAACTTCTTTGCTACCTTGGGATCTCCATGATCCTTTAGAGGTTGTCTATGGGTACGGATATGCAAGATTTACAATTTTGTGCTACTTGAGTGTTACTAGTATTGTATGTTGAGCTATTTGCTAAAGCTGCTTCAATGAATTGACTCCTTTTTCAGTAATGAGCAGCTTTACAAACATTGTACACAATCCATCTGCTTGTAGTAAATGTTGAGGCTTGGAGAATTTCAGATTGAGCAGGAAAGACAGTCAATGTGATTATCCTGTATTCCTGCACTATCTATACTCATTGGATGTTAAAGATTACATGATCAAGTTTTCAGTGTGACTCCCATCAATGCTATAAATAAATGTTTGGCCTAAATGCAATGATTAACAACTCTAAATGTGAGAGTCATTGTAATTTTATTTCGATACATTTCACTGAAGCAAAGCATCATGCTTAAAATGTCAAATGTGTGATTGGCTGATTGCTTTACCTTTTGTTGTTGTTGGCCATTTATCTTTTTTCACATGCAGTTCAGTGTGATTATACCACTGGCCATAGGTGAATGAATGAATTATTATATATACATGGGCACTATTTACATGCTACTCGTATATCTGCTAGGTGAAAGTGAACTGATTATTGACTGGCTATATTTTGCAGATGTGGTTGCTATTGTTGAGAGGTTGGCTACTGTGAAACACAAATTGTTAGTTTTGTCTGGAAAGGGAGGTGTTGGAAAGAGCACATTCTCAGCCCAACTCTCGTTTGCCCTAGCTGAAATGGACCATCAGGTTGGCCTTCTGGACATAGATATATGTGGCCCTAGCATCCCAAAAATGTTAGGCCTTGAGGGACAAGATATCCACCAGAGCAACCTTGGTTGGTCGCCTGTGTATGTTGAGTCCAACCTTGGTGTGATGTCGATTGGTTTCATGCTTCGTAATCCAGATGATGCTGTCATATGGAGGGGTCCTCGCAAGAATGGACTGATCAAGCAGTTCTTAAAGGATGTCGACTGGGGGGAGATTGACTATCTCGTAGTAGATGCTCCTCCAGGAACATCTGATGAGCACATCGCGATCGTGCAATACCTGCAAGCCACAGGAATCGATGGTGCAATAATTGTCACGACTCCACAACAGGTCTCTCTGATTGACGTTAGGAAGGAGATAAACTTCTGCAAGAAGGTCGGTGTCCCTGTCCTAGGTGTTGTGGAGAACATGAGTGGCCTGAGGCAGCCGCTTTCAGATCTCAGATTCGTCAAGTCAGGTGAGGCGGGCGAGACAGATGCCACGGAGTGGGCCCTGAACTACATCAAGGAGAAAGCCCCTGAGCTTCTGTCAGTGATGGCCTGCAGTGAGGTGTTTGATAGCAGCAAGGGAGGCGCCGAGAAGATGTGTCATGAAATGGGGGTTCCTTTCCTTGGTAAAGTGCCCATGGATCCGCAGCTGTGCAAGGCGGCCGAGGAAGGGAGGTCATGCTTTGCTGATCAGAAATGTAGTGTCAGTGCGCCAGCTCTTCAGAGCATTGTGAAGAAGCTGATCAAGACCGAGTGAGAAAATAGTGTCGGCCTGTTGGGAATCTGGGAGTGATCAATGATGAAATGGCAGATGCCGGAGTTCTCATTACATATCTGTTATTTTGTTACACACAAAACCTGGAGTATTGGTGAATCATCAGTGGGTGCACAAAGTATTGGATCTGTAAGATTCTGTTCATGAATCATCAGTGGGTGCACAAGCTACTTTCTTAATTGTGATCTACAAATTGAATGCTTTGTACTGTACGTTCCAGAACTGAATGAGCGGATGGTGTTAGCAATAGCCAGGCAACGCTTCTTTGCTCTCTCGTAGCCTAGCACATGGACATGGTACGTGTTTCCTTAGCAACATGTTTGTAATTTATCCGATTCTCGGGCTGTCGGGTAAAAACTGATGCTTCGGTCATGACTGATGATTGAACACATACGTGACGCTTCGGTCATGTTCTTCATGCTTTCTGGCATGCCACCGTGCCACGCTCGAAGAACACTTGCATCCTTGCTCCACAAGTGCGTCAAACTTACCGTGTCCATTCAAATTAAACGGTAGTTTCTTTTGTTTTGTCTCAAGTCAAACTTCTTTTTCTTTAACCAAGTCTATACTATAAAGAAGCGAAGGAATTGTAAATAGTTTCTCACCCAAATATTTTGTACCCACATTCATCCTTGTCCGTTAGATTGACTTTAAACTTAGATCTAATGCATCTAAATATCATGTTCTCCTCTGACAAGCGGACCTGGTCGGAAACTCTTTTTACATTTACAATTTTGAACTCTTTTTACATTTACAACTTTGTGTCTCTGCGGATGACTCCGCGCAATATTCTTTTTCACCCAACCATTCTCTACCCGACCGCCTATACCCAAGGCGGTTTCTTTGTACTCGCGCGCCCTCCATATCGCTCGATGGATGGAAAAGAAGGGGAACCGTCGCCTCCGGCACATCCGCACATGGACCTCCCGGATCGGCGGATCCACCGCGATGGACAGCCTCGGCGGTGACGCGGAGCTATAGGGCGCTGGGCAGCGGCCGTGGTTCCTGTGCCCTCTCTCCCACGACAGCGACGGCGCCCACACCCTGCAAGGCTGCAACTGCTCGCTCTCATCCCGCCTCCCGCCGGATCACCACCGCCACCACTCCCACCAGCGTCTCCCTCTCCCCTCCCGCTTCTGGTCGAGCAGCAGCACTGCCTCCAGCGCCCGTTGGCGCCGAGCACAAACAACGCATCGTCCGCTCCCTGGCAGCGACGAACCGTAGGAAATTCTTAGCATACCCGTAGGAAACAATGGGTCACCACACCAGTTGCATCCCATCGTTGAAGTTGTTGACGTTAAGCACGCAGGGCTTAGACTTGTAAAAGAAAAACTGGAGCAGTATCAATATTTAATAAGAAGAATCTTTGAAGCACTCGGACGTTAAGTACAGATTCTTGAGCATGGACCAAAGTCTTGCAAACGAGAGGTCGTTAGTAATCTGATTGGCCATATGTTACTCCTAAGCCTTGATAAGGGTGATACAAAAGGTAAACCAGCAAATGTTATTTCAGATCGATTCAGAAATGATCTGTACTAGGTGCATGCAGATTTCTGTAACTCTGAAGATTGCACATGGCTTCTTCTTTTTTTCAACTCTGTTTTTCAGTGTTCACATACATGCATTTTTAAGCAGTGAAGTTCTTTTGCTGTCTCTTTTTGCAGTGAAGTGTATCGCTGATCACTCATTTGGATTCTGTTTATTATATTCGCTGTCCCTGTTTCATGCTTTTGACGTAGGGGAACACGATCAGAAGCTTGTGATGGCCAAAGAGCTCAGCAGCGAAGTGCTTAGGTGTGTTCGCGACCAGTTCGCGAACCACGTAATTCAGAAGTGCATAGAGTGCCTGCCGCCCAAGGATATCCAATTCATCCTCTGGAGCTTCGAACTTCGAAGGCAGGGCTAAGGCACTATCCAGCCATCCTTACGGCTGCCACGTCATTCAGGTTGCTCATTGCATCGCATTGCAATTGCATCGATGTGCCAGTGAATTTCTTAGTGTTATATGCATATGCCATTTGAAATCTGATTCAGTTTATCATCTTCTACGTACTACCATTTCCAGAAAGTGTTGATCCGCTATAAAGACCAAGAGATCTACCGCACCCTGACAGAGGAGATTATGCGATCGGAACGAATGGAAAGCACCGTGTGGTTTGAATCGGAGGGGTTTCGCCCTCCGAGGCAGGAAATCATCCTACCCTCGCCAACACACAAGTAGAACCGCCATCACCAATCAGATAGTAAAATTGTAGAGGAAGGTGCGTTAACAAATTAAACTGTAAATCAGATATTTACTTAAGTATCCTACAAATTAAGTAGTTTTCGTGTTTGTCATAAACCATAGACAAATTAGTTTTTGTGTTTGTCATAAACCATAGGCATGTGCGTGTCCCACGTGCTTTTCCACTAGTTTATAAAAAAATACAACAAATTTAGATTCTTCATAAAATATGTTTTTGATAAGGCATTTATTTGAACTCATAAGATGCTAATATAATACTTTTAAAAGCTTAATCAAAATTGGGAAAAGTTTATCTCAATACAAAACTAAAACGAACTATAACAAGCAGTGAGGTTATTGCACATAAGCGTGTGTATACGCACTTATCATAATGCTAAGCCTAAGAGTCATCATCCTAAAAAAAAACTGTCAATACTTAAGAATAAGATCTCGTGAAGGAAATGCTTTCGTTCTTCACTGTGGAGTGTTTTCACCAGAGTTGGCATTTCTCACTCGGCCCAAACAAATTACCAAATGGGCTTAAGCGATTAAGCCCGTCAAATAAGATCCTCCGTACTGTACGAGATATGGACATTGGTCCAGCCCGAGGCGAAAGGGACCGCCGCCAGCACAGCTGCTTTCCCCCATCCTCTACTTTACACTGGACCGCACCTCTCTGTGACAGTTCAGCTTGAAAAGACAAAAGGGAAATAAAAAAAAAAACTGCTCCTCCTACCTCCAGTGATGTCAGCACCACCACCGGCCGGCGGCGGGGCCCTCATCAACGAGGTCCTCACCGACGACGAGCTCCGCGCGGTGCTCACGCGGCTGGGTCCCGAGGCGGAGCGGGACGCGTTCGGGCTCGTGTGCCGCCGCTGGCTCCGGATCCAGAGCTCCGAGCGGCGGCGCCTGCGCGCGCGCGCCGGCCCGGACATGCTGCGCCGCCTCGCCGCACGGTTCCCTGGAGTCCTGGAGCTCGACCTCTCCCAGTCGCCCTCCCGCTCCTTCTACCCCGGGTCATCGACGACGACCTCAACGTTATCGCCGCCAGCTTCCGCAACCTGCGCGTCCTCGCGCTGCAGAATTGCAAAGGTGCGGCCGTCTCTTCTTCTCGCGCTACCCACATGTGCTGCTTGTCAATCTGGTGGATGGCATTGCTATCTTTGTCTTCCTAGACATGACGATTGTATTGCATTTTCGAGTTCCGTCACAGACTGATTCAGCCCTACTCTAAGAATGTTAGCCTCACTGTATTCCGTCAGAGACTGATTCAATCCTACTCTAAGAATGTTAGTCTCACGTACCATTAGATAAATACTTGTACTCTATTTTGCAGTCTTGCTTATGTCTATTCCAAGTCCATATTCTAATCTTGGAGATGTTGGAGTGTCTTTGTGTGGTCCTTCACTTTGTGAATGAACTTTCTTGTCTTTGTGAAGGTGAATCATGTTTGTACTACTTTTAAAGCTTAGGGGTAAGTTTATAACCTTATATTTTGTTTAAACCTTTTTATCAAGCTTACTTCGAGAAAAATGAACCATACATCTTTGAGGATAAATTTGCACTGGCCTGTGACGGTTCATTTCATCCTTGCGGTAACGTGAAGCTGTGTTCATTTTCTAAAATTAGAGTGTGAGTTTTCTCATTATTGTTAAAATAAAGATAATTATAAGAAAAATGGAAACAGTTATGTGCAAACCTTTTTTCTCTCTCTCTTGAGTACACAAGAGAGCTGCATATCATTGTATTATAGAGAGGAAATAAAGGCCTGAGTGCATTACTCATGCCGGTACCATACATGAGAAGGTCAAGACACTTACAACACTACCACCTACGAGACATATGATGTCCAGCTGGATTAGTTCCATATTCCATATGTAGTGTTTTCAAAGATATTGCCTCATCTTTCAATCTATTTCAGATACCCCATTTTTTCAGCTTTGCTATTATTTGCATAGCAGTTTTAGTTACCCAAGTTATGGCCTCCTGAGATCTTCAAATTGCTAATTTGGTATCCTGTTAACAGATTTTTCAAGGGGCCATGACTTTTTTTTTCTTACGGTGGCTGATATTGCTAATTTGCTATCCTTTAAAGTCATTATTGTCTGGGACATTGCGGATCTTTGTTTTAGTGCACTGATTTTGGTGAGAATGTCCTTAAATGTAGACTTGCCTTGGTTCATGTGTTTCGCAGGTATCTCTGATGTCGGAGTTGCCAAATTGGGTGATGGACTGCCATCTCTGCAGTCCCTTGATGTTTCTCGCTGCATAAAGCTGAGTGACAAAGGTTTGAAGGCGGTTGCACTAGGGTGCAAAAAATTGAGTCAGCTGCAAATCATGGGTTGCAAATTAATAACAGATAATTTATTGACTGCTCTATCAAAGAGCTGCCTACAATTGGTAGAACTTGGAGCTGCAGGATGTAACAGCATAACAGATGCTGGTCTATCTGCTCTGGCTGATGGCTGTCATCACATAAAATCACTAGACATAAGCAAATGCAATAAAGTTAGTGATCCTGGAGTCTGTAAGATCGCTGAGGTATCTTCATCATGCTTGGTGTCAATAAAGCTATTGGACTGCAGCAAGGTGGGAGATAAGTCCATCTATTCGTTAGCTAAGTTCTGCCGTAACCTGGAGACTCTTGTCATTGGTGGATGTCGGAACATCAGCAATGCTTCCATACAAGCACTTGCTCTTGCCTGCTCCAGCAGCTTAAGGAGCCTGAGAATGGACTGGTGCTTGAAAATAACAGACACATCATTGCAAAGCCTGCTGTCTAACTGTAAACTTCTTGTGGCTATTGATGTTGGATGTTGTGACCAGATAACCGATGATGCATTCCAGGAGGGATATGGGTTTCAGTCTGAACTGAGAGTTTTGAAGATCAGCAGCTGTGTTCGGCTCACAGTTGCAGGGGTCAGCAGAGTGATTGAATCCTTCAAGGCTCTCGAGTACTTGGATGTTCGGTCTTGTCCGCAGGTTACAAGGGACAGCTGCGAGCAAGCTGGAGTGCAGTTTCCTGCCGGCTGTAAGGTGAATTTTGATGGCAATTTGCTGGAATCTGATCCATCTGCTGAGAGATTTTTCTAGAATAAACTGTGATCTCGGTTGACATCAAACTTAATGGGAACTGCAAAATTAAGATTTGAAGAGCTCTGTCATGTAGGTGAGTGCTTGACATTGCTTTTTATCTTTCACCGTCAAAACCTATGCAAGAAGTGGAGACCACAACAGATGCAAACCATGATCATATTCAGTACCCAATTCAATATGCATGTGATTTAATCTGTAGAAAGTGGCGTCAAAGACCATGAAATAAGTTGAGAACGAATATGCATTATGTATTGTGCCAATGCAGCGGCTGTATTCAAAATGTACATTTTAATAGACTGGTTTCAGTGGATTGTATGTAGTTCTGTTTTTATCTGCATCGCTTGTATAGATCTTTGTTTTGGCGTTATGCCAGACAGGGGGATAGTGTTCGGTCTGTTGTCTTCTGCTCAAACGCTGCTCCCACCTAGAAGAACTGGTGGGATGTAAGTAAGCGGCATATTTTTACAGTCTTTAAGCCCCTCTCTCATTTGTAATTCAAGAAATAAACATTTATAATATTGGTAAAAAAACATGTCTGATATACACCATATATTCAAATTTGTCTTTTGCCTCTCCTAGTAGTTGTATCCGTTGAAAATTTGTGAAACTTGATGGTAGTGTACTCTATATCACCAAAAATCTAAATCTAAATATTTTATAAAAGCAAAACCCCTATCATTCATGCAAGCTATTCTCTTTAGCGCATTAGCATGCAGTCATGATAGCTATCCCTTCGTGCATATCTGATTCCCTTAGTTCCAAGGGATAAAGCCGGATTCAACTCCTTTATCTAAGAAAATCTCTTCGTGCAAGTTATATCTATTAGCGAGCTATATCATCACCCACTAATATGCATTTAGTTGTCCACATTATTCACTAACATCCACTGATCCACTTATGATAGTGTAACTGTCATGCAAGGTATCCATACCAACGGGCCACGACCCAATAATATCTGTTTGTGATCTTCCAGTTGTTACAGTCGAATAATAACTTTGTTAATCTAAATCATGTGATGCCCCTATAGCTCAGTGGTAGAGCGTCAGTCTTGTAAACTGAAGGTCTGTAGTTCGATCCTGCATGGGGGCAAGTTTTTTGTAAAATAAAATTCAATTGTTTTGGTAAGTTTTTTTTTTTAAAAAAAATGTTTGGAATTGGCTCTCTCCATGCCAACACCGGATGAATCCCGATTTTAGTGGAACCAAACCAGTGCAGGTGCAACAGTGACAAGCGACATGGCTGGTGGCACCGATGCTACTCCCACATCGGTCTGTTTCCCTTTCCGCTCAGAAAGTCTCATCGAAACGCAAATCGAAGCCCGTGACACCAGTGCTCACACAGACCTTTTCAGTTGGTGCAATGGACCTTTGGTGACCGGCCTCCATCTTTGCGGCTTTTCTTTGCCTGCAGGCTGCAGCAGCCCTGCACTGCCTCTTTGCGCAAGACGTCACGATTCAGGAACCCGGTCTCATCAACATGTAATCCAGCAAATGCAGGTCCAGCCAAAGAATTTCGACATTATCATTAATCCTTGTGCCCTGCTCCTAGTAGTTTGCTTCCAAACTGATTTAGAACAAACGGAGAGGTTTCCGGGTGTCAAAATGAAAATATCTTCAAAGGCAGAGTTCAAGCCAAAAGAGCTCAGACAGACTGAAAGGTTTGTACCAAGCGCAGCTGTGGGCTGTGGCAGCATCATCATGCTGCAAATCTGCAATCCTGCTCATGCTCATGGTTTCTAGCAGTAGCAATCGAAAGCACAGTTTCCATCAGTCTTGCAGCCTTGAGAAAAGCCTACAGTCATGCGCTCCCAAGTGATGCATTTCCGCAGAGAAAAGGCGCCCCGTGGACCAAACAACAGTAGTTGTCATCTGGAAATCATGACCACGGTGACAGGGATTGGTGATGCAGAAACACCGTTATCAACATTAGGAGATTCCATGAGAAGAATCCGTACTATATTCGCATATGTTTCTGCAGAAAACCTACAGTTGAACTTAAATCCTTTCCATTGACCAATAAACCATGCTTAAATAGTGTTATCAATGATATATATTTTGTTGGGGGGGGGGGGGGGGGGGGGGGGGGGGCGGTTCAGCTGTACTAGTTTTGTACTGTAGAGTCTATAGACTAAGATGTGATAAAAAAGACTATCCGAAACAGGATCCTTATTGATTGTCAGAATCAAAATGCTAGGCGGATGGGTATACATCTAATCATGAACTGACCACCACAAAATATTCAGCTAGATCGACAAATGCTGCCAGCAACACAGAAATCTTTTCAGATGATCACATGACTAATAAAGAAACAACGAATTCCCCTAACCACAAAGGAGAAAAAAAACAATAAGCCTCGCATCTGACATGATTGACATGGCCAATAGTCATAAAAAATAGTTGAAATAAATTTCCCACTCCAGTCTATTCTGAATACCATATCTTCATAAGAGCAGCATGCCAATGTCATTGTTTTGGCAATCAGTTCATGGTTACATGATACTGCTATAAAACAGACTTATTTTGAAACACAGGACAGTGCTTATTCGACATTATTATGCAATCAAGATCCTAACTCTTTTGGGGTTTTTGCAACAATGGAGACAGCATGGAGACCTGAGCTAAGCTCATCCCTCAGAAGGTCATACACCATCCTGTGACGCTTCACAAGGTTCTGCCCCTCAAATTTGGGTGAAACTACCTTGATGTTGAAGTGCGTCTCATTTGCATTGTCCTTGACAGCTGCATGCCCAGCATGTTGGTAAGAAACATCTTCAATATCTAGGGCACTGGCCTCCAAGGCAGACTGCAGTTTTTGCCTCATACGAGCAGCTCTTGAAAGCACGGCACTGGTACCTCGAGCAGCCATCATCCGTATAGTCAGTCTCACAGCCCGATTATACCTGGTAGTAGCATTTACAGGCCATGCAAGATAATGACCATAGCAAGAAGGTAGACATAATCAGGATAAAGTGAAGAGAGGAATAAGCACTAAACTCATCTCATAATTCACCCTAAACACAGTTGTGGGTGAAAAGAAAGCATCAAGGCCATAATAATAAGATATCATATAAACGAGAATGACGCTTTTAGCCACCGTGGATGCAAATTCCACATATTGGGGCATGTGAAATGCAAAGGCACTTAGAGAGGCTCTTAGACATGGCGAATCATGGAACATTCATATAAGGAGCCTCATCCTCCAGTGCGAACTAAACGGTTTAGCATTGATATAATGATATTTAAATAATTAAGCTAAGCACTGTTCCTTTACAATGAGTTAGTGATATACAGCTCTCCCCCATGTTCGAGAAAAAAAAAACAATCAGGTGTTGAATGCCTTGTCAAGCAGCAACACCCAACGCAGAGTTTGTGCTAAGATCCACGGTGGTAAAAAATCAATGGAGTTGCCTCTAAGCGTCTTCATTGTACATGGCTAGTGATCCCCAAGCATCGAAGATGGATTCATTGATGAGCTAAAATTAAAGAAAACAAACTCTGCATCTTCTCCTGGCCTGCACAGTACCCACTACCCACCCATATTCCAGTG
This sequence comes from Microstegium vimineum, assembly GCA_022036555.1. Lineage (NCBI taxonomy): Eukaryota > Viridiplantae > Streptophyta > Magnoliopsida > Poales > Poaceae > Microstegium > Microstegium vimineum. Next base: position 4,178,324 of record CM039121.1, read on the forward strand.
TAGATCTGTGAACAGCATGAGTCCGTTCCTGAAACTTCTACCTCAGTACTAGAAGGTTCAATTCGGTTCTGGCCTTTCGAATCAGACAGTCTTTTATCGAGCTAGCAGCTAAATTAGAACCCTCACTTGCAAAATCGAACGAACGGGATCCGAAGTTCCGAATAGAAACAGTGTCTCGACGTTGCGCTGTGACCAAGAATCCTAATTGTTCCTCATCCTTGGTAATGAAGAACAGATCAAATCCATCCATATGTTCTAAGACTGAATCAGGGAAGAGCAGAACGAATCAAAGAGGGAATAGTTAGGGCTTACGTTGAAACCCGAGACCGCGGTGAGTTGCGGCGATCTGAGCTTGGAAACGGCGGCGGCGGCGTCTGGGCAGTAGAAACCCTTGGTAGCGAAAAAGAATCGAAAGCTGAGACCGTGCCAAAAAAGCAAAAAAGAAAAAAAAATATTTTTTACAAAATTAATTAATTGCGGTGAGCGTGGATCGAACACGCGACCTTCAGATCTTCAGTCTGACGCTCTCCCAACTGAGCTATCCCCGCTTGATGTTTTCTTTTTATAAGCAACAAAATTACTCTTACTCAACTGAAACCAAGACGTATAAACACAGACGCAGCACGAGGCCCCTCGACAGGACCGCACGCTCCCTCGCGCCAATCGGAACACAAGACACTCAAATTCAAGTTTGGGTACAGGAGTCAGAGGAGTAACCCGATCGAGGGGTGGCAAAGGACGGAGCGTACTGGTTGGCAAGTGGCCACGCTTTTCGGCAGAGGGCATCGTGCATGCCAATTGGCAAAAGGAGAATAACGCAGAGGAGCGGCAGCAGGTGGCCCGCCGCGCGCCAGGCGCCAGCCAGCCCAGACGCGGGGTGAAGGCAAGGACGGGGCGTACGGGCGCGCGCCAGCGCGAACCTGACGAGACTTGGCATCGTGCCCTGGGTCTCTCTCTGGCATGTCAAGGACCGACCGGCGGCCGGGGGCTGCCTCAGACTCAAGTCATCACGCGCGCTCCTACGCTTTCGCTTGGTTACATGCTGCGTCGGCTGGCCGCGCCTGGGTACGGAGCAGGCAGGCAGACGACCGGTGAACAGGACTACAGGAGGCTGCGCTGTTCGGTCCATGCGAAAAAACTGCTCGTATCCCAGCGTCCGGGGCGGGCGGCGGACCTGTAAAACCGCGCCTAGCCTTGAGCCGATGAGGTACTACTGTAGTTCCCATCCCACACGGAAGCCGGAGCCGGGCGTGCTCACCGGCACCGTGTGCGGTACGGGCCGGCAGAGTACGTGACTAGCTGCTGCGTGTCATGTACGTCGGGCGACTGGCGTGGCAGGTATGGCCACCCAGCAACAGCCATGCATGTTGCACGCATCGCACTTATTATTATCCCGCGTCGTCGTCGTCGTCGTCGATCCATCCTCTCCTTGTTTGACCATTTTTCGCTTCGAGACCTTCCGTGGTTCCGCACTTCCGCTCCTCCTCTGTCCATCCTACCCTTCAAGCTTGCCTTTGCCTAGCAAGGAGTAGAAGTAGCGACCTGCAGTCGAGTCGAGTCGGTTCACTTGACGCCGAGGCATGTTACCCAAGGTACGGTTGGTTAGCGCCGGGCAGCTCGCGTGTTGAATTCACATACATCGGCCACGCCAGTCAACCAGTCTTGTGCCGCAAGCTGGTAGTACCATACGAGACCAGAGGATAGGATAGGCACGGCGTGGCATCTTCCTCGCATCTGATGGATATGTGTAGTAGTAGATGATGATGGCTCGACAAGGGCATCTTTACAGTTTGGAGCCCGAGAAGTTGCGACCAGCTTGCCTTTGTTTGACACGAATGGGGACATCGTTTCGGGGAAACGAAAGTGCATGCACGCACAGGCAGGCACACAAACACAACGGCCTCAACCTTTCAGAGCGCGGCAGCGCGACGCAGGCGCCCGCAGCCTTTTGCCGCGCGCCCCCCTTCGCTTTCTCCATCCGCAGACGGGAAGAAAGCGAGGTCTCAGGAAAAGCGACCGACGACGGGCGAAAGGGAATTCATTCTTTCGTCCTCACCTCTCCGCAGGCCGCCGGTTATCATTGCTGTAATCTGCTCATCTGCAGCTAGCCTCCTGCCCTGCAAGCTGGAGCTGGATTGATGGGCATTGCACATCTGAGCGTTTTTCAGATGCCATCGATTCTTGTGCAGCAGCAGCAGCAGCAGCAGCAGGCATCATCAGCAGCGTGTCAAAAGAAGTCTGTAAATTACTACTCTAATGGAGCTTTTTGGTCGGATCGAGTCTTATGATTATCATTGCTTGCTATGCTGTCGAATACAGTAGAGAATTTCATAGCTAGCAGCTGACTATGACAATAAGAAATGACCTGACGGACCGCAAAAGAATATGAGCTCTATGAATTTATTTATGCTTGTTGTACTACTACTAAATGACTTCTCAGGGCCGGCTGATACAGACAAGAAGATGCTAACTGAAACACAAGTTTGTTCCATATAGAATCCAAAAGGCGCTCAAAACCTAACACAGACAGACAGCAAACCCCGAATGCAGTAAGATTAAGATCTACTAAGCATGCAAGAGGAGAGGACTCGTATTTACATTTAGCACTAAATAAGCACCACGTACAGCAAATCTCGACCGACCACAAGACACACACTGCCTTTGGTAGATAGAGGGAGCACAAGAAGAGCACACACAAAAATCAGGAACAACGTAAGTACGTAGCGCTGCCAGCCAAGAACACACACGGACGGACAAGGGACAGCGATCAATGCGCGAGCGAGCGACGGATGTGGTGTCAGAAGGCGTGGCGGAGTCACCGGGTCTCCTCCTCGGCGCGCCTGGAGGCGCCGGAGAGCGCGGCGAGCAGGTTGAGGTGGTGGTGGTGCTGCACCTGCGCCATGGGCACGTACGACGCCGCGGCCGCCGCCTGGGCCTCCAGCGGCGAGAAGCCCCAGGCCTCGGTCGTCGTCCGCGGCTCCGGCGCCGCCCAGAACGCGGACGCCGGGGCGGTGCCCATGGCGATGGTGGCGGCGTCGCCTGCTTCCTCGCGCGGGCGCTTGCCGAGGACGCTGACGGTGGCCTGCTGGTGGTGGTAGTGGGAGGAGGAGGAGGACGTGGACGGCGCGGAGGAGGAGACGAAGACGGCCGGGGTGGTGCCGGAGCCCGTGGCGGCCATGATGGACGGCTCGGCCTGCCGGAGCAGCCACTCGATGGTCTGCCCGTCCGACTTGAGCCCCAGCTCGCGGGTGAGCTGGAACACGCGCGCCGCGCACACGATCGGCATCCGCACCCGCCGCCCCCGCCCGTTCACCTTGCTGTGCCGGTCCTTACCACCACCGCCCCCGCCGCCGCTGCCGCCCTCCTTCTTCACCGGCTTCGCGGGTGCCGTCACCATGGCGCCGGTGGCGTCCGTGGATGGCATCGGCATCGGCTGGTAGACGTGGAACATGGAGGCGGCGGCGGCGGCGGTGGAGACGTCGCGGGTGGTGGCCATGCCTGCCTCTCGTCGTGTTGCGCCGGGACTGGAGAGAGAGAGAGAGAGGTTGCTGGCGCCGGTGGTGGACCTGTGGGGTTGGAGAGGTTTTTGAGGTGATGTGGGGAGAGGGACACACCGGGTAGATTTATAATGGAGTTGATGTAGACCTCACAAAAAGTTTTATTCTCCGCGTGTTTTACCATCCTAATAACTAAGCTAGTGGATTTATTTCACTGCCTACGCTACGCATGTGTTCAGCTGACGGATTTTTGCTAGCACGGTAAATGTATGTTGTAGCTGGTGCACATGTTGCATGCGTGCACCAAACAAACACCCAACTCCTCCGGGTAAACAATGTACACATGTAGCATTTGGAGTCCCCCCTTCCTCTGTTTGTAAGCTTCTCTAAATTTTAAACTGCTCCTCTTCTAGTTTCCTAAAAGAAAAAAAAGAAGAAGACACACTCTGTTCATCACTCATCAGGGTATGCATATTGCTTGTCTTCATTACTAGTTTACCAGCAACTAAATGGACGATAGAGCCAAGGATGAACCAAAGAATGCGGTACTAATTGTTGGTCTAGCGTAACTAGGTGTTCGTACCTCTCAATAGTCCATATATCCAAAACAGAAACCAACCTTTTGTCGCGGAAAACTTAGTTATCAAAATTTTAGCTAAACTAATAACAATTCTAGATTGGTCTATCTAATCCGGCCCTAAGCTAGAGCGAGAGAGAAAAATGAGCATCGTAGAAGGGATGGCAGGAAAGTGCAAGGCAGAGGGGTGGAAGAGGACCGGGAGTGCAGAGGTGCAGTAGCCTGCAGGCACAGTACCCGTAGGGGGGGGCAGGGCACATGGGAATCTGGGTCCATCGGCTCTCACTTCGCTGGAATCTGCAGGTCTTTTACAAATACTCCTACTAGTGTAGTGTAGCAGCGGCAAGCCTAGCTAGCTACTGTACAATCGTACTGTATCACATCGGCATGAGCATGAGCCGCCCGGGGAGGGGGATTAGACAGGCACGGGCTCAAATAACAAAGCTTATCTTGTACTACTACTATGGGTGGTGAAACAAATCAACTGTGCACGCACAGCACAGCACAGCACGGCAAGCCCTGAGCTGAGATCTCCTCTCTGTCTTTCCAGCTCCCTCCCTCTCTGGCTTGGCAACAGACAAGGCTAGTACTACTACTAGAGAGTAGCGACTGGGCTGGCTCAAGATGGATGGATGGATGGATCGATCGATCGTTTTCACGCCAAAAGCAAGCTCTCATCGTCTGCGATTGACTCCATCGTGGACATGGGATGATGGGGGCACTAGTACACTGCTGGGGCGAGCGACGACTGTGCACACAATTCGATCGCCCTCCTAAAAAAATCGTTATCATGGCCGTGCGTGCGTACAGATGCCCCCCACAAGTTGCGCCTGCTGAATGGACGTCGACGGGCGCCTGCCACTCTGTGCCGGTGCCCTCTGCTCTGCTCTGCTCGTGGGGATCGGTTAGGAGACCGCGCGACGCGACTTTATTTGCCGAACCCACAACCAACCGCACTCCGGTGGCCACACCGCCAGAGGAGAGGACCAAACAAGTTCATGCTGCCGCCCCGAGCAGCGACCGTCCATGGCCCTTCTAACCAAAATCTAAAATCTCAACTATTTCGGGTTCCAAAATCTAGAATGTAAAATATTTTTAACGGAATGTCTAGTTTTAATTAAAATTTGACTTATTTTAGATTTCAATAATAGAAATTGTGAAGATGACATCCAAACTAATATAAAGTTTGGTTTATTTTGGCCTCTTAAGTCTAAAACTCAAAATAGAGAATGGACAACTTTTTACCAACTATTTTAGGTGGTGTTTAGCTTCATTTTATTATAAAATAAAGAGTCAAAACTCAAAATATTTTAGATTTCATGAAAACTAAACAAGACTTATACAGCAAAGGTAACGAAACCAATATGGAGGTGATGTATACGGCGGGCGAAGGCACCAAAACCAGTAGTCCTGTATATGGAGGCAGCGCGGCTACCTTTTGCAAGCGAGGATGCCAAAACCGGCGGCCGGATAGATATGTATGGAGTTGGTGGTGGCAGTGTGGAACCTGGGTGGCACGACTTTGAAAGAGGTTCTTCCGAATTGATTGGTTGACTTGTGCTAGCTACTACTATTCCAGCCTTCCAAGTTCTAAATCCCCTTGCAGATCGATGTACAATTCCCTCCATGACTCAGCGGGTTCATTCAGACACGCGCACGGCACACGCCAACGTATTGGCAGGCAAATCAATCCACCCATGATCAGCAGCATAGCATCATTGTCATTGACATACGGAGTACACACCTGAGTTGCCTGACACCTTATCAACTTGTACGAACAATAATTAATTGCTGCTATAACAAGCATCAACACATTCAATCAAAACAAAGAGGCTTGTCACGAAACAACCATCACAGCTAGCTACAGTGGCGATCCCTTTCAGAACCGTATGCTATAGAAACAAAAAACACACACATCAATATACCGTACAGATGCATGTTATCCTCACAGCCTCTTTTATACTTGTAACGCAGGCTAAATGAGACAGCGTACTGCAGAAGCATATATGGGTCCTACAGTAACAGTTCATGGAACCTCACGATATTCAGGAGTTGCTAGGGATCACATTGAAGAAGTGGTAGACTTCATCCTCGTCAAACACTCCAACCTCAGTTGAGCAGACGTCGCAGCAAACAGGGTGGTAGGTTTGCCCCTTGCTTTCGCCTTCTGATGCAGTAGTTGGATCAGCAGCCCGCCCTTTACGGTTCTTCCTTTTGCTCTTGCCCTCCCGCAGGATCTCATCAGTCTTGACCTTGCAGTTGCGGACGAACATTGCACGGTACTGGTTCACATACTTCTCATGCCTGAAAATTAACAAAATTCCGTGTACAATTAACCATTTGAGGTTTTAAAAACCAACCATATATCAGTGTAAATGCTTAATGCTCAAAGATCAATAGCAGAGAGTCAAACAGTAGAACTGTGCAAGCAGCTTACAAACTAAAAAGTAAGTTATCACTGAACAGTGCGAAAAACAACAGTATAGTGATGCCAGATATATGTGCTTTCACATTGATCGCAAACAAACTGTACTAACAAGATGCCCTGATTCTTTTCATATCTGGCCTTCCCCTTCTTGTTAAACACACGTTCATAGTAATAAGTCATTCTTCATGTTGCCTTGCTCTGAACTATCCTAGATCTTATGACCAAGCATCAACAAAGCTACCCAAAACTGACCATTGGATACTCTACAAATTAGCACAACAAGTATATGGTATAGTGTTCGATAATCAAAGAAATCGTAGGAGCAACGCAAAACATCAAAGTTAGAAACAAAGGTAACTTAAGCGAAACAGGCAAGTAGCATAATGGCAGAAAATCCTTCTTCTAACAAACACAAAGATATTGTTCAAATAAACGCAGACAAAAAGAACTAAACTATATCTACTGATTCATCTCATGCCTAGGATTCTCATTCTTGTCCAAGCAAATTTATAGCATGAACAAGCTAGTCCAATGATTCCATATCAAGGAACAAATGAGAAGGTGCCATGAATGCTAGAATTATTGAGGCATCCCTGCAGCCAACAGTCCACATGTTTTAATTACTACTCCCTCCATTCCAAATTACTCCCTTCGTTCCAAATTATAAGTCATTCCAATAATCTTTGAGAGTCAAAACATTTCAAGTTTGACCACAAATTATATAAAGAAACACAAAGATTTATGACATTAAATAGGTATACTATGGAAATATAACTAATGAAGAATCTAATAATACTTAGTTTATATCATAAATGTTATTATCTTATTCTATATATTTGGTTAAACTTGAAAAACTTTGACTCTCTAAGATTCTTGGATTGGCTTATACTCTCTCCATCCCAAATTATAAGACATTCCAAAAATCTTAGAAAGTCAAAGCATATCAAGTTTGACCAAACTTATGTGATAATATAATAATATTTATGATATTAACTAAACATCATTAGATTCTTCATCAACTATATTTTCATAGTATACACATTTGATATCATAATTTTTTATAATTTTCTCTATAATTTTGATCAAACTTGAGATGATTTAACTTTCCAAGATTCTTGGAATGTCTTATAATTTGAGAATAATTTCGGATGGAGTTTTTTTAGAACGGAGGGAGTATTATTCATTCAAAAAATCTTGGAGAGTCAAAACATCTCAAGTTTGACCAAAATTATAACTAAAAGTATAAAGATTTATGATATCAGGCATCATAGATGTTACTATATCATCATATAAGTTTGACTCTTCAAGATTCTTGGAATGACTTATAATTTGAGATGTTTAGACGCTCTTAAGTTAACAGCATGCTGGTTTTCCACTTCCAGTAGTTTTTATTCCATATTAATATAAAATATCTTAGGCAAAAGCTTTTCTAAACATGACTATTTAATGCAAAACTGTTATTTTGTCCCCTAGAATCCCTTGTATTTGGGTACATCTTTTTAATGCCTACGAGTATATGCAAAGACGGCAGGAACACCGGGATCCTGATGTGAGTAATGGTCGGTTATCTACTGGTATGAACCATAAGAAAAATCTGTAACTGCAAAGGGCAGACATTAAATAAAAAAATATTTTTTAAAACGAAACGGAACAACAGGTAATCCAAATAATTGTTCGTTGTGTGGGCATATAACAACCAGTAAATGGATTACCTCTGACAATCCAAGCACAGGGTAGTGAAACAGGCGGGGCAGCTGAGCACGGCGTCAGATGTGTGGCCTTTCCTCTGCCTGTTCACCCACCCCTCATCGACGTCATCTAGGTCGGGGTCGTAGAACTCGGGCTCAACGGAGTAGTCGATCTCGTCGTCGCTAGACACTGCAAATCAGAGACGGGAATAACACAAAGAAAAGGCGAATCAGAGACAATGCTTCAGTCACACTAGAACAGAAATTGCAGAGGTAGGGTTCAGGGAGAATAAAGAGGGGGGAAGGGCTTATATATATATAAAGATTAGTAGTCTGAAGCAGAAACAAAAATCAAGGGAATTAGGCTTCACCGAGTTCGCGGGGATCCACGGAGTCTCCGGCCTCCGCTTCCATCGGCTACTTCGTTGCCTCCTCGGCCTTCTCTGGCTCCATGGCTCCTTGCCGGCGCTCTCCCTCGCAGCTTCAGTGCTTCTTTCCGGCCTCCTGGTCTCTTCTGTTCTGGCCTTTCTTCTCCGATTCGCGGCGCTTCCTCCACCATGGATGGGCTGATACTGGACCGAACTACATGAAATAGTGCGTCGCATAGTCAGCTCTCTTTCGGCCCATTGTTTGTTGTTTTTGGAAAAAAGTCTAATTTTCTTTCTCATCTTTGGCATGCATCTTTTTATCCTCCCCGAACAATAAAGTCATAAATTTTCTCTTTGAAAACAGTTTGTTTTATATCTGTGACCAGTTTGGACGGTGCTTTCACTATAATGATAGTGATTTTATTTTTTCCTTTTTTATTTATTTTGACTAAATCTTTAAAAAATTATAGTAAATCAAAAAAATAGAAAATAGAAAATATAATTTTATTGGACTCCAGATGAGTAGATCTATATAGTGAATATATAATATAATATATTTTAGTACAAAGTGTTTATTGTAACTCTAGATCTATATTTTTCTATAATTAATGGAATAATTTATAGGTGCAGTTTCTATGATCCAATTATGGTAAAATTTTATGGTAGACTAATTATGGTATGTTTGAATCGTAGTAAAAATTATATACTCATTGAATCATATATATATATAACTTGATTATAGAGTTATTTAGGTTAGCGTAATCCTCAGAATGGACGCACGCCAAAATTGGTCAGGTACGCAACATTGCTGACTAATGGGCTGATACTTGCAAGTTAAAAATAACTTTGGGCCGTGCAAATAGTGCGGACACCTTGTATTTTCCATTGTAATATTTGGATGCGTTTTCTTTTCTAACCGACTTAGCTCAATTTTCTTTAATCAAAACCAAAAATACACATGCCACGGAAAAGGTTAGGATTGTTTACTTGTTGATACTAGTGAACATGCACGTGCGACACACATGTGTTTGATAAACAGATTATCTTAATGATGATTAAATATTAAGTAGTTGTTCAGAAAACAATTCCAGTATCATATAAAAGTTTTTTTGTTATTTAGACCAACAATATATAAAGCCATAATTGAATCCATCTCACCAATTCACAAGTTTTCATTACTTCAATATACCAATTTTCAGCGACGAGACAATATAGTAATTAATATTTTTTTGCGACAAAACAATGTAGTAATTAATCAATAACTCAATGATAGAGTGCTAAAACCATATCAATGAATGCCCATAGATTAACTCAAAGATAGAATGGTAAAAACAAATCAATGAATGTCCATAGACGCTAATGAATTCATAATCAGCCACGAGAAACTCCCTTTGATATTGTATAGCATTCTACATGAAGAATTTTAGAGCAAAAGACTAACTTTACAGAAGAAATGTCATATTCATATGATAGAATTAACATAATAATAGGATGGGAACAAAATATTTAGAGAACTATTCTTGAAGCAAAAGAGAACATAAAAAAAGAAATATTAGTAATGAATTATCTTCCAATGACTATTCAAAAACATTACAATCCAGCTCCACATAAATGATCTGATCTAGTAAGTCTCAGTTAGGGTAGTAGATTGTACTATTGTTGTTCCTAAATCAGTGAACTCACATAAATTTAATAACTTATCAAATGAATCAACATATTCAGCTACAATCAAGGATTGTTAAATGCACAAGTCTATACTTTTCACATAAATTGGCCAAACCTAGATAAGAAGAAAAATGTGATGGTGAAGGCATACCAGCATGTTAAAATTGCCATTGCAGAACACCACCCTTTTGACACCAAGTTATGATATTTTAACAAAAATGACCAAACTTGCCAAAGACATATTGTATATGTATCAAGCATGATGAAAGTACCCTTGATAGTGTTTTGCAGGTGCTGAACATTAAAAAATATTGGCCGAGTAAGACTCTGAATTTGATTGAATCACAAATTTTAGAGCATATTAGCTCAACCATACTACAATGTGATGAAACAACCACGTGAACAACAAAATGAAACTTTGTTCGCCTTTCTCTTGGTCACTAACCTCCTAGGGAACCCCACACCTAATTGGTGGATATATGTCTTTCAAGAAAGGAAGCATCATTTTAGCATACCCACAATAATTTAGGATTGAACTTAAACACTAAACCTTAATCTCTAAAATTGAAAACAATGAAATGGAATGAACCTGGCATTCATATGTTCATAGGTCCATATTGAGGTCTGGAGGATGATCACCTTGTGATACACATAAGATGAATGATGCACTAATCCTATACAATTTGAAAAGAACCAGAAAACACAACCACACACGCCTTATGACAATTACTTAAGTTAAAGAAAATAGGAGAAAAGATCTTATTACTTATATGACGAAACACCCTTTTTCCTATTGTGATAGGTCATCGATCTCCTGTTGGCTCTGTTTTTTTATCAGGCACCGAACCTACCCGATGCATGTACCTGTGTCGGTCTCTCCTCCCCCTTGACCTTCTCGTTGTTTTTTCCTATGTTCCTAAATCATATACCTTACCATGCAGTTCTAAAGACACATCATTTGCATTTGCCTAGCTATCTTATGTGACAAATACATGATCAAGCCTCCCAAAAGTTTACATGAGCAAATTTGAATTTGTTGTGGCAGGACGCCAGTGCCTAGCTAGGCAGATACTTTTACAAGCCTCCAAAGAAGAAAGGTTATCAACAATAAATACACAATATTTCTAGTATAATTATTTTAGCTTTTATAAGAGAACGAAGCATCACACTGTAAAATTTGTCATTCACAAAGAAACCACATTATCAAATCTAGTGGCATATATAAGCATGAGAAAGCCTCCATAGCTAGCTTTACCTCCATGATCTCTATATAGACTATATGATTGAAAGTTCCTTTAATCATCAACAACTTCTAAAATCAAGTCTAAATAGAGAAAAATAAATAGGTTTTTACATCTTGGGCCACATAGCTTGGGTTGCTGTATTTTAGTATTTTTGCGAAAAAACACTTACCTATCTTGCATTGGAGTTTCTCATAGTTTCAATTACATCTTTCATGTCGTATGTTTCTTTTGCAAAAACAGTATTACCTTCATGTTGTGGAGATGATTTTTTTACTAATATTTAAATTAAAATATGTTAAATTGGGATGATTAAAAGGATCTAAAAATATATATTGGATTAAAGTCTTAGCAATTGGCTACTCAAATGATAAATTATGAAAACTTTTTTATATTAAAAGAAAGTTGTCTGACCTGCTACAAGTTGAAGATACATAAGGTAAACATGATCGAGCTCTGCACAATCAACCCACCACTAACACGGTTTTAGAACAAGCATGCATAAACATATGTGACCAATCAACTCATCAGCATTATTTACATGCACGAGTTCTAAGACCAGTCTCAAGGGGTTTCATCTGAGTTTCATGGGCATTAAATATGCTGATGTAGCGACGTATTGGTGAAGAGAGACACAGTAAAAGTTTTATGGGAGCAGAAATAGTTTCATGAGGATGAAACTACTGTGCACTATTTGTAAAATATTAATGCGTTGGAAACAAAAACATGAAATCCCATTGAGACTGACGTGATGTTACATCTAATAACCCATCAACTCACAGAAAATTGTGAGACTGATCTACGAGGGCGTGTCATTTTCACGTCTAATCTAAAATCTAAAATAAATCTAAAACAAAGAAAAAAGTGTCCAAGAGCGGTGAGCAGCGTCCTGGTGCAGCTGTGGAGCCAACAGTGTCCACGATAGAGCTAGATCTCGAGGAGCTATTTTTGACAAACAAGAAATAATAGTAAAAAGAAGACAAATTAACCTGTACATGTAGGGCCCTTGCAGTAAAATTAGAAACGATGTCGCCTCAAGCCATCGACTACGTTCCACAAACGTGTGATCGCTGCTGCGCCGAGGCTGCTCCGTTGACGCCGCCCCACATGAAAGAATTATCATCACCGTGTAGTGTACATGGCCTAGTTCAAGACAAGAAAGAATCATGACGACAATAGTTTACGGAGAAAGAGAGAGATAGAATATATCAACTAATCAAACAAGCAAGCAAATCAATCAATAACGCTAATGTTCCGCGAAAAGATTTGCGACTTTGCAAGGATTGGAACGAGATCGTGTAAGATAACGGCGGCGAGGGCTTAGCTAGGAGACAATGCGGAGACGTGAGAAAAAGGAAATCAAAGAGACCACGACGCGATGGCCGCATATATTATAAAAAAAAACTCGTCATCATATCGGATCACGTGGTGCGTGGGTATATTTTTGCGTCAAAATAAACAGAGTGCGGAAGAAATTGTGAACTGAAATATCGGGAAACACTGTGTAAATATGTGTCGTCTATGCTGGATCCATCTGTCAAATTGATACCAAACGTTAGATTTAAAATAAAGACATCCAAAGGATGAGACTTTAAGTGGGTATAAAATTTTTAGGTAACATATATTTTTCAATTCCTTCACTCTTTTATAGTATAGATAATAATCATGCGTCCTATTGCATCCATTGCTATAAACTCGATAGAGATGTCATCTACTAGCTCTGCAAAGCTATTGTCATACCCATCTCCTCTTTGTTTTGCCTCACTATAATCCAGTGGCTATGTAATTTTGTCGATGCCAAATCAAGATAATCTTCAATACCAATTTCTCTATTAAATCATTTTTTATATCTCTTACAAATTGTTTAGTTCCATGCTCCTCTTATAAACTAAATTTTGGATTATCTTATATCTTCTCTTGACATTGTTCACCTAAACAGCTCTTTAAACAGTAAACAAAAGCTAGTCATATCATTTAGACTCTAAACGGTGAATTAAACAACTGGACCATTTAAACTGTTAAAAACCACATAAACGGTCTAAACAAAATCAAGTTAAACATAATTAAATGAGCTAAGAGCATCTCCAAGAGTTTTTTAAAACTTTTGCGATGGTTGGCTGTTCACGGATTAGCTGTACCCACTATTTTTTTCTTGGGATCAATATCAACAATGCAGTTCATCCAACGATAAACCAAATTCCAACTATAGAACTATGACACAATCAAACCCGAATGAACAAAATGTTGAATTGAATCGTACCAGTCTATACTGGGGTTTATTACTCATTTTTGTACTTGATGTTTTATTTTCCAATTACTTCTTCAATTGAGAGAAAGAAAGAGAGTAGTAAGAATTCTCTTATCCCATTTGGAAGGATATCATCTTTATAACTATCCATGACTATTTTTGTCTCTAGCATGACCACTTGAGAAAATGTGGAGGAAAGTAGGGGAAATGACCGATACTACTGGAAGAATTCCTCTTTGGCTGATAGGTACTATAACTGGTATTCTTGTGATTGGTTTTATAGGTGTTTTCTTTTACGGTTCGTATTCTAGATTGGGTTCATCTCTATAGTAATCGGAGGATCCAGATTGTAAACATGAAAAAGTAGGAACTTAACGGGTCCTTACTCCCCTTTATCTGATTAGAGCGGAAAGGGCCCGCAGAATTATTATTGTTATAACGCGGTTTTATTCCATAATCTAGAAATTGGTTACCTATTTCTATTTGTAAAAATAACAAAAAGAAAACCGTTGCTCTCATGGTTGGAATCCCTCTATTTATTCTTTTGTTTGTTAATGATGTTAGTGAGTGAAGCAATCCATCGGTCGATTTAAAGCCCCCGCCTTTCGCCCACAAAAAAGATTCACTCTTATGAAGCAACAAGAAAGCGGGGAGAGGATCCAGTATTTTATTCCATGAAGGAAGTATCCTGCAAATCGTTGATTTAGTTTAGAGTAATAAACTATTAAAACCTTAATCAAAACTACTCAACTAGCTTAAAAATCAAAACCACCCTTCCATGGGAGGGTATAATTTTTTTTTACAAAATTTCTGTAAGTTCAAAGTTGAACTTAATTGAAAAAGTCAAGCAATTCTATTTGCTCACAAGAAATTTATCCCCCGCCATACTTTCTTTCCCTCTGTTTGTCCACTACCGCGCCCAAACCTAAGCAAAGGATTATTCTCTAAATCATCATTTGAAGAGTCATTTAAAAATCACCAGAGACCAGGAGAGAGGTTCCGGTGATTGTCCGATTTGGTTCTCAAATCCTTGCTTTAACTCTTAACTAACAGGATTCATAGTTCTTAGAAAACAAGACAATACCATATGCAGCTCAAAACGGTCGATTATCATTGGGTACTATTCGAAACTGAAATGAATGTAACAGGTTCATAGTTCTGGCAGAGTTTATTCACCGCACACAAGACTTTACAAGGAACATAACTGCGCCCACCATTATTTCTGCCTCGTTAAAGAGATTTATTTTTTAGAGTTCAAAAGCTACAGCTCTCAACTCCCATCCACGACACAAACAGCCAACCGGAGGAGCTGCGCGACCTTCACCAAGGCTTCGGTATAACAGAGATTCATGGACAGTCAATCAGTAAGACTTAGCATCGATGTCACTCTTGGCAGCTGGAGTCTTCTCAGAGGCAGACGTGAAAGACACGGGGAGCTGTGGTTGGTCATTCACTACCAAGCTAAGGACTTCAGGTCGAGAATAGTGGCCCACCACGTCGAAATCAAACTTGGCTCGAACAATCTCTCCCAGGTCTGCAAATGGCAACAAGAATGTGGTATAGTTTTCAACACTTCAAAATTGGTACTGAAACAACTATGGAAATACAACAGAACTATTCATGAGTCATGACCTTTAGCAGCTATGTTCCCACAAGAGAACGGGAACATGGAACGTGAAACGGGAATGAAAAACTTGGGGTGATATTCTATAACATGGGAACGTAAATGTTCCCAAATTGGAACGTGGACGTTCCAAGAACGAGAGGAGTGGCCATGTTCCACCTTTCTGGCTGCTAAGGTCACGAGTCATGACTGCATGAGTAAAGCATATTGAGTGTTTGCATTCTTACCAAGGTCAGCTGTAATCAGTGCTTCTCCCTCATAGTTGGGACCTGCCAAGACTTCCCCAGATGGAGAAATGATAACGCTGCCTCCAGGGCAAACAACAGTGTCTGCGGATGGCTCTTCACCTAAACCAGCAAAATCATACTCCGGTGGGGGAGGATAGTCCTTTCTGCGGCAGAATTGGTTTGCTGACAAGACAAAGCATCCCCCCTCCAAAGCAATGTGTGTCATGGAGGCTTGCCAAACAGGCCTGGAGTCAGCAGTGGGGGCACAGTATATCTCAATACCTGCACATTACATAAGCGAAGAAACTCAATACATGTTCTGTCAATGCCTCTTCAGCAATCGCTCATCTGACTTGTGTTGAAAGTTTATTTCCATTTCAATTCAAGGATTCTATCCAATGAATGTAAGCTGTCTCGGAAATTTATCAACATAAGACTAACTCTTACCTTTACCATACAGCGCTGTCCTCAAAAGTGGCATTTTATTTTCCCAGCAAATGAGCGCCCCGATCTTTCCAAGTGGAGTATCATATACCGGAATTGTCGATCCATCCCCAAACCCCCATATAATTCTCTCTAATGCTGTAGGCATGAGCTTGCGGTGCTTACCCAGGTAATGGCCAAGAGGATCAAAGAAAAGCACCGAACAATAAAGGGTATAGCCTTCCCTTTCAATCACCCCCATGACCAAGAAAACCTTATATTTTCCAGCCATGGCAGCCAAGCGTGTAACCTCTGGACCTGTAGATTTTTCTATCAGTAAGTAGATATACATGTATAGATTGTGATAAACAGAAAACTAAATAACTACAATATTTAGCCGCTAAACCTAGAAAGGATCTCAATTTACTGGGTAATAAATCTCAATGCTGGAATACTGGAATAATGGAATAATAACATGGTCACAACATGTCGATAAAGAAGCACTACCAAGTATCAACAAAAGGGCCAACTTAGATGATTTTCCACATATTGACCACAAGTATTATTGTTCATCTAATTCATCAACTGAATCAGGAAGAGTGAAAAGAATTCTCAAATAGTTGCCATATTCTGGAAGTCCATACAAGAACTTCTTCCTGACCAACCTTATACAAAAAAATTTCAAAAAAAAAAAAACTTATACAAATTGCCATACATCAAGCACAAAAAGACATAATGATATTCCAGACATATGATGCCACTGTGTATGGGTGGGGCAAGGGTTCGTCGGGGGCTGTCTTACCCCCTGCAGGTCAAGTTTTTTTTAATTCCCACATTCAGGCAAAAATAAATAAATAAAAGAGAAGCGCTAACACTTAAATGCCTTGAAAGCCAGTTCAACAATGATAATAGAATTATTAATAACGCAGAGATATGTCCATAGTATTTTCATGTACCAGGCACATCTATAGCAGCTGCATGATACCTCCGGAATGCTTCGTTTCCCTTGTCTTTTGGATTAACAATACTAATACTGATTCCGAAGCCAAATGTGGATCCACGAGGATAGCCTCCAATAAAAGCTTCCGGAAAGACAACTAACTGTGAACCATACCCAGCAGCTTCTGCTATCAATCTCTCGGCTTTATCTGTAGAGGAAATAGTTGGCAACAAATCCATATTTACATATAGTTCATTGAAATGCATCTTGCCCTCCCAACAATATTAGTACTTCATACATATCTACTCCATCCATTCTAAATTATAAGTTGCTTTGATTTCTTTGGTACATCCATTTTGCTACGTATCTATATATAATAATATGTTTAGATACATATCAAAATGAATGAACCAAAAAAAATCAAAGCGACTTGTAATTTGGAACGGAGGGAGTAGGTAAAAGTAGAAAATCATCCATCCCTGTTCCTCTCCTGGGCAATGGCGTCGATAGGATGTAGTGAACAACATGAAACTTGGAAAGTTTATCCAGAACACAGCCCACTACAACGGCAAACCTTGAAAGCCTTTTTTTTTAAAAAAAGTTATTTGGATTAGTAGAAAAAAAAAACATTTCACTTGGATTATACCGTCTGCAGTTTCTGTAAGACTTAAACTCCTGCTGATCACCCTCACTCTTTTGTCGGTCAGTCCTGCTGATCAAGGTACAGGAGTTGGCAATAGGCCACTCCATTGTTGCTGGTTAGAGTACAGTAGTAGCTAGAAGTACATCAGCTTCTAGAAGGCTGGTACTAGGAGTACAAATGGCTTAGATCAGCCATGTACCTTAGGTGTAAGGAGTAGGTAGTTGTGTACCTTGTATGATACAAGTATTGTGTATATAAGACTAAGCAATGCAATGGAAAGGGCAGCTTCTCAGCCACCATTTGAGTGCTCAGTTTCAGCCACCGTAGAGACTGTGTGTGTGTGTAGCGAGCTCAAGCTCTTCTTCTACCTTGGAGCAGGGGAGAGGGAGAGGAGAGCAGGTGCTGCTCACCTGGGCATTGGGTGCAAGTGCCAACAATTGGTATCAGAGCTGTACTCATCGCTGCGCTTAACCGCCGGTGATGGATACGAATACTGGGGCCAAGGATGACGGCGGCTCGGGGAAGGACAAGGCGGCGGGACAGCCACTGGTCGTTCAGCCCCAGGCGGAGGTGCGCACGGTGAGGGAGTTCGGCGGAGCCAGCTCCTGGCCAATGCTCACCCGCACCAACTACGGCGAGTGGGCTGTCCACATGAAGTGGAAGCTGCGCGCGCGGAAGTGGTGGGCTAACGTGGAGACCGGCAACGCTGGCGAGGATGCGGAGGTGGGCGTCATGGAGGCGCTCATGGCGTCCACGCCCAACGAGTACCATGAGGCCATCGGCCGCAAGGACACGACCAAGGAGGCGTGGGAGATGTTGGCGTCGTTCCGCGTCGGCTCGGAGCGGGCCAAGAAGGCCAAGGCGCAGCAGCTGCGAAGGGAGTTCGACGACCTCCGGTTCAAGTCCGGGGAGACGGTGGAGGACTTCGCGCTGCGTCTCCAGTCGCTGGCGAGCCAGCTTGCCACCTACGGCAAGCCGATCGAGGACGAGGACGTCGTCGCCAAGCTGCTGCGCGTCGTGCCAGCCAAGTACGCCCAGCTTGCGTTGTCCATCGAGACGATGCTGGACTTATCCAGTCTATCGCTCGAGGACGTGACTGGGCGGCTGCGCGCGGTGGAGGACCGTGCGCCGGCGGAGAAGGCGAAGGGCCAGCTGCTGCTGACGGAGGAGGAGTGGGCTGCACGGATGAAGGACAAGCGCAGGTCCGGGGAAGGCTCCAACAGCCGGAGTGGCGGTGGTGACCGCAGAGGCGAAGGCGGCAAGCCGCGCGGCAAGGCGCCGACGGACAAGAAGAAGAAATGCCACACCGACCCGAACGCCTGTTGGCGATGCGGGAAGGTGGGGCACTGGGCGCGGGAGTGCCCGGAGAAAAAGCCGGAGAAGAAGGAGGAGGCGCACCTGGCTCGGGACGACAACGACGACGAATGCGCGCTGCTGATGGGGGAGTACTGCGCGTTGCAGGAAGGCGAAGCAGAAGAGGAGACCGTGGAGCAGGGGACTGCGCCGCCGGCTGTTCACCTTGACGAGCCGCGCGCGCAGGTCCACCTAGGCGCTGTCGGCGACAGCCTGGAGCAGAGGTGGTACCTCGACTCCGGGGCCAGCAACCACATGACTGGTTGTCGCGCCGCTTTCTCCGACCTAGATGAGCGCAAGACCGGATCAGTCAAGTTCGGCGATGGCTCGCGGGTGCAAATCCGCGGCCAAGGGACCGTCGTCTTCAAGTGCCGGAATGGCGAGCACCGTGCGCTTACGGAGGTCTACTTCATCCCAGAGCTTCGCTCGAGCATCGTCAGTCTTGGTCAGCTCGACAAGCACGACGCGGAGGTCTTGATCCGCGACGGCGTGCTGAGGATCAAAGACAGAGAGCAGCGTCTTCTCGCCAAGGTATCGCGCTCTCGGAACCGCCTCTATCTTATGGACCTAAGGTGGAGCAGCCTGTGTGCCTGGCAGCAGCGTGCATGGAGGAACCATGGCTCTGGCATGGCCGGTTTGGCCATCTAAGCTTTGAGGCGCTCGGACGGCTGGGGAAGATGGTGGTCGGCCTACCACTAATCAAGCACGCCGGCGAGCTGTGTGACAGCTGCCTGGTGGGGAAGCAGAGGAGAATGTCTTTCCCAAAGACGGCGAAGTACCGAGCAGTGGATCCGCTTGAGCTGGTCCATGGGGACCTTTGCGGGCCGATCACTCCGGCGACGCACGGTGGCCGGAGGTACTTCCTCCTGCTTGTGGATGACTGCAGCCGCTACATGTGGCTGCGGCTCCTGACGAGCAAGGATCAGGCGGCGGAGGCGATTCAGGCGTTCAAGGCCCGGGCAGAAGCAGAGTCGGGGAAGCGGCTCAAGGTGCTCCGAACTGACCGCGGCGGCGTGTTCACGTCGGTCGAGTTCGCCACATACTGCACTGACGAGGGGGTAGTGCGCCATCACACCGCGCCCTATTCGCCACAGCAGAACGGCGTGGTGGAGCGCCGAAATCAGACCATTGTCGGGATGGCAAGGTCGATGATGAAGGCGAAGGCGATGTCGGCGGCGTTCTGGGGAGAAGCGGTCACAATGGCGGTGCACATTCTGAATCGCTCGCCGACCAAAGCCGTGAAGGGGATGACACCATACGAGACATGGCATGGGTGCAAGCCTAATGTCTCGTACCTGCGCACTTTCGGCTGCATTGGCCACGTGAAGACCACCAAGCCCGGCCTCAGCAAGCTGGAAGACAGGAGCATCCGCATGGTGTTCCTAGGCTATGAGGACGGATCAAAGGCATATCGCCTCTACGATCCAGCCGGTGGCAAGGTAGTGGTGTCCCGGGATGTTGTCTTCGACGAGGCATCGTCATGGAAGTGGGATCGGCCAGAAGTAGAGGAGAGTGGCGGGCTCTGGGACTCGTTCGTGGTCGAACACCTGGTGGTCCATGGCCATGGCGAGGCTGTGCAGGCGCTACCAATGGGGGAAGCACCGCAGGAGGAGATCGGGGCAGGAGAACCAGCAGCGGCAGAAGGGTGGGAACCACCCAGTCCAGCTGAGGCGACCCCAGGATCGCCGGAGCAGCCTACTTCACCACCACCGGGAACGCCGACATCGACGATTGAGTATGCCACCCCACCCTCTAACATCTCAGAGTTCGTTGATGCGTTCCATGAAGGGGAGGAAGTGCGGTTCCGCCGCATGAACGACGTCGTGGGCACAACAGCAGTGCCGGGGCTGGCGTCCCAAGTGCTCGACAACAACGACCACCACCTCATGCTGACGAGCGCAGAGGAGCCAGCCACGTTCGCCATCGCGGAACGCGACGCGGCGTGGCGGCAGGCGATGATGGAGGAGATGAAGGCTATCGAGGACAACAAGACCTGAGACTTGGTCGATCCGCCGGCGGGATGCCGCCCGATCGGACTCAAGTGGGTCTTCAAGGTGAAGCGGGACGAGCGCGGCGCAGTAGTGAAGCACAAGGCGCGGCTCGTCGCCCGTGGCTTCGTCCAGCGCGAAGGGATCGACTTCGAGGAAGTCTTCGCGCCGGTGGAGACGGTCTCCTAGCGCTTGCAGCGGCAAAGGACTGGCAGGTCCATCACCTCGACGTCAAAACAGCCTTCCTCAACGGCGACCTGGCGGAGACGGTCTTCGTCAAGCAGGCGCCCGGCTTCATCATCAAAGGAGCAGAGCGCAAGGTCCTCCGCCTGCGCAAGGCGCTCTACGGGCTGCGCCAGGCTCCGCGGGCGTGGAACGCCAAGCTCGACGCCACCATGGCGGAGCTCAGGTTCACACGGTGCGCGACGGAGCACGCTCTGTACACCCGCCGACGGGGGAAGGAGCACCTCATCGTCGAGGTGTACGTGGACGACCTCATTGTCACCGGAGCGCGCGCACAGGACATCGACAAGTTCAAGGAAGAGATGGCGGCAAAGTTCAAGATGAGCGACCTGGGTGCTCTATCCTACTACCTTGGCATCGAGGTGAAGCAGAGCACGGACGCCATCAGGCTCGGCCAGCGCGCCTACGCATAGAAATTGCTGGAGCGGGCAGGCATGGTGGGCTGCAAGACGGTGGCTACGCCGATGGAGGAGCACATCAAGCTCTCCAGGGAGAGCACGGCGGCGAAGGTGGACGCGACGCTCTACCGGAGCATCGTCGGCGGGCTGCACTGGCTCACTCATACCCGGCCAGACATCGCGTTCGCGGTGGGCTATGTGAGCCGGTTCATGGAGGACCCAAGGGAGGACCACTGGACGGCGGTCAAGCGGCTGCTACGCTACGTCCAGGGCTCGGTGGAGATGGGGATTGTCTTCCCCAAGCGCGGCGGCCTCCAGCTGACGGCGTTCAGCGAGGCTCCGCCCAAGGGCGAGGAACCAGGGATCACTGCGTACAGCGACGCGGACATGGCCGGGGACATTGACGGGCGGAGGAGCACCTCTGGTGTGCTTGTCTTCCTCGGTTCGTCGCCGATCGCGTGGCAGTCCCTG
The DNA here is from genome assembly GCA_022036555.1 of Microstegium vimineum. Classification (NCBI taxonomy): domain Eukaryota; kingdom Viridiplantae; phylum Streptophyta; class Magnoliopsida; order Poales; family Poaceae; genus Microstegium; species Microstegium vimineum. The sequence continues at coordinate 4,200,346 of CM039121.1, forward strand.
AAGCAGAAGATGGTGGCGCTGTCAACCTGCGAGGTAGAGTACGTCGCAGCGGCCACCGCAGCATGCCAAGTGGTGTGGCTGCGACGGTTGATGGGAGAGCTCACCGGCGCCGAAGTTCATCCACCTGCGCTCAAGATGGACAACCAGCCAGCCATTGCATTGGCAAAGAACCCAGTTCTTCATGATCGAAGCAAGCACATCGACGTGAAGTTCCACTTCCTTCGGGACTGTGTGGAAGTTGGGCAGATCAACATTGAATTTGTTGAGTCTGGGGAGCAGCTTGCAGATATCCTCAACAAATCACTCGGGAGACTCAAGTTCTCTGAACTGAGGAAGCTGATTGGGATGGTGGAGGTCAAGGCATGAGTCAGCAGCACATTAGGGGAAGAATTGTAAGACTTAAACTCCTGCTGATCACCCTCACTCTTTTGTCAGTCAGTCCTGTTGATCAAGGTACAGGAGTTGGCAATAGGCCACTCCATTGTTGTTGGTTAGAGTACAGTAGTAGCTAGAAGTACATCAGCTTCTAGAAGGCTGGTACTAGGAGTAGAAATGGCTTAGATCAGCCATGTACCTTAGGTGTAAGGAGTATGTAGTTGTGTACCTTGTATAGTACAAGTATTGTGTATATAACACTAAGCAATGCAATGGAAAGGGCAGCTTCTCAGCCACCATTTGAGTGCTCAGTTTCAGCCACCGCAGAAACTGTGTGTGTGTAGAGAGAGCTTAAGCTCTTCTTCTACCTTGGAGTAGGGGAGAGGGAGAGGAGAGGAGAGGAGAGCAGGTGCTGCTCACCTGGACATTGGGTGCAAGTGCCAACAGTTTCTTGCAGCAAGTCAGACAAAAAATATGCTTCGTACAAATACTGGGACATGTATGCCCACATGGCATCGAAACTTCCCCTTCTGATAGCCAGCCTTAGTTAAACTCAAGCATTGTGTTTTCTTCGTAAAGATTATCTAGTGAAATGTACGAAATAGAATGAACGGCTTTCTTAATCTTGAATCCATGACAACCTTAATGCTGACCATCAGCTATTAAATTTTGAAAGTAATGAGGCAGGGGATTGATAGATTTTTCGTTTCACTATATAGTTTATTCTCGTATAACTATTATTTTTCTTCCCTTCATGGAATCTTTCAATGAAGAATTATATTAGTATTTTTATTTTATTAAAATTAAGTGGATGCAGTGAGAGAAAAGAAGTTGAACTAGACTACTATTTATTTATTTATTTATTTTGAATGCAAGGGGAAGCAGTTTGATGTATAAGAGGCGCCCAGAAGGCCAAGAACCACATGTTTCACTAAAAAACTCAAGGGGAGGGGTTGCAAAGCCCCAGCAACAAGCGAAGACCTAGCACTAGGTATTAAGGAGGTTGTAGACAGTGAGCCCTTTTGTACATGTCCATGTCCTCTTTGATCCGTCCGGTGACCTGGACTGCCATCAAAAGTGTTGCAGAAGAAACTATATTGCTATTTAATCTACTATAATCAATTCTATGTAGAAAGTGTTGTAGAAAAAACACTATCACCCTTTTATGATTCGAACCAGATCCTTTCATTTAAGAGTTGGATTTTTATTTTCTGTAATCCCATTTTCAATTTCTTCAATGATTAATTGCAATTCCGATTAATCATTTTGGCTGGCTGTTTTTGCATAAATAAATAAATAAAAATTGGCAGAGGAGGCCTACACTCTGGTTCCTACATCTCTGCGACTGCGAGTGGGGCGAGAAGGTCTTCATCACAGGAGCACAGCGTAATCAGCCTCCTTACGCATATCCACCCACCCTATCCCCCCATGTCAACCACTGGTACTGGTACAGTACAGTAACATTTCGGCGGCGCGCCGTCACATCCCAGCTCCGAGCGCGCGTAAGAGGCAATCAAACGAACAGCTTGCGTAGACGCGCACCGACGGAGTGACAATCGCAGAACAGAGAAGGGGGTTGGGACTTGAACACGAGCGTGTGCTCACCAAGAGTGGCGGGCGTGTCGTAGAAGATGGTGGACGCCTGCACGACGGTAGCGCGCACAGTGGTCGCGCTCGGGTCGGCGCCGCCGTTCATCGCCACCTCGGCGATCACCTGGCCGGCACCCGAGCTCGAGGTCACCAGAGCCATCAGGGAAGCTTGCTTTGCTGCTACGACTTGCTTGTGCGCGAGCGGAACGCGGAGCCGGGGACAAGGGAGCTCGCGGGGGAGCGGATTAGTAGTGGATCCTGAGCACCGGGCCGAGGCAGAGAGGGAGATCACGATGCTTCCAGAGTCACAGTGCCTTCTACTCTTCTCTCTGTTATCCGTTCTAAAATGACTGGTACACTACAAGTGAATGAAAAGAGTTTTTGTTTTTTGTTTTTTGCTTTTTTTTACAAGGAGTGAATGAAAAGAGTTGGAAAAATAGGGCACTCTAACTCAAATTTTTTCCTGTAAAAAAGTTATCCAAAAAATTATATTAAACTCACTAAAGATAATTAAAACGGTAATTCATCCTATATTTTCACGTGGGGTTTTCCCTTTTTCTTCTCTACTTAGATTTCAAGCTTTAAGGTCCTATATTTTTTTATGCCGCTGTTTCCTCAGCTCCCCTGCGCTCGTCTGCTCCCGTCTCCCTCGCGCGCAGCTCAGCCGGCGTGAAGCTCCCTCCCGCGCGTGTGATTTCCAGTGCGAGCCGCTGTCCTGCGCCTGCGCGCAACTATTCTTGTTGCTCGTAGGAGTATAGTAAAGAGTATAAGTATCTACACTCATTTCAATAGTCTAATCAGTTGGTGTAATAGTTTCCACATGTTTAAACAATTATTTCAATGGTCTCATTAGTTATAGAATATATTTTCATAATAAAATTATTTAGAGATATAAATAATAATAATATTTAATATAAAGTTAGTTAAATATAAAATATTTTGATCGACACGATTTCTATAGTTACATTCTTTTCTAGACAAAGGTAGTACTCTTTTTCTACAAAGAATTGACTGCTATGACTCATATCGAGTTTAAATTTAACCTATACATTATTTATATAGTGTTTGCTGTCATCGTATTAGGTTGTGCCGAGTGTTTTAGAGATGGACTGTATACAGTTGATCCAACCTATTTTATGTTGCATTTAAGTATTTATTTACTTTGTATAGAAACTACTGTAGAACTATGGGTTGAGAAGAGTAGTTTCTAATAGATATTAATTGTGTTATCTTTTTTTTGAAAACTGGTCATAGAAATCATGGGTTGAGAGTGCCCTAATAAAAGGTTATAAGCTAGCTAATTGATGAGATGAAGAAAAGAGAAAAAAAGAGAGAAGAAATAAACCCTGAGAGAGATATGTGAGATATATATTAATTACAAAAAGTTAACTACTATGAGTCTGCGTAAAAAAACTACTGCTCCCTCCGTGCCTGTATTAGTTGACGTTTAGAATAGCGATACGGTCTTCAAAGCGTAACTTTGACCGCTTATATTTGAAAAATATTTATTGAAATATAATATAAGTATACTTTATTTTTAAGACAAATCTATTGTGATATGATTTTTATTTTCCAAACTTAATAACTTAAAAGTTATTCATGATTTATATTTCTAATGTTTTTCAAACTTTTTCAAAACGTCAATTGATATGGGTACGTGAGAGAAAGCTATAAATCATCATCTCGCTGTAACTATTAACCTTGCTAAGTAAGAGATAGCAAAGAGTTAAGCCCGACAATTTATAATGTGACTTAAGACCTAAAGAATTGCATGTGGGGGGTGTTTAGATCCAAAATTATTTGGAATTTTGACACTGTAGTGCTTTCGTTTGTATGTGGTAATTATTGTTCAATTATGGAGTAACTAGACTCAAAAGATTAGTCTCGTAAATTACAGATAAACTGTGTAATTAGTTATATTTTTTTATCTATATTTAATACTATATGTATGCGTTTAAAGATTCGATGGGATGAAGATGTGACAGAAAATTTGGAATTTTGAAGGGAAGTGAACAAATTGGGTGGACCCACAAATTCCACAGAACCGACACTCCCCTGCTGACGGTAGGTCGGTAGTGACGGATGGGGTGGTGCTCCCCGTCCACTTCCCGGCAGCTCCTCTCCACGGCCTCCCTCTTCGCCCTCGGTGCGGGCCTCCTCGCCTTCGGCATCCATCTCTCCTACGTCCACATCGAGCCCCAGCGGGCTCGCACGCTCGCTCGCGACCAGTTCGTCCGCGACTACCTCCGCAAGAAGCACGATAAGTAGCCCGGCTTCCGCGGTCCCCTCTCCCGGACTCCAGACCCCCAGGCGATTGCTTGGTAGTCGGATACGATGGCTCTGGACCCATCGAGGTCCGGAAGCGAGCCCGTGATCCCGGAGGTGGAGATGAATGCCGGCGCCGGTCAGGCTGCCTCAACTGTGCGGGTCACCGTCGTCCAGGCGTCGACCGTGTTCTACGACACCCCTGCCACTCTCGGTGCGTGTAATTTTGCTCTCTCTACCCGTTGTTCTTGCTGTTGTTACAGACTTACAGTAGCGCTTATGGTGTTCGATTCGTTACCTAGCCCGTGTGGCTGTTTAGATTGGTGCTGCGCGTGAGGTGTTCGCTTGTTTGTCTCACTAAAACTTACCTTGCTCAATTGTGTATAGTGATGGTTCGTTAGCTCGTACTCGTAAAAGTTGTTAACGAAATCGTTTGATTCAATTGTGACAGTCTCATTATATGTAGCTTCATTTCTCCAATACCATATCAGTTGATTGACATGACGGCATCTACTTCTAAGGAGACATCGTTCTCTACTACTTGTGATGATGGTCCTAGCCATATGGAGTGTTTGGTTTTCTCATTGCGAATCAGCTAGATAAGAAAAGGGAATCTCAGGGCCTGTTTGGTACAACTCAGCTTGTAAAGCTGTTTTTTTAGAAAATAGTTTCATGAGCAACTCTTTAGAGCAACTCTTTAGGTGAAGCTGAGCTATTTTGAAAAAGTGTTTAACAAAACAGCTTCACCAACAACTTTATACATGGATATGAGAGAGAAATGAGAGAGAGAGAGAGAGCTGAGATAAGCTACTTTTTTGAGGTTTTTTCAGCTTCATCTCACTTAGAAAAACAGCTTCATGGGTGAAGTTGTTTTGAAAATAGATGTTTGAAAAAAAAACAGCTCACAACAGCTTTATAACAGCTCATGAAGCTGTTGTGAGCTGTACCAAACAGACCCTTATAGTGGTTTGTGTTGCGTGGACAATTTTTCTTGCTTGGAGCCTGGAGGATAAGGTATTTAAGGTGTGACGCACATGCATTTGAGGAAGTAAATTTTATAGGCTTGCTACTAATACTATGTGACACCTCAGTTTCTACCCAGTTTTTATGGGTCACATCTTTTTTTTTTACAATATACCTTTTATCAGCTTTAAGTCTTGTAGCATTAGAGATCTGGCATTTTGTAAATTTCTTCTCTGCATTTGTGTTTCAGATAAAGTGGAGAAATTAATAGCAGAGGCAGCTGGGGATGGTTCGCAGTTGGTTTTGTTTCCGGAAGTCTTTGTTGGTGGCTACCCACATGGATCTACCTTTGGACTGGTTATCGGCAATCGATCTGCCAAAGGAAAGGAAGACTTTCAGAAGTATCATGCATCTGCCATAGACGTGCCTGGTATTCTAAATGATGTTAATGTATCCTTGTTCTACATTATTTTTCACGAGTATTACTGTGCTTTGTTCTTTGGGTTGGAAACTTTACCCTATTGTAATTATAATAATATGCTCACAATAATCTTGTAGTGTGAACTGCAGTTTTAAGAATGAAGCACAAACCTCAAAGGAATTGTAAGCAATGAACTTACTTTTCTACCCATTAAAATATAAACATGGAGGGAATAACCTCTAATTTGTGGTCCACATGGCAAGGTGATATATTGCACCTGATGCTGTTTGCATATTACTGCACGGAAGCACTTAAAAGTTAAAACATGCATTTAGTTTCTATTTTAGGTCTTAGGATAATAGTATAGGAAGTGAGCATAGCTGAACATGTTGGAGTGGGAGGTGTGTTTGTGCATCTCAACTACCCAGATTCGAGTCCTCTTCGACTTGAGTTCCGTTGCTTATTTTCTTAATGGAAAACAACCTAGTTTCTCCAAGGTTGGGAATGGGGTGGATTATCCCTTGGAATTAGAGTTATGTGGTTGACAAAGTCTTAATAAAATAGCATATTTTCTTCTATGAGCATATGCATCCATTTTTCTCTCTTGTAAAATTTTCTGATAAATACAACATCAACAACATCAACAAAGCCTGTAGTCCCAAGCAAGTTGGGGTAGACTAGAGTTGAAACCCAACAAGATACCCAAGTCATGGTTCCGGCACTTCAATAGCTGCTTTTCAGGCAATCCTATCCAAACATAGATCTCTAGATATATCCCAAGCTTTTAAATCCCTATTCACCGCCTCCGCCCATGTCAACTTCGGTCTTCCTCTGCCTCTCCTTATATTATTAGCTTAGCTTGGGACTCCACACCCACAGCGCACTGGTGCATCTGGCGGTCTCCTCTGGACATGGCCAAACCATCTCAACCGATGTTGGACAAGCTTTTCTTCAATTGGTGCCACCCCTAGGCGATCACGTATATCATCATTCCGCACTCGGTCCATTCTTGTGTGACCACAGATCCAACGCAACATGCGCATGTCTGCAACACTCATTTGTTGAACATGTCGGGCCTTTGTGGGCCAACATTCGGCTCCATACAACATTGCAGGTCTAATTGCTGTCCTATAGAACTTGTCTTTTAGCTTTTGGGGTACCCTCTTGTCACATAGAATGCCAGAAGCTTGACGCCACTTGATCCACCCTGCTTATGATTCTATGGCTAACGTTTGCATCAATATCTCCATCCCTTTGTAGCATCAATCCCAGATATCGGAAGGTGTCCTTTTTAGGCACGACTTGACCTTCCAAACTCACATCTCCCTCATCCTGAGCCGTTGTGCCAAAGTCGCATTTCATATACTCGGTTTTAGTTCGACTTAGTCTAAAACCTTTAGACTCAAGGGTCTGCCGCCACAGCTCAAGTTTCCTATTTACTCCCGCCAAGTTTTCATCAACTAACACTACATCATCGGCGAAGAGCATGCACCAAGGGATGTTCCCTTGAATGTCCCTTGTAATCTCGTCCATTACCAAAGCAAAGAGATACGGGCTCAAGGCTGACCCTTGATGAAGCCCAATTCTAAAATTTTCTGATAAATAATACACAAAATACATTAATGCTTGGTAGGGCAGTGCTGTTTGTAGAATTTGCACTGAGTATGTTTCTAACTTTGCTGTTTTACATTAGATGATTCTCATTGTAGTTTATATCGTGTACCACCATTACCTACTGTCATTCACGCTTCCTGCTCGATATCTTTTGCATGTTATGAAGGGTGTGTAGTACACATTTGTTATTTCTATAGACCACTTTACAAAAAAATTATGAATGCAGGCCCAGAAGTGTCCCGCTTATCTGCATTAGCTGGAAAATATAAGGTGTTTCTGGTGATAGGGGTGGTTGAGAGGGCAGGATATACGCTTTACAACACAGTGCTCTCCTTTGATCAGCTGGGAAATTACCTTGGGAAGCACCGCAAGCTCATGCCTACTTCACTAGAACGAGTATTCACGGGGTTTGGAGATGGATCTACAATACCTGTCTATGATACTCCGCTTGGAAAAATCGGTGCTGTCATTTGCTGGGAAAACAGAATGCCACTTCTCAGGATGGCCATGTATGCCAAAGGTATATTCCTATTTCTTGGAATTTTTATTTTAAATAAAGAGGCTGGGATATACTTTGGAACCATAAGGTGTGATGCTAAATTGCACAATGTCTCATGTACTTGAGTTTATCTTTCATGCTGAATCATTCTATGTTCGTGCAGGTATTGAGATATATTGTGCTGCCACAGTTGATTGCATGCCAAGTTGGCAGTCTTCTATGACACATATTGCCCTTGAAGGGGGATGCTTTGTGCTGTCAGCGTGCCAGTTCTGTCACCGTAAGGACTATCCTCCCCCTCCTGAGTATACATTTGGTGGCCTAGAGGAAGAGCCATCCCCGGAATCTGTTGTTTGTTCTGGAGGGAGTGTCATCATTTCACCATCCGGAACAGTGTTGGCAGGTCCCAACTACGAAAGCGAGGCCCTTCTCACTGCTGACCTGGGTAAGAAACCGGGGAATTCACATATTCTACTCAAAATATCGTCATATGGGTATGGTATGCTAGCTACATGCTTGGATGATTTATTCCACACAACTCTCACTAGAAACTGCCTGATGTGGTTTCTGCAGACCTTGGAGAGATTGTTCGAGCCAAGTTTGATTTCGACGTGGTGGGCCACTACTCGCGACCTGAGGTGCTGAGTTTGGTGGTGAAAGCGGATCCAAAGCCGGCCGTCTCCTTCACTTCCGCATCATAGAAGACTAAAAGCTGGAAAGGGCAATGACGTCTTGAAGACTTAATGAGCACACACCTTTTATATAAAACTGCAAGTTGCCATTGCATGAAATAATCGCAGACTTCTGTTCAGAATAAACTACTATACCGACCCCTTAATAATTGCCCTAACTTTCGATACTTTTCTCTACGGACTTAGCAGCCATCTTGGAAATCTTACGTGGCCTCGAGCGATCGCAGACTTACGTGACTTAGCAGCCATCTTCTCAAGAGTGCTTGCATCCATAAGGCCGTTTCCTGCTAGCCTGTAATTCTGCACACGACGGCCGGGTTCGACTCTTGCGTATCTTTTCTGTGCAATCAAACAACAGTTATGAGAGAACTTATCCACCGAATTTGTAAATACTATCACTGACAAGATATGCAGAAGCAATTCTGTTTCGGCGAACATGCCGTAGCACGCTGCACGCAGAAGCAATTCTTCGACATCAACAATGTGCAATTTCTTTTTGGCGTATAGCTATTGTGGTGTAGACTGAAACTTCTTCCATTGAAATTAACATAAATTGAAACTTCAAATGTCATATACTCATATACGTGAAACAAACTGACATTATCCACTGCTTACTTGAACTCACAACTTCTAGTAGTAATACCCGCACAGCATAAAATGCTCAGTGTAGGCAAACAATAAAGAAATAAAGAGACAATTCCTTATTTGACATCAGAAAAACTTGCTCTTCTGAATATAGCACTCAAACTTCAAATCTTCTCTATTTGTACCGTCTTGGAAATTTTCTTCTTAATTGACACTACCGTGAGCTGAGACACAAACGGTGTTAAGTTTTATTGTGAAAAAGACATTTTTGCCCCTCTAGTGTTCTACCTTATTATTCTTGGCAATAGAACAACATGCATGTTCTTGTCTTTTGGTGATTTTTTGGGGTCACTTGAAGCCACGCTCCGGGGCTGTGCCGGCTGGGGCTGAGCCGAGCTTGCTGGGAAGCTGGGGGCAGCCGCAGCGGCCTCCACGTGGGCAGTTCTGGGTGGCTGCAATGGCGGCGTGGGCTGCGCAGAATGGCCGGGGCAGCGCTGGGTGGCTGAAGGGGCTGCGCCAGAGCTATGCGGCTGTGCCGGGGCCGCGCGCGATGGCCGCAGCGGATGAGCCAAGCCGGGGTGCCCGTGGTGGACGAGCAGGGGCTGCGCGGGGTGCACGCGACAGCCGCGCCAGGCACCTCGCCGCCGCTCTCCATGCCCGTCGGCGTCGTATCGTCCTCTCGCGTGCACTAAAAATAGAGAAGGCCACCATATCTAAATGGTCAGACAGGGGTATTCCTGTCTTTTGCATGTGGCCCCACATGAAAGTTCAGTAGAGGATGGCCAAATAAGAGTCTGTTTGAAAGCACCAACTAAACTTTAGTTAGCTAGATTTAGCTGTCTTGCATCCAAACAGGCTAGCTAAAACTCTAGCTAAAATTTAGTTAATTTTAGCTACTTCAACATAGCTAAAGCTAGCTAAAATTTAGCTGAATCTATTAGCGGGTGCATCCAAACACCCAACTAAAGTTTAGCTATGAGACTTTTTAGCTAGCTAAAGTTTAACCCTGAAATTTTAGCTAGCTAAATTTTAGTTGGATGCTTCCAAACACGGCCTAAATTCACTGTCTGACATCCAAATAAACTCCAAGGCACTAAATTTGGGATGCGCACCATTTGCTCCAAGAAGCCATATCACTTCTCATGCTCTCTTGCAAAGGTGCATCAGGTTGTGACAACTTATCACAAGTCAAAAGTGCATATGAGTAGGATTTTTGCAGCCACTAAATCCAAGCACTATAGCAAAGTCTGATATGCTAAGGTGGGTCTCTCAACAATTCGCAAATAGACCACAGATCCACAATAAACACCTGGGTATCGATACGGTCCAGAAGAACGTGCATCACACAAACAAGCTGCAGAGTGTGCGTCAAATACAACAGCCATCTTACGATATCTCACATGTCTATGTACAGTACGCGTTCAAGAGGGTTCAAATGTGAGCACCAAATGTTGCAGGAGCAAATCAGTTTACAGAGAGTGATAAAACCAAGATTCATTCAGGCTGGCTGCTCGTAAGTGATGCTGCTATTGTTGTTCCAAACAGTAAATCATCAACGGACAATTTACTCCACCTCTTCCAAGAAATCCTTGATCTCTGCTGGGCTTAGAACTCTGCATTTTGTATGGAAACTGTTAGTTCTCAGCAAACCATTTGATTGTAGCAAGGAGTTTGTAATATCATCGAGCTTTAGATTTGCAAGAACAACAAAAACATAGTAAACACAAACATTTCCCCTACAGCTAGAGGGGCACAAGTTATTAGGAAACCGCTAAAGAACAGAATTTTAGTAAAGTCAGGGAGCTCATGACCAATACAGTCATTTAAGCATTTCATGAGGCAAGAGGAACATGCATGGATTAGATAAAAATGGCAGTAAGATTGAGTCTGCAACTTACTTGAACTCACGGTCAGCTCGAATAATTCCGATTTCAATATTGTCGGAGGAAATTTGCCCCTCATATCTGCAAGTCCAAGATTCAGAACCAATTATTAACTACTTAGGATGTTTCTAAACTATAAGCAACTACAAGTGGGATGTGATACCCACCCTTCTTTCAGAGTCAAAATTGCAGTGTGGATGGCATCATCAAGCTCCATATCTTCTGTGTATCTACAATGAAAGCATAAATATAACATGTGAAAACATAGAGGGAAAGGATGAACCGCTATGGCATTCGTGCTGCTTATATTAATCAATGATGAGGCAGATAAAATCAACTGGAGTTTATTTACTTGGATGGAATAAAATTATCAGCGGTACTATGTCACAGTTCACTACAATATCCAGAGCAGGTGCACAACATTTTTCAAGGAAATGTTGTGTACCTCTGATAATTACTACTTGAGAGTTGTGTACCTCTTTTCAAGAAACGTCTTTGCATTCGACACATTTTTCCCCATGGCTGATGCTTTCCAGGAGAAGTATGATCCTGAGGGATCAACCTGAAGAAATAGCCAACAATGTCAATTGTCCTGAATTTATGAAGGTACATCCTACAGTATCATGGTGATTGGTAGCACAAAAGTACACATTTAGTACTACCTGTGATGATTTCTTGGAAGTTATGACTAAATGATAAGTGGGAACAATATATAGATTTGTCAGGTTGTTATTTTGATGGATCACCATTTTAAATTAGGCAATAGAATGGTGCGATTAAAAATAAACAGGTTTCTATCTTTTAGCTTCTTCAATATACCTGATACAACTGCGGGCCATTGTCATCATACCCAGCAATCAACAACGATACTCCAAATGGTCTTACACCACTGAAACAAACAACGGTCACAAGTAAAACCCATTAGCATATACCTACTTCAGGCTTTCACTAATCACCTTAACACTAAACAATAGAGGCTTGGTATGTGTTTTTGACTGGATGGTGTATATCCCAGTAATCTCTATTGGTTTTAACTTTTTGGTCAAGCCATCACGACGACATCAAGTGCATCAATAGATGGAAATAGCTACTAAATGCATATATATCCATATTTTATGTATGATGCTGGTTGATTTGCTTGGCAACTAAATAATATTTAACCTTCAACCACTTAATTATCACCAATTAATTGAAAAACAATAACTGGGTTGCACACAGGGATACTAAGATCTTTAGACTTGATCGCAATACATTTAGGTAATGTACAAGTACAAATAAGGGACTAAAAACAGCTAAAACAATACAAAGTTATGCCACGGGTATACTTTGAATATTTTTTTTAATAAAATGCAGATTATATTATATGAACAGGCAGATGGTTCCAAAAATATGAACATCAGCTTATTTTTTATGAATAAATAAATAATATTAAATTAGGCAGTGCATGCCATTTTTGTATGCACCAATGGGTAAATGGAAGTAACCAAGTCTAATTACACAAGTCTAATTACATACCCTGACTGTGTGAACTCCTGCATGACAGCAGCAGTCTCTCGTACAAGCTGTGTTACAGGTATATGTTCCTGCATTCGACAATTAAACAATAATTAAAAACGCATTTATCTACTTGACAGCGAGCTTGCAGAAGAGAACATGTTTTAAATTACAAATTCATTTCAAATGGTGTCTTTAACATATGAGAATTTTTTTAACTATCCTTGAAAAGATACAGGGAGGTACGAAAATCAAAACATGAACTCAGTATTAAGGTACCTAATTTATACCAAAAACTGATGCCACCCCTACCTTAGATACAATTATACAATTAAGGTACCACTTCGTACATCTAATGACTGTAAGAAGTCTCTTACCAGAAATCTAAACTAAACAAGTAGCCAAAAAAGTATACCTTGTACAACCGATAATACTGTTGTGCCTGCTTTCGGCTTTTTCTCACCAGAACACGGAAATCTGGACCCATCCCACTGAAAACAATGGAAGAAAAGTGCATGAATAAAACATAACAGGATTAACAGCAATAGACTTGGCAATTGAGAAGATGCAGTAAAGGCCCATAACTTCAACAATCACATTAAACTTGAACACAATTGTAATGTATTCCAATTCCAAAATAGAAAATAAAAATGAATACAAGATTACAAGATCAACCGAGATAGTGTAGTACCTATAGACAACTCCAATATTTGGTGTTAGTGCCTGAATCTTTTGCACCTGGAAAGTATTTCACGCAGGTATCTGTTTAGCACTCGGGAGAGAGAGGACAAGAATGTGGCAAAAGAGAAAATTCAAAATCTTAGGTACACATACAGATGTTTCATCCACTAAAATAGAAGGCAGTTTCTTCTCAGTTGCGATGACAACACCATTGGCAGCTGCAAACATGACATATTTCAGAATTAACTAAGAGGCACAATTAAAATAAAATGGTTGTACTGCCTAACCAGTGACCATGTATACTACACAGAACACAACAATTTGATTGAAAAAAAATATCAGCATGGCAAATCATTACACTACAGCTACTGAACCTATCAATAGTGATTTCATAAGGAACGTCAAATATCATGTTAATTAGGAAGTTCAAATAACAATGTCATGAAGTTTGAAATAAATTTTAATTTCCACAGCCCATCTTTGGCTGAGTGGCACCATTAGTTTTTCTGTGCCACTGTGTTAGTCAGTGCTCTGGATATGAAGTGAACAAGCAAACTCGCAATTTCCAACAGTCCCCATTCAACATTGAAGCATCCAAACAACAATAGACCTGCATCAACTTCTACAGCACGATAAGCATTACGAAGAAAGAAAATTTGGGCAGATTTAATCATGCACATGGAGGAATATTAAGGAAAGTTTTTCAAATGTATTAGCAGTTTAGCACAACAGTAATCAAGGAATTTACAAAGCCAACCTCAAATGTCTTGATAATACACATTAGATTAGAGAAATAATCTTAATAGTGACTAAAATTGGTATAATAATCTTTGATCAGTCAGTGTTTTCTTTGGTAGCATGTGCTTGTGCACCTCCCAACCTAAACTTATGAATCATGCAATGCCTCAAGCAATCATCCATACAAATTGAAAACAGCTGCGAATGTGGGTAGGTATCTAGGAGATACGAAAATCACAACTATATACACGGTTGACTTTACATCTAGATATTCTCAATTAATACTGCAATGCTAACGAGAAAGGATGAAAGCCCTAATCAAAGCGAAGACACAAACACACGAAGACAAACCCAAAATAATACACTTCACCAAGAGGGCCTTAATTCTAAACCCTATGCAATGCCCTAATGTCATGCACGCGATAGGATGTCATAACTCATAATGCTGTTTCAAATCTCCGCTATCTAGCAACGGCAAAACACCAACATAGAAATCAGAGGGGTGAGAGGAGATTACTGCACAGATCGAACCTTTGATCCCGAGCGAGGTCTGACCGGATCCGACAGCCGTGAGCGCGTGCTCGATCTGCACAAGCTTTCCCGACGGGCTGTAGCGAAATCAACCAAAAAAACTCAGATCAGTACCGACGCAAACCCCCCGATCTCGATGGAGGAGACGAGCAAGCGAGAAATGTAGGGAGGGGAGCACAAACCTGAAGGTGGTGAGGGAGAAGGAATACTGGCTGTCACCCATGGCCGGAGCGCGCAGTCACCTCGTTGGCTCTTCCGGGCTGGAGTGCCGGCGATTCGTCACAAGGTTTTGCTGGTAGCGAGGGAGCTAGGCGGCTGACGAAAAGAAGGGGAAGAGGAAGACGAGACGGGGTGGAATCGCAGGAGGTAAAGGAGTGTGGAGTGTTTCGCAAGAAGAAACCTTTGGGCTAGAGTCCAAGTTGGATTTGGGCCGGTTATCTGTGAGTTGGTGACGAAATAGAGTTTGCAGCTGGGCTGAGCCGGGCCCACCGCCTCCTCCTTTCCTTTCCCCCGATTACCTTTTCCGACGGCCACTGCCCACCGTCGCAGCACCCTGCACTCCGGTGACTTTCCCCACGCCGGCCACACCTCCCGTCGCGCCGCCGAGCGACGGCGCGCATCCTCCTCCGCTCCGCCTCTCCCGCCCTGCCTCCCGCGCCGTCTCGCCTCTCATCGCCGCCCGGCCTCCCTCCGTCGTTCCAGGCCACCTGGGGCGTCTTCTCCGTCGCCAGGTACGCGCGTGAGGAGGGAGGAGGAGCCGCAGCGCGTGGATTCAGGGGCAGCGGCGTCCATCCCGCGTGAGAAGGAGAAGGAGCCGGTGAGATCTACTTTTTTCAGCTCCTCCATCTCTCGCAGCTCTCTCTCAACGCGTTTTGCGGAGATTCGTCGGTGGAGCTGGTTGCTGTGAACCCGACGGGGCCGATCTTCCTCGCAGCGCCGGCGCTCTATCTTCCGTCCCCTCCCCACCCCACCCGCGCTCGGCACGCAGGCGACGGCGGCGGGGCAGTCCCAGGCTCGTCATCGTCAGCGGCTCCCCCTCCCGCCTCTCGCCAGTCTCCCCAGCAGCCGCTGCTCCACCATGGCGGTCGCGCCGCTTTGAGAGCGCTTATGCCCCAAAGCGAAGCGTTGCCTGTCCGCTTAGGGCTTCAGCGCGCTGAAGCGTGCGCTTAGTGCCGCTTTTTGGAACCCTGATTTTCACTATAGAGTTTCACTGAATCTTTCTAATTTAGTATATTTCTTATTTTGCCAGAATTCAGTGAGACCTTTCCCTATATAAGCCCTGTGGTCTTAACTCTTTAGTTGAGAAAGGAGAAGATGCAGGTGAGTTCGCAATTACTTCATTAGCACATTGTTTGCATAGCCGTGCAATATGCTAGTCATCCCATAACTTGAATGACCATGTTTCCTTATGCTACTTGATGCATCAGTCATGCCACTATGCAAGATCTTATAGCTAGCAATTTTCATTTCATAGAGAGCAATGTGATATTTTCCTGTTACCACTAGTTTATTGTGTATTGGTTCAAGTCTGTTGTAAGTTGTATAAACTTAACTAATGGTGAATGAAATGAAACTGATAATTACTTAAAGTATGGTGTTATATTCAACCAGGAAAATTCTACATGCCACATCAAATCCTGTACCACACCCATCTCATATTTTGTGCCACAAGAGTTCTTAACATGAAACATAAACCTTTTTGGCAATATCTTTTATCTCTAGCAATCTAGGGCAAGGCTTTTCAAGGAATACAAGGAGGTACAGCGAGAGAAGTCAGCTGACCCTGATATCCAATTAATATGTGATGATTCTAACATATTCAAGTGGACTGCTCTTATCAAGGTAACTTTTTGTTGCAGTGACAGGCTCACAGGCAAGATCAGCCGTTTACTGTTGTCTCTTCTAATTGTCTATATTTATGTGGTTAGGGCCCTTCTGAAACACCATATGAAGGTGGTGTGTTTCAACTTGCGTTTGCAATTCCAGAGCAGTATCCTCTGCTGCCTCCTCAAGTTCGTTTTTTGACCAAAATTTTCCACCCAAATGTGCATTTCAAGGTTATAGAAGACTGCGATGTCCTGTTTTATCATTTATTAAATCTGAATTTTCAAGATAAGGGAAATTTTCTGTTTAGTTACATTTGTTTTCCCCTTTTCTGTTTTTAGACAGGTGAAATTTGTCTTGATATATTGAAGAATGCATGGAGCCCTGCATGGACTCTTCAGTCTGTTTGTAGGGCGATAATTGCTCTGATGGCCCATCCTGAACCAGACAGCCCACTTAACTGTGATTCAGGTACCTCTTTCTTATGTACCATGTTTATATTCTCACTCTATCAAACTACACTGCATGAAAAACTACGACATTCTACTATTTTCTTTGCTATCTTTCTGAATTAGACTGAGATATTTGTAATATCAATCTAAAAGTTGTAAACTTCAACATATGGCACTTTAGGACATATAACAAATATTAAGTTATTGCTGTAATGGATGCCTGAGCCAACGGATGCTAGACCGGCTGGTCAAGCACTCCGGGTGGCATCCTTGGTGGCCTGGGTTCGATGGGGGGAGGGGGGATTGCAGTGCCGGAGGTAAAAAAAAATCCTTGTCTACCCCCGTTACCCAGAGCACAGGTTTGTGGCACTGGCCCACTCACAGGGTAACGGCCCTCTGTGCGGGAGGGGTACGAGGTTCGGGGGTTGTCTCGGACTGAGTGAGGAGTCCTCTGGGTAATGGAGGCCTGAGCCTCCCGCAGTCCGAGTAATGGAGGCCTGAGCCTCTAGATGAGAATACATATCAAGTATCAGGACTCAGGAGTGACATCGCAGCAAGTGAACCACTCTTAACTCTATGGGGATAGCCAAACGAAGAAAAAAGTTTGTCTTTTCTGAGTTATCAAATGTAGTAGCAGAACTGATATGCGATGGCATAGCTAGATTTGAAGGAGCAGTTGCATTACAACTTTGTTATACACTTAGCTGTTGTAACTTTAGATCTAATTAGTCTACACCATTACAATATGGCCCAGCCAAAATAAGCGACGTTGGTCCTTCTCATTTTGCAGTCAATTGATTTGTTTGTTACCTTTATAGATTATTGTGTGACTTTTGGCCTTAAAGCAAAGATGCCACCTTCATCTCACTGACTTTGTAAACTTATGTAGGTAGTTTCTCTCTATTAATATGATCCCATCAATGGACTCTTTGCTAGCATGAGTTAGGATCCTCTGAATGTGCATTTATAAACCATATAACATGGTTGTTCATTGGGAACCAAAACATGGACCAACTGAAAGATTGAACATAATAACTAATGAACATGGACCGATCGATTACTATTAGAACACCTGATGGACAAAACATGTAGCTTCTGCATTTTGCAAGATCCCTTTCTGGTTAATCATGCGCTGCTGAGACAAACCTTTTTTTTTAAGAAAAAGACAACCCTATTTAATATTCTGAATCTGTCTTTACTTTCTGGCTATCTATTTACTCAATGATAGGCAACCTCCTGCGGTCGGGTGATATCAGAGGCTACCAGTCAATGGCTCGCATGTACACAAGGCTGGCGGCCATGCCAAAGAAAGGTTAGCTGTAGAACATGTGCCAAGCCATGTCCGTCCATGCATCGCTACATGTTGTCAGGTTTACCTTGTGCTGCTGTCTGAACTCTGTGGTTCCTGTTTCTTAAATCCTAACCATTCATATGTGTGTATTCTGGGGGTAAAAGGTAGCAAACCTTGGTTCTCGATGTTTGGTCTGTGATGTAATAAATCCTGAAATTCAACAGTTGCTACTACTGATCTACAATATTTTACTAGTGCTGAAGTGTTTCAGCCAGTTTCTGCTGCAACACTCTGAATGTCTCTTGTTTCATATGCTGTCACTGTCAGTCAGCTACTGCAACATTCTTGGGGAGCACATTCAAAAGGCAGCACAATTAAGTTGTGATTGTGAGCATTGTGATCAGCACTATGACTTTTATTCCTCAACCTTTCTTTTTTTCCCAATCGAATTACAATTGCATCTTTGGTAGAAGGCGAAAAGTAAAACCCCAGATCAGCCGGCTTTGCCGGACAAGGGGCGGCAGCTAGGGGAACGCCGTGGAGGGCATCTTGGTGCCGGCCAGAAAGTTGCTGAAGAGCGTCAGCGCCTGCCGCGGCGCATGCAGAGGCACCTCGTGCCCGGCGCCGCGGATGGTGACGAACGTCAGGCCCTCGTACACGATCGTCCATCCACCAACCTGATTTTGATTTTTCGGAGAAAGACGTTAGCTTGATGCTCCAAATTAAACCAGTCTGTTTCTTCCTGATCCTAAATGAAAAGCGAAAACCTCTGTCGCTTCGTCAGGTTAAATAAGTTGTACCTGCAGATGGTCGTACCACGGCGTCCACTCCTGGACGGTCTTGAGCCCGAGCTTGTTGAGCGTGAGCCTCGTCGACGTCACCGGGATCCTTCCGTCGGTGTCGCCGCTGAAGACCCACACCCTTATGCCGCCGGCGACGAGCTTGCGGATGATGGGCAGTGTGGAGAAGACGGCGTCGTTCCAAATGGTGATCACGTCGCTGCGCGAACAGTACGTTTCAGTTTCGGTGCTCCGAAACCTGAAGATGAAGATGTTTTTCAGAGTAACGAGATGAGACACGACAACAATTAATGCACCTGCAGTGTGTCCAGTTGTAGCCGATCTTGGTGACGTTGGCGTGCAGCGCCGCCTGGACGTCGGGCCGGTTGAAGTAGACCTCCGCGTACTCCCCCGTGCAGGGGTCGTAGCCCGCCGCCGGCTTCATGATCCATCCTCGCTGCGTGCAATTCAAGATCCAAGATGAGATCATGCATCAAGTTGCTCGCAAAAGAAACGAAATGCACTCAAACACACGCACGTATTTGGAGAAGATCCTAGGGGCGGCGCCGTGGACGGCGACCTTCCGGTAGGACGCCGACGCCGACGAGCCCGCCGGGTCGGTGCAGACCGGGGTGTAGAGGCTGTACATGTCGATGAGGCGGTACACGGCGAAGTACTCGTCGAGCGCGGTGTCGCAGGCGTCGGTGACGTTCACCATGCTGAAGTTGCAGTTGGCCTTGACGTCGGCGTACACCCGGTCGGAGATGACGGCG
The DNA here is from genome assembly GCA_022036555.1 of Microstegium vimineum. Classification (NCBI taxonomy): domain Eukaryota; kingdom Viridiplantae; phylum Streptophyta; class Magnoliopsida; order Poales; family Poaceae; genus Microstegium; species Microstegium vimineum. The sequence goes on from CM039121.1 coordinate 4,219,796, forward strand.
TGGTCCCAGGCGTAGTCGATCATGCCCGTCTGGTCCGTCTCGTCGTCCATGAGCGCGTTCCCGATCATCAGGCCCTTGAAGTTGATGTAGCTCTCCCCCCTGCTGGGCCCCGCCGCCCTGTTGCCGTCGAAGATCTTCTCCGACAGCTGCGGGACGTAGTGCCCTGCAGGGCCGCACATCGATCGAATGGGCAAAAATCAACTCGTGTTCGTGTGTTGTCAGCCCCGTGCTCTGACTGAACTAATAACACTGAGAAATATAGTAGTGCTTGTGCTTAAGATGCTGAGATGTGCACGGCTCCATCGATCGATCTCGGTTACTAGTTTACTCACCGGCGTAGCTCTCGCCGGCGATGTAGAAGTCGTGGGACTTGTACTGCGGGAACCTCTTGAACCAGTTGAGCAGGAATTTGTAAGCGTCGTCAGCTGCATATGCATTATCAGAAACATGACAGTCATCAGTAACAAGAGTGCTGCTTCAAGTTCAGACATCATGGTTGGAGACCGGAATCATCATCCAAAAAAGCAAGCAAGTGTTTGTCTTGTAAGAGATCTATATGTTACATTACCGGTGATCTTGTCGCCGAGTTGCTGCAGGTCGGAGCTTGTGTTTGTGTAGGAGAACCCGACGCCCACCGGGGACTCGAGGAACATAAGGTTGGCCTCTGCATGCATGCAGATGCAGTTGGTTTATTGTTTATTTTGCTTTTTAGCAAACTGCTGAAACTTTAATTAGGCGTCGACATATATAGTTTTAATTAATAAATAAATTTGTCCTGTCTTTTTTTTTTGTATCATCATCAGTAAGTAGTACATTCATTAGTTTCGTGCCTGTGTTCCAGGAGTAGTTGTTCCATCTGAGTTCCGGCTTGCCCTTCTGCACCAAGAAGGGCCCCAGCTCCTCTGCCTCCCCGTACCCAATCGACGAGCACCCAGGCCCTGCAACGACGACGAGTGACCACCAAGAAGCTCATCATTAGATACTACAGTACTACTATAATCTCTGAATTAAAACGAAAGCAGGTCATCGAAATTCGAGCCGAAGAAAACCCAAACACGCCCAAGGCCCAACTAGCGACAGCAGCCGACAGGGACGACATGAGACCCCGCCACCCCCAACCCCAAGGTTCACGCTGCGACACGACGCGAGAGTTGCCGCTAGCTCAATCATCGCGCCCATGGACCGGTCAGCGGCGGAGAGTACGTGGAGATATACATACAGCAGCGACGGGGCCGGTCAGAAGGAAGAATAATCCATCGTAACCGCAGTTTCAATGAGATGGAAAAGTTGGAAACCAACAGCTAAGCTACGACGACGACAGGCCGGCGCCACAGGGTACAGCGGCAGCTATGGATGGACCGGGGCTAGAGCCGCCAGCCGCTCGCCGATCGACGCGCTAGCTAGCTTCTGCCGCTCCATCATCCCGTCCGTGACTCGTCACGGGATCGATCCATCGGTCGGTCGGGTCGGCTCGACTGATGAACAACGGCCGGCGACTGCAGCTGATGGGTACGGCTGCGAGATCGCAGTAGTAGTGGAGGTGTGGTGGGCCGGAGCCTAGCTAGTCAATGCGTGCAAGCCTGCCGTTTTGCCACCACCGTACCGGCGCAGCCACTCGCTTCTTGTTGCACTGGGAGGGTGGGACGCAGCGCAGCTACTAGCTAGCGCATGCATGCACCACCGTACCTACCATTTCTCTTCAGATCTTTTCTTCTCCGGCCGGCCTGCGGGCCTGCCGCTGCTGGTCCCCGGAGCGTCGTCGTCGTCGTCTGGGGGGCCGGCCGCGCCGGATGGCTATAGCTATAGCTCTGGTGGCGCGTACGTTTCGTGCCATGCCAACCTGCTCCCTCTGGCCGTTTTGCGCGCATGCTGCGATGACCGAGCTGCATGCACGGGCATGGCTCCATCTCATGATGGCCGGCCGGTGTGGGTTCATGCATGCCCGCCATTCAGCCCATGGTGGTGTAGGTACGTACATCGTGCAGTACTGGTCCGACCCGTGCGTGGTTGCATACAAACGCAAAGGGACGAGCAAATAATCCTTCCCGGCACAGTGCAGAGATGATGGATTTACGCATGGAGATATGGATGCTTTTTGCTTCTGCTCACAGCACACACTCTTTAAGCATTCTTGGGCTTTCGGCAGGATTGAATCGCTTGTGTCCATTCAGATAGAGCTATCCACCACCGGCTCGGTGCGCCCGGCCGAGGCCCGAGGCCGACCAGCGCACAGTGGCCGGCCACGGGCGTGCGCTAGCTGAAAGAGAAGCTTGGCCACGGCCGGCCAGAGAGGGAGAGCTGGCCAGAGCTCCACCTCATATTCGCGAAAGAATTAATGTTGCCTCTTCGATCACGAATGCATGCATGCTTTGGAAAAGAGAGAGAGAGACTATTGAGGTTATATAATCAACAGATATGTCATTCATGTGGGACAGCGCTAGCGTTTAGTAAAGTGCATGTGTGCCCGGATTTGGTCTCTATATACCATCACAAAACTGGAAATAAAATCGTCACATGTGACCTAGCTAGCTAACTGCATGCCTACCTGCAGAAAAAACTGATTGGACTGGGCCGGGCCGGGGATGGAGGTCGTACGAGAGCCGTGTTGGTTTTTCTGTCCTACTCCGTAACAGCGTAACTACCTGTAATAGCGCTAGTACACCTGATTGGACGGCTCCACAAAAGCTGAAACGACAATGACCACTCTAACTAATCGGTATTATGGCTTCATCATCTGAATTATATATACTACTGATCCACGTACTTCCACAAGAGGTACGTGCGGAGTATTAATTAAGAGCAAACTATCTTATTTTGGAACCATGATTTGAAATCAGGGTCTTATCAGTTACTAGACTATAGGATCGACATATATATCTAGCAGGACATTTCCAACTTGCAAGTAATGTATATCATATAAATAGCTCAATCATATCATCCTCCCTAGTCGGCTCACACGTTTCCAACTAACATATTACCCCACAGGGGTCCGACGAACACAGCTCAGCCGGAGTCGGTGCAAGCAAAACAGGAAAAACTAGCTAGTATATATATACAGTTATATACACTACTAGACCTCTCTGACACTTTGCTTGGGATGCTGGCAACGCCTCGATCTGCAGAGATCCCCGCGAGGACGGGCTAGCTACGTGAATTAGGCCACAAGGTTTCCTCACTCACTCGCGGTCATGGCTCGGAAGAAACATTACTACACAGCAACACCCTTCGTTCCGGGAGCGTGCATGTGTTGACTGCTGACTTGCAGAGACAGGGAGTGCTAGCTGACCATGCCATGCAAGCAAAACCAGCAATTCAGCATCACTGTGGATACAGCTGTAGTGCGTATATCCCTTCTCCTTCTCGAAGGGTGCACTCTACGTCGAGTGGGTGGTACCACTAGTAATAATGGGCCAGAAATCCAGAATGTGTTGCATATGCTATGCTGCATTCTATCAATCATGCTCGATCTCTTCTGACCAGCGACTCGGCGACTCTGGCTGACGACGCACTGATCGAGCACGCGCAAGAGGGACATTGGTGAGGCTGACAGCTTGGGCCCTATCTATGTCGTTTTCTGCTTGACTTATACATACATACTGTATATACATAGCGTTGGTCAATTTCGGATTATTGGGAACTGGGAAGGAGATGGACATCGCAGTGATGCATGATGCTTAATTAATGTAACAATTAGATTAGGAGACTTCAACTTGATAGGATGTCTAGAGTGTAAAAGTCTCTCTGCGCAAATTTCATACATGCATATAGAACTTTGAAAAATAAAATCCCCACATTCCGAGAACTGAAATCTGCAACGGATTCTTCTCCGAATAGAATCAGCTACGCACACGTTTAATAAGGTTAACAGAATTCAGAACCTTCGTCGTCGCCAATAGCGTACAAATTAAAACGGTGTGCAACTAACTGTCAAATAAATAGAGAAGTAGTCCTGACTCCCGTGGGAAACAGTGACTGGCTACTTACTTAGAAGGTTTATTAGGTTACAGCATCAACCTCCAACAGGAAGCGTCCAATTAATGGTGAGCGTGATTGTTCGATGTGATAGCATAGCTCACGCTAGCTCCTCTATCTCTTACTATACTTGGTCCTAAGGCACGAGGACGGCACGGCCCATGGCACGACATTTTGGCCCGGCCTGAGCACGGCATGACACGGTGGGTGGGTCGTGCCTGTGCCGCCACCTAGGCATGTGACACGGCACGGACACGGCACGGGAGCGGCCCGGTTATTGTGATTTTAATGACTAATTTAGTTAAAATAACTTGTTAAAATTATTTGTGACAACTAATAATTGAGCTGTGACATGTTAAAAACGATAAACACTTGTGAAAAACTAAAAATGATGAACACTTGTGAGAATTTTGAAGTGTTTCTCACATGGGCCGGTCCCGCACGGCAAAACGGCCCGTGGGCCGTGCCTTGGGTCGGCAGTCAGGCACGAAGCACGACCAGGCATGGCACGGCCAGGCACGAAGCACGACCAGACACGACACGGGCCAGCACGACACGGCACGGTGACCATCTATATCTCTTACCCTCTAACTGTCGCTTAATCGGTTCGGACTAATACTGCTGCGACTAGTCTACTCTCCAGCTGCAGAGTGAGTACTGTATATGTTACTGAAACTATGATGCATCAGCACCTAGCTAACTGCTACTGTAGTTCCTACTTCCTAGTACCAGCCCGACATTACAATTCAGAAGCAGAGACGTCATGCATCACTCCCTCAACTCAGCTCTGCTGAGCAACTGAGCTGTCTGCTAACCACTCCGCTTCTTAGTCAATATCGACTTCGAAGGTAGAATGAACGTCTCAACTAATTGTCTCTTATCCGTATCTCTCGATCGATTCAATTCCTAACCTCTTTCTCTGCATAATCAGGCATCAGCCACACATATGCATGCTGCAGAGTGCAGACATGAGCCAGCCATGGCCGCCGAGGCGCCCCGAGCACAAGAAACATGCAGCTAGCAGTAGAAGCTTCGTCTATCAATCATGGATGGAGACAAGCAACGCGTGGCAAAATAATGGCGAGAGTCAAGTACGAGCAGACAGACAGCTAGCGGAGTAAATGGTGCAGGTAGGTTTCGGTAGGACGACGTACACGCTAGCTGCCGCAGAGGCGCGCAGAGCAGGGAGAGGAGGATCGGATCATCGGAGAGCTAGCGAAGCGATAGAGCATAGTACGTACCGCCGTTGAGCCAGAGCACCAGCGGCTTCTTGTCGGGCGACGAGGTGGCCTCGAAGAACCAGTAGAAGAGCGCGCGGCCGTGCGTCGCGTTCACGGTCACGTACCCGGCGTACTGCGCGAACCCCACGGGCGGCTGACCCGGGAGCCCCGCCACGCGGTCGGCCGCCTGCTGCGCCGCGGCCACGGCGTCGTCCACCTGCTCTGCCGCGGCGGCCGCGACGACGATGGAGCAGAGCGAGAGGGCGAGCGCGAGCAAGGAGCAGGCGGGCGCCATCGTGAGCTAGCTACGAGATGCGTGGTGCGCCGCTGCTCTGCTCCTCGCTGTTGCCTGCTCTGCTGGTGCGTCGTCACATCCCCCGGCCCCCGGGTGGTGGCGCTATATATAACACAGGCCCCGCTGACCGAGACGGCCGCGGCCGACGCCTCCATGAAAACTTTAGCTAGCGCCCCATATGCCCTGATATGATCCGGCTGCGGTCGACGGCGGTGATTGGCTCAGTAACTCAAACAACTGTGGGCCATCCCTGCGTCGTCGTCTATATACCGGTTTCACATAGGACATTCCTAACCAGGACATATGGTTTCTATATGCTCATTAATTCGAGTCACAATTAAGAAAAAAAATTTGATGAAGCACTCCACCAATTATTGAAAAGAAAAGAGGAAATTAGTTTCTTATACATAAGAAATTAAAGAAACCATGTCTATATAAGACATAAAGAGATGTGATTGGTAGATGATGGAGAGAAGAGACATTGATTGGACAAAAAAAAATCTATAGAAGCTATATATCAGGAACATATATAATTTCTAAGTATTGTTTCTACATAAATCAAGAGACATGTAAACTACAGTGGTTTCTAGTAGTATGACTGCCCCTCATTGAGTAGCATTTTTTAGTTACACAACTTCATAAACCAGTACTTCCTCCGTCTCAAAAAGAGTATCATTTTCGTTTTTTGAGAAATAACTTTGACCAAGTATATAATTAAAAATATTAATATTTATAGTATATAATTAGTATCATTGGAAAGATGTTTGAATTTAGTTTTTTAATAAATTTATTTAGAGATACAAATGTCGCGCATATTTTCTAGAAATCAAATTAAACTTGTGGCACGGACACTAAAAACGACGGTCTTTCTGAGACAGAGAGTAAATGATAAGGAAGCCATGCAAATCCAGAAAGCAACTTACATGCATTCTCTCCGTCACAAATTACAATCAATTTTAGAGTTATCCTAAGTCAAGCTATTCTAATTAGACCAAATTCATAGAAAAGAGCATCAATGTTTTTAACATCAAATTAGCATAACTAAACATATCATGAAATATTTTTTACGATATACTTATTTAATGTCATATGTATTGTTCTTTTTATGATGTATACTCCCTCTGTCCCGATATGTGCGTTGTTCTGGCTTTGTACGAAGGCAGCAAAAAGTCAGTGAACCTAGATATAGGCTATGTATCGGTGCATAGAAGTTTAAGTGAATCTAGACATTCAACTAGGCTCCTAGAACGACAGACATAGGAAAACTGAGGGAGTATATGAGAAGGAGTACTCTCTCTCTCTTTCCTCCTCTCTTCTCACATCTTCTTGGACCATGAGAAATAGATTAGTGTTTTCTTTTCACTAGTTAGTTGGTTGGTTGGTGAGAAATCTCTCCTTCGTGTTAGAATTTAGCACAGTTAGTTGGTGATTTCATATGCCATTGAGGCTGGTCTTCTAAGAGGATGGTTTAAATTATAGCTTATTAGAGAGAGAGAGAGCAAATGATCTTAATTGTAATTAAATGTTTATGACTGCCATGCTCAAAGGTGGCTAGTCCTTTAAGTTAGAGCTAGGTTTTAGGGTGTCAGATTATGGGATTAGGGTGATTTTGTGTTTGCCAAAGTACCAAGGCTACATAAAATTGCCAAGGAAGAGGAGGTTGATAGCCTAGTGGTGGTGGTGGTTACAACGAGATAACTAGGCACCAGTGGCGCTAATTTGTCACGGTGATGCTGGTTTTGGAGGGTCAGTAGGGGAGGCAACTACACCTAGACATGAGAGGGTGGGATCATGGGAGAAGTAGGACCACCCACCTATCTGTGTCAAATGCAACACTAGCCAGACAGAGACTGGCAATGGAGAAGGGCGGATGGAGGAAGATGAAGGGAGTGAGAGTGGACAGAGAGTGACGAGGCGAGGAAGAGAGAAAGCAAACTTGGGATTTAGGTGGGGGTGTTTGAGATAAGGTTATTGAGAGACACCTCAATATTAATATGTGTTATTGTTACAACATTAAATTTTGTAAGATATAAGACCACAAATATCTAAGTCATTGGATCATTTCTTATGTATATTACGTATATTATACTGTCTAAAATTAAGTGTAGTATTGTTTTTATACAAAGATCTAATATTTTGAGAACTTCAGTAGGCTAGGCATAAAATATACCATTATTGGAAAAAATATTATTATTAAGTGCAAATTATATAAAATAGAAAAACACTATATTAATGCTTATTCACAGCGCACTACACTAAATTCGTTATTCTATATTATAAATATAGAGATGCCCATGTTTAGAACTTTAGATGCATTACACTAATCCGTTATATTGAGCTGCTCCTAGTTTAGATCGACCTGTGACGTAGCCGGCACATATGAGCACTTTTTCCCCCCACCGTAAGTAACTTCCATCCTGTTTTACAGAGTACCATAATTGCATCATCAGATTCAGCTCTTTTAGCAACTTGATTGACGAATAACGACGAGGTAGCTTCAGGAGCATAAAAGGGGATTGAATTTACAACCTGGGAGAAGGTTTTGCGTTTGGAATTAGCAATGGTGCTGACGAGTAAGTCTGAAGTACGGCGTCTATTGGAAGACATTTCCACGGTTGATTTCGGGCGGCTGGACCCGGCACTGCCGGATAACTTGTCGGGCATTTGCCCCTGTTACTGGTTAGCCTGATCGATCCGGGCGTTCAGCATCGGCATATACTCATCTCTCTTTGTTCGCTTGGGTGCTCTCTGCTCTCCAGCTCGCATATAAACTGAGACTGGATAGCCTCCAAAAAAGAACATATATAGAGTAGCGTTGCTTCAACAACTTCCCAGATAACGTACTTCCAAATTCCAGCTAGTGCATGATTGATTGTATCGGGCCGGCACATGGCCGTTCTTATCGACATGAATGCGTGAGATCACTGCGGTATGGTGAAATAGACGACCGAGAAGCTATAGATTTGATGCGAAACATAAACATGCATGTATGGCCATCAGCCCATCACCGTCGTTTCTATTCTATACGAGGGTCGATTGAATTTAAATATACTGTAATAACAAAAAAATGAAATGCTAAAGATTGTCAATTTGTATTCAAGACTTTGATGCCGATGATTTATCGGCTCATGAGTAATGGATTACGATTACTGATGATTTTACCGCTCAGGGGTAACAAAAGAGAAAATTTTGCCATTGAGAAATGTGCCATCCTTAGAAAAGCTGAAATAGACTCGAGAACTTATCTTCACCAGAAACATAAGTCTGTGCATGGGACAGAAACCAAATTCCAATCTGGTCTTCAGAACGCATTTATTCTGTATCCCAATCATCGAGGAGATTGTATTTTAGCACTAGAACATCATATTCACGGAATTAACGTCTGATAAAGAAGGTTCTCAAAGCCGTTATACATGTTTTCTTCGATGCTTTGCATCAATCGGGCACTAGGCAGGGCTCTACCAACTTGACGTCCTGAACCAAGTGATGCCTAATCCTGATTAATGCATAATTGCAGGCATAAAAGACTATGAGAAGGAAGAAATCATATATATACAACATAAAAGTTAACTAACCTGTCAAGCTATACAATCCAAGCAAAATCACCGTCCAAACGGCAAAATCTCAAGGCTTCCCGGAGCAGCTATTTGACTGAAATATATTTCTTGTGATTTTACCAAACAACGTGCTCTTTCGGTGCTACTAGCAAAATTGCCATGATGACACCATGCATGCATATCACAAGGAAGAGCAAACATGCACATACGGCACAGTTCAAGAGATGGAATATAGTCAACAGCACCGCATGATTTTCAGTGAAGCTGGGTTTGCAAGGAAGAACAGATAATGCGGCAAGAAGGAAAGCCACTATGCCACGAGCATATTCAATACATGATTGATTAAAAAAGAAGCAACCCTACACCAAAACTCTGTTTGAAAATCTGGTCAACGAGGAAATGGATACCATAAGCTGCTTTTGCTAGCCTTGAGTTATTTAGCTGTAGACAAAAAGTATCAGTAAGATGGAAGAAATACTAAGTTCCCCTTTTATTTTTCCTGATGCACAGGCATGCCCTATCAAGTGATGCAAGCACAAACTTTTTCCTATCTCAGTAATTTTGTAGATTCCTAGTGCATAATTTAGATGGCAGATCGGTAACGAACTGGAAAGCATAGTTATAAGGACAATTGCAGGTAATCTCTAACATAAATTTCATCATCAGGCAATAGAGGCATAAATTATTTATCTTCTATAGACCATTGGGATAGGCACACATAAAAGGAGTAACAAATGTAATCCTTTATTCACCGCAAAGGTCCTGAGAGCAGAGCTTACATGAGTAACTCGACTTTTATCATGATGATATTGTCATAGCAAATGAGGAAAAAAAAAGGAAAAACTGTCATCAGGATCTCAGGAGCTTACCAGCGCTCAGTTGCAATTTCCGGAAAAAAGAAAAACAGAACTAAAAAAAATGCATCGACAGAATGGTACAGAAGTGCTAAACTAGCTCCATCTCCTCTTATCCTCTTCTTCATCGACAGGGCTGTACCACTCAGGTCGTCGCTTTGAGTTACTGTAACGGTAATTAAGGAAGAGCTCTTCATCACAGATGGACTTTGTACTCACCAGCACTAGCGTCTTCAGCACTAGAGAATCACCAGCCTGATTATCAGAACCTCCAGACTTGAAATAGAAGGAGCCAAACCTCTTCATCTTAATGGTCTCTTCACCACCAAACGTAATGTTAGGGATGTATACTCTCATGTTCTTCTCTGTCAAAGGAAAATCGTATGGGCAGATCATGACATTAGGACTTGAACCTTTAGGTGGATGATTTGCAAAATGACCAAAAGCAAGGGGATTTCGCCGTTCAAGCACTTCACCAAAATTTCCCCTTGCACTTTTCTCTACAGGCTTGCTAAGCATTCTCCACATTCGATCAGAGTTGTTCTCTGAGCCTTTAGGTGGCATAGCATTGTAATCCACCAAATCTGAACCATCCCATAATTCTCTTGTTTCACCGCCAAAACACCAAGGTTTGGCGTCAATTATTGTTCCATCATATCTTGTGATCAGATAGTTGTTGCAAACATCAATTCTTGGGTAGCCAGATATATATCGATAGTAAGCAGGTGAATATATAACACCAGGATAGATGGCTAGGACAGCACCAATATTTGCTTGTCCGGATAAGAACAGACCTTGGCCTGCATCTTTGTGAGGAATTCCAGATGGTCCGATGTCAAGGGTGTACCCAAAATGATCCCTGAATTTCTTTGACAATTCTGCTCGAGTCAAAGGTTGTGTAGCAGGGATAACTGCACTGCAGAGCAAATAGATGAGCACTTAGCTTCTTAGAATTTGTTGGACAGAAAGAATTGCAGATGTAAACACATGTAACCTCTTCAGGATTTAGCATCACTTCTTGCAGCAACATATTTATTCAATGATGCATGCAATGTCATAATCAACAGAACGAAGCATTTGTAAGTAATCTAGCATGGAAGTTCAAACAAACTGTGCTGACAAAACATAACAGTGATATGCAGGTCAAGCTAGCATGGCTAATACAAGACATAAAAAAAGGAAGATAAAAAAATAATGCTGCAGGAATGGAACAGTTACATATGCCCCATGCAGAGGTAAATTAACTCAGTTACCATAATTATCTTCATTTAGTTAAGTAGACAAGTAATAGAAAACTGTAGAGAGTAGAGACTGACTTTTCAGTGCCACATGTTATGCAACAGTATCATCCATCCACATGCAAGTGGTTGACATACTAGCCTATTTTAGGATGAAATACCCTCGGAGGCTCGGACAGGAAAGCACCAACGTGATGTACTTAGTCAGAACAAACTACCTTTGCTTGTTTGTAGATGCAGCACCACCAACGGCAAAACTCAATCCACTACGCCGAGAATGATTATGTGCTTCTGAAGGTTCCTTCGACGGGTCATTTGTTGTATCAGGACATAAAATGCTATCCATTGCTTGGCACATATGCGTAAATTGATAATGAATATTTTCCTGCACTTGTTTCTGCTGATCAGCAACAGAAGCTTTGCTAGCCAAGGCAATAATCTCCTCAGCGTCCTTCTCTTCAGCATTCTCCCCCAGACGAGAATAGCTAAGTGCACAGCAGAAAAAACTCAGGAAAGCAGTACCATCACAAATGGCTTTGCGAGAGAACTAGGTATAACAAAATCTCCATGAACACAGAGGTCCCCCCAACACTAACCGTTTAGTGGATTAATCCCTGCGGTTTGATTAGGGGTACCTGCCTAACAGAAGAGCCAAGAAGATTTAACTATCTAACCAGACATTCACATAAATGACTTTCACCTATGAACAACCAGAATGAAATAACAACTATAAAAGACACAAATTGGCAGCCGAAAGCTTGAAAGAAACCAACTACACAAAATTGCAAGTGCTAATGTGCTAATTTCCGTTCTCCACTGCTCACAGGAAAGAAGCACTAATACTAATGATGCCTATACTGAAAATTACACAGTGAAAAAAGGGGAAAACCAGAGCAGCTTTTTCTTAGGATATAGCAAACCTTGTGTAGAGGAACAAACGATTAACATCAACTTCAAATTGAAGATGCCTTGGATCACGAGCAAACATGGGGCTCTTAGCAATCGTTCTGATCGCCTGAACATTTAGCAATAAAAAATCATTAAAATGGTGATGAGATATACGGAGATTACATATATTTATATAAAATCAATATTCGTGGGCTAGTGTTGTAATAGTCGCACTACGTAAATTACATAGAAATCAAATAGTCATCTGAACGAGGATGCAGGCAGCTTCGAAGCTAAGAGCAAAGGTAAGAAGGATGGGAAACACTGAATCAATCCCCAGATACTGAAGGCACAAAATGCCCACCGCGTGCCCACTGCCGAGCATCTGCCAAATTCTATCGTGGCAAAGCGTTCATCACGGGACAGAGTTTTTCCCCGTGCCAATGAATCCATGATGGGCGCCATGATTGGCTTGGACTCCCGCAACGAGGAGGAATCAGGCAGATCGAGATCCCGCGATGGTTGGGCAGTGTGATTGTGTGAAGGGAAACATACAGGGACGTGTACCTCTTGGAACTTGTTGAAGAGGAAAGCCATTCTACCGTGGCGCAGCCAAGAGCAGCAGCCGGCGAGAGTGACGAGAAGCAAACGAGCAACTCTGGTCGGAACGCCCGAGCAGGACGGAAGACGTGAGGCGGCGGCGACGGGGATCGGCGTCGTGGGAGAAGGAGGGGTTTAGCCGGAAGTTTGGGCCGCTTCTATCCTTCGGTCTTCCTAGGCCATACATCGCGGCCCAATCCTTTATCACTCGGCAACGTTGGGCCCCTTTGGCGGCTTGCTAACTTTTAGAAGGGTTTGATAAGATTATTGATTAGTTTCACCGAGGATTTGATTTTAATCAGAAATAAACACACCCCAATTGCTAGTTCTAAGGATCTAGCTGACGGATATACATGATTTCAACCACCAGCGAGGCAGCGAATCTCTTGCGCAATGAGATCCTTGGGTTCAGGAAATCGTGGGCCATGGGAACAAGAAATCGTGGACGCCCATTTCCGTGTTGTCAATTGGCATGTTCATGTTCTTGACGCTTTTTTTTTTACGCTGAACAGACAGCTAGACAATGTTTCCGCAATCACAAAGTCAAATATGCCGCATCCACGCTCCGCCGTGCCCGCACCCCACCGGATTCGAAGAAAAAGACGACCGCGAAGGCTCTGGCAAGGAGTTTGCCAGCATTAGAATTCTGGCGAGGTAATGAGATCTCCATCTCTGACGAGCTTAGATGGCATATTGGGCGGAGGCGGCCGTGACATGTAGGTGGACGCGGGAGGGGCCAGCATTAGAATTCTGGCGAGGTAAATGAGATAGTACAATGGATAGGCGCCGCAGATATGGGACTTTTCCTCATAAAAGCCTATATAGGTGGGTGGTATTATAGTAAGTCTTTTCCTACTGATGTGTTCAGTCGATGGCTTGATTCTCCTCCGGGGCTAAGGGAATGGAAGAATCCAACTTTCATTGCATACATTTTTGTTCTTCTCCGGATTCTGTTTCATGGCTTTGAGCTTCCGGACTACAAGGATTTCTCTTTTCACTCTTTCAGGTGGAAATCAGAGGCTTAAGGCTTTCTAGTTACTGGAAGAACTAGACGTCGACGAGCAGAATTGGCGGAAAGGAGACACGGACTCTGGTGGGCAAAACGCCATTTGAACAGCAATGGAGATACAACCGGACAAGCGATAAGCAGTATGCTGGTGCAATGGCGGAACGAGAGGAATGGGCGTCAGTGGAAGAGTTTGTGCGCACACGCTGGTTCTACAAGTTCATTTGAAACAGCCTCGGGAGGCCACACCCAAGCTAGATTGATTTGAAACATTGAGCATACAGTACATTTAAACAGCTGCATAAATATGAAGCCTTTTCCCAAACTGAAACTCCAGTGAAATGCCTGACAAAAAGTAGACCATCAACCAGATGCCATAGTTTCATGAGCATCAAATTAGGCATGGTTCATATTTCGTGCATTACTTCCAGCAACGCATACAATGCAACTACATTGAATCAGACAAGTCAATATTTCAATATTTCTTCAAATTCTAAGTCCACCAAGATTTTAATTGTGTTGCAGTGCTAGATACATACTGTTTCCACTAGGCGTAGAATCTAATGCATTGGTGTTTGTTGCCACCAGATTGGTAGAGTACAACTGCTTCAAATTAAAACATACAAAAGAAATGTCGAATGTACTCATCTGATCCTACAACAATTTGACTAATCAGCTAAAAAAGCAGCTACTATGTCAGAACACCACAGCTTAATCCCGTCTGGTCAATCAACAAACAATATTAGCCTATATATCATCCTCAACCAAATAACATTAGCTTAATGACATACTGAACCTAATTCTCGAGCACCGAAGCATCAACTTCAACTAAGATAAGTGAACTTACCAAAAAAAAACCTTTACCACTAACAAGGTGCCTATGACATAAACAATCAAATATATTATTCACACCAACAAATTCCACTATTGGGGAAAAATTCTACAAGCTAAATTCATTTGAAGCATGCCAGATGGCATTGAATAACTAAATATGGTCGGTCTTCCTAAACTGGAACTTCAGTGGTGCATTCATAATTCTGAAACCTTACACAAGCACACCTCTCACTTAACACACTCCTAAACTAAAAAAAACCAACAATACCATCCAAGCTGGTACCCTAAAAAAATGACCAACTGGTAGTTTACTAGATAGACCACAAAAAAAAAATCAAAATTCTACAGTTCCTATGAACACTGGTGTCATCCAACTGCAATACAGAGTACTCTACATATTGATTTTATGACAATTGTCCAGAATGCAGCCTGGCAAGACCAAGAATCTCAAATTATTAAACCCGATTCATTCATTATCCGTTCAACTTACAAACTACTTTTTTTTTGGCACGTGCCAAGCAGGCTTTATGAAAATCTAAAGAAGAGATAGAACAGATGGTAAATATTTCTTCAAATTATAACATACAAAGTGCTAAATTACATACAATTCATTAGGTGGAGAACTCCAACAGTGTAATATTGCCATCAGAAACATGATCAGAACTAATAAAGCTTGAAGCGGAAACATGTGATCAACAATAGCTGACACACAAGTTTCATCACAAAATCAAACAGTTCAGAGCTTAACCAGATAGTAATGATTCTAAACTTGTTCTAGAAAGTCTAAACCATCAAAGCTTAATTCCATGGTCTATTAAGACTCGATTGTGCTATTGAGTACAATTTGCATCAAGTTTGAGCAACGAACTAACGAGGTTCCAATAAATTCTTGGTATGAATGATTCCTATGCTACAACAATCTCACACTTAACTACCTTACAAGATGCTCTTTTGGTTGATCTGGACTACAGCACTTAAATGTTCATTTTGCAAATTGTATGTTTTTGTCATGTGGCCTGCTGCCAGGAGATCAGCAGTAGAGGCGCATGCACATGCTGCCAGGAGCACAACAGTAGAGGCGCATGCAGCTGTGATCAATAGCAATTAAGAGATGGTTGGGAATTAGCAGTTATGGCTGCAGCAATAGAGGTGCACACGCCCGGCAGGACCCATGCGGCTGTGATCAATAGAGAGCATATCCAACAATAGTCCTCAAATCAAAGCCCCTACTTTTAATTTAAGGACTTTCCCTATTTTTGAGGTCTTAGATTTGTTGTTCATACTCCAGCAGTAGCCCTCAAATTAGACCCTTCAAATCTTTTAATAGACATTGACAATTGATGCTCACCTGTCATCTCTATCAAAAAGCAGAGACAGAAAAAAGTAGGGGATAAAGTGGGGGGCCAACAGATGTAGGGGGTGAAGAGGGAAAAGTAGGGGGCCAACAGATGTAGGAGGTGTAGTAGGGGGTCTGCTGGAGTTGACTTTTTTACTCCCACTACACAAATCTAAAGTAGAAGGCCAAGCAGGGGCTATTGCTGGAGATGCTCTTAGATGATGGTTTGGGCTTAGGAGTGATGACAGGGCTAGAACCAAGGAGCCTCCCTCCTATTTATATCTTGTAACCCTCTTATGATGAATCAAGCAACAAAAAAGCAATTCCTAATCTCCCAAAGCTCTCTTAATCTCACCTTCTTCTACCTTGGGCGCCCAGGCAACAACCCTGGCACCATTACCTGGCTCTGGCTATGAACTAAGGAGCCAGGGCCCTCCTATCTTGGGCACCAACGCTCTTGACAGTTTTAATGCCCAACCAAACAACAGAACTTTCAGAAATTCTAAACATTGTCTTGGAATTCAACCAACCCACAGGATTGTAAATAAAAAATCCAATCAAGCAATCAATTGCGCAAAAGTGCACTTGTTATACTTCTAAGGCCTCTCAGATAAGTCTATAAACTGGAAATGCATTGTATAGCGAATCAGAATGATGTCCTTGTATATTTAACATATGGATGGTACTTAGTCAGCAACCAGGCTGTTCCAAGACCACCAATACACATGAATGCATGAACATGAAACCAAAAAACATATTAATAACTAGTCCCCTAATATTGAAACAAAAAGGCAATAGCAATTACTGTGAGATTTAAACAATTGAGAGAAAAGTTTCAATGCCCTGGCATGTAATTGATACTAATATAGTACAACATACACAATACTTTGTCAATTTATCAGTATCAACAGAACAGAATTTCCTTGGAATTGCAATAATTATATCGCCAATAGCTCAATTCAGGCAATTGAAGCAACATGGAGAATAGGCAGCCGATGCCTCCGTAACCATAATACAAGGTTAACCTTGTATAGTGAGGATTGAACCTTTAGATCTAACAACAAACAACACAGCCACCGGATGTGAAAGGGATTTCACCTTTGAGGCCAATCCTCACACCGCGGAAGGCTCCTCGACGTCCCTTCCCCGTCCGCCAGGACCGCCACCGAGGCTGGGCACATCGAGGCCTCCACCGACTCCGTTGGGCATGAAGGAGGCAGGGCGGTTCTCGATGACCTCGTCGATGAGGCCCCAGTCGCGCGCCTCCTCGGGGTCCATGAAGAGGTCCCTCTCCATGCACTGCTCGATCTTATCGATGGGCTGGCGCGTGTGCTTCTGGTAGATCTTGTTGAGGCGGTCGCGCGTCTTGAGGATCTCCTTGGCCTGGATGGCGATGTCGGTGGCCTGTCCCTGCGCGCCGCCGGAGGGCTGGTGGATCATGACCCTGGCGTTGGGCAGCGCGCGCCTCTCACCGGGCGCCCCGGCCGCGAGGAGGAGCGAGCCCATAGAGGCCGCCTGGCCGATGCAGAGCGTGGTGACGGGGCAGCGGATGTACTGCATGGTGTCGTAGATGGCGAGCCCGGCGGTGACGACGCCCCCGGGGGAATTGATGTAGAGGTGGACGGGCTTGAGCGGGTTCTCGGACTCGAGGAAGAGCAGCTGCGCGACGACGAGCGAGGCCGTGTCGTCGGCGATGGGCCCGTGGATGCAGACGATGCGCTCCTTGAGCAGGCGCGAGAAGATGTCGTAGGCGCGCTCCCCGCGGGAGGTGGTCTCGATGACCATGGGGACCAGGCCGTACTCCCGGTGCGGGGAGAACCCCTCCGGCTGGGGCGGCTGGTACGGGGACGAGGAGAAGAACGCCCGTGGGGGAGCCGCCGCGACGAGCCGGCGCCCCGCGGAGCCCGGGCCCAGGCTCAGCGAGCTGGACCTGGAAGCGGCCCGCGGCGTGGAGGACGGGAGCGGGGACGCCGCGGCGTGGTGCGCGAGGGCGAGAGCGGATGAGGGCGTCATGGCCGCGGCCGCGTCGCGCTGGCGGGGTTAACGGACGGGCGGGGCGGGGGATCTGAGGCAGGCGGTGGCCGGTGGCGGAGGCCGTGGATGGGGAGGACGAACGGCGGAACGGGGAAAGGAGTTATAATAAGCTGGGGGGATGAGCGTGAAACGGATAGGATGAGGTTGCGGTAAAGACGAGACGGAGAGGGATCGTGGGGAGAGTTCCGGGACGGTGCCGTGTGCCCTTGTGCCGCTGTGCGCTGCGGCTCCGTTTCGGAGGTTGGTGTGGTGTGGAAGTGGCGGATTCCTGCGCCTTCTCGGCCTTGCCTTGCTTCTTTGGCAAGAAAGAAAGAATTTGGCCCACATGAGTCAGGGCCGTTGGAACGACATAAGTTTCGGTTGGCAACTCGGGTTTCACAGATTTTATTTTCTTCCACGTATTTCATTTTTAAATACATAATTGTTGAAAAGCTTATTTTTCAACAAAAAAACAACTCTATTTTTATTATTTATACTAGGAAACACGTCTAACCAGTAACGGAAGGAAGAAAAGCTATCAAACGTTAGTGAGAAACGAGTACAAGAATATCATTCGATTATGTTTTACATTTTATATAATTTTAAAGGCTATAGTTCATTTCATGGTCAAATGACAATATCCGATTAAACCAATTCAAATTAAAATTTTACTTTAATAGACTAGTTTTTCCCATTACAAGCAGAGAAATATGAGTATAGATGTAGACGTTCACATACATGCACCAATAATAAATGTCAAAATTGATAAAGCCGCACAGGTTGTCAAGTCAGTGACTTAAACCCGAGCGAGAAGATCCATGACAAGTAACATAACCAACCGAGCTCAATTCATGATGTTATTCTTTTTTTTAGCTGATATACCCATCACCAACCAAAGAGCAATGACTTTGTTTGACCAGCATGAATGTATTCTTGGTGCTATGCTAGGGCGGAAAGCGGTAAGTTCTCTCTCATTCAGTTATGTTTCCTGCAGTGAGATTGACCCCTATAGGTTTATGAAGACTGACTTTCGAGGACCAATCTACTATTTCTCTTCTTTTCTTTTTGAAACAATTCTCTATAGCTGGTCTACCCACTGACCTATCCTAGATCAACTTTCGGCCTGTTCGTTTGGCCGTTTTTTGGCTGATAAGCCGACTGATGTTGTTTTTAGATGTTTTTCTGTGAGACAAAAACACTGTTTCGGTGGCTGATAAGCCAAGCGAACATAGCGTTTATCAATCTTGGAATTTAATGGCTCAACATTTTGGAGATTCTCATTTGAGCAGACAAGCCTACTTTGAGTTGTAGCCCTTACTGGATAGTCATTGGCAACAAACCTTAAGCTCAAAAAGAAACTTTTGGTTTGAGTCTGGCTTAAGATATTTATTATTTTAATTGTTACCATACTAAATGTTAATGAACATGGTATCTAGATTCGGATCTAGCCCTATATGGTTATGGGACACCAGCAGGCACATATCTTTGGCCTAGAACTAAGTGCATATAAAAAACTTCACATTTGAACCTCAGACACCCACCATACGCAGTGGCTTCATAACCCTAGACTCGGATCTAACCCTACACGGTTAATTGTGGGACACTAGTGGGCACATAGCTTTGGCCTAGAACTCAGAGCATATAAAAAAACTTCGCACCTGAACAGCTAACCCATGGCACCATAACCGAGCCAGACCTTAGAGATATGCTTTGGCGTGAAAGGCACACAAGATGATTTTTTACAATGCGCAAAACTACGTATGCGGAAGTAGGGAGTTGAACTCTCAACCTAAAGTTTCCCACCACTGCGATGCTACCAATCAAACTACAATTCACTTTCAATATAGATTTTTTTGGCATGATTGAAAAAAGTGTTCTTCAATAACTCCCTATCTCAACTGTTAATGTTTCCACATTTAGAGAACTCAGTTCTAGCTAATGGCACACATATATACACATCCATCAGCCAATTTGAAGGTAAAAAAACACCAAAAAAAAAAAGGGTAGGACCTGATTTCTAATACACATACAAGAGAGAAAATATAAAAATGATTAAACTATCATAGAAATAGTTTGAGATTTTTAATTTAAAATTAACTTCTATATTTTAGGACCGAGATTTTAAAAACTGTTGGCCGAGCAATCCTCCCAACCTTTTCAAACACTTGAAAAAATCATTGACTTACCAATTTTAGGAACTACCGTACCGGAGATGCTCTGACATACTTCTATCAATCCAGCCTAGCTAACTCGCAAAATACTTGGGTTTGGATTTGCACTGAGCGTCTACATCTAAAAAGAAAGGACATCTTATTTATTTTTCATCGCAAAACTTATAGTGAGCAACTCTAACAGACTTGGTAAAATTATATATTGTCATTATATAAAATATAAAGTTTACATAAAATATAGAGTTTTACAACAACCTAACTAAATTAGAAAATACATATAACAAACAGACCACTCGCTAGAAAAATATGATCAACGAGAATTATAAAATAGTCAGCTAGATAAAATAGAAAATAATATACACAGATTGTTGGAGTGATTTTTTGAAGCACACTAGCTATAAATAGCTCTAATGCAACGTATTAGGAGGACTAATGGCACGGTTTGTATTTGTATTGACATGCTCAAATTGCAACGCTTTCGTGAGATGCTTCCTCGTGAGTTCAAGTAGCTAGCCACCAGTGCCAAAAGCCGTGTGATCACTGTTTCAGGTACGGTTTGTGAATTACTGCTTCGGGCGAAGGTCAGTGAAATCGACATCCACCAACACGGATCGACGGCGGCCGAGACGTGTCCTACTAAGCCGGGGCTCCTGTTTTGTTCGGGTGCGGATGAGCTGCTCGTGGCGCAGGAGCGAGCGATGTGGCACGCTACTGAGCTGCACGCCGTGCGCGCAGGTGTGAGCCCGATGCGTGCAAGAAGCCACTTCTCTCACTTTTCGTTTCTGCGAGCTGCTGCGGCGCTGCAGTTGCCGCGCGGGGCCGCCGACGCCGGTTGAGGTCGCCGTCCTGGGTGTGGGGGTGCGCGGGTGAATGGGCGATCTTGGCTTCTTGCCGATGGCGTTCACCAGTCATCAGATATTTTGCCCCTGTCTCTCTCAGTCTCAGGGCCAGCAGCCAGAACTAGGGAGATCTTTAGAACAACAGCCATCCATTGCTGCAGCCGCTTTTTACTTCTTCCCCATGTGGTCAAAGCTCACACCTCATCCATTGCTGCAGACATGTCTTGTATCTGAAATATCTCTGAATATTTTTTTAGGATCAGAGATCCGGATATTGCTTTTGCCCAGGAATCAGGTTACCAACCTATATGGGCTTATACCCTTTAAAAAAACATGGGTTTACTCCTATACTGTATGTTTTAATGTTTATATGAACATTCTATAAATATATAGATACCATAGTCCCATGCTATCAAATGTTAGGAGGTCTATTTTTTTTTAAAAATGGACGTTTGGAGTTCCAAAACTGCGAAGCACGACGATTGCAGTCCTAAATATCCAATTTTCTCGTTAAATTGAAGTTTTTGGCAGAATGATGACAGATATGCATGAAGACCCAGACTTTGACAGAATGACGATAATAGACTTGCCAAACAGTAACTCGCGCTCTCCGGATGGAGATAGATTTATTTTCAAAAAAAAAAAATGTTCCTACAATCCTATTTGTATGGCGAGTGTTACTTGTAGCCAACAGTAATAAAATGTTCAATATAAAGAACAATGATAACATGGACGTACCAATAATGGTGCCTATAGAAAGAATACCTCGGATCAGAAGATCAGATTACTACTAGAAAATAGAAAACAGAAGATCAGATCATATCAAAGCATCTCCAAGAGTCTTTGTAAAATATACTCTCTAAATCATCATTTAGAGAGTTATTTGAGTAAAATCGTTTTCTATATCTTTATACTCTCCAATAGTTTTTCTATATCTCATGCACAGTCTAGAGAGTCATTCTCGTCTTCTATATTTAATTAGCGAAAAACCTGAAATAGAAGATTGTTATATTTGCATAATCATTTAGAAAAGTTGTTGAAGTGTGTTTTTTTAACAAAATCTCTATTCCTGGTATTTAGAAAGAAAATAGAGAGTCTCTTGGAGATGCTCTCAGAGGGTACAACTAGGCTCTATATTTGGACGTAGATATTGGACTAGAGGAATTGAATTAGATGGTAAATGCCAATATAAACCTGAAACAAAAATAGGTTACAAACACCATCAGGTGAAGCTAGGAACCAAGCATGCTTACCCATAATAACCTATCTGACTATAAATCGAGCTGCGAGCTAACATATATGTGTGCATCGTTGTTCGCTTGCCGATTCTCATGCACAAACTCCACAGCCTCAAAACTTCTTCCTCCTGCCATTAACTCTCTGATTATCTGGCCATAGCTGCCCATACCGTCGCCTGTGAGATTTTTAACAACATTTGCGCAGTCAGATGCCAGCCTGAACCTCCGGATGATGAGCAAGTCACTCGCTAGAGCCGGTCTTTCTCTACAAGCGAGAGATTCAGCTATTTCTGTTTCCGTTATCTCTTTTAGCACAACTCCTGAAGCTCCTACGAACAACCAAACCTGCATCTCGCGCGTGCAACCACAGCCACAACCACCATGTTCGAGTTCTTTGAGCTTGTCGCGTAACATTATTTTTTGCATAATTAACCTGCTGGAGGTGGGATCCACCTCAGGCCCTAGGGACTAGGGTTTACCTGGCTGTGGGTTAATCGAACTCGGTAGCATCATCATCTCGTCATTTGCTAGTTCCATCAACACATTGATAATCCAGCCTCGAGCGTCAACATGCTTATTATGCGCCAGCACGTCGTTGATATCCTCTTCCTAGGACCAAAGTGCATCAGACATATTGCAGTCAAGTAGAGAATGCCTCCATGAGTCCACCACCCCGCAAATACCACAGAGGTTTTTCGGGGCCATATCCTTCTATGGCGCAGATGTCTCCTGTTGTGTAGTCCTGTTGCTGTTGGTATAGAGTGGCGTGTTAACCTTCCAAAGGAACATACGTATCTTGGGTGGTAATTTTACTTTCCAGAGATCAGCCTATTCCTCTTCTCCGACCTTGCATCTGACCTCCCTGCAATGTGATCCATCCAAGCTGTGGCTAGACGTCCTGCGAATAGCCCTATGTTGCTTCAATTGCGACATCTTCTAGTATGTTAGGTGCTCGAGCCTTGAGCTGCACGAATTTCTGGAAGTACTCTCTAAGTGACTCCGTGTGTCTGCTGGCATTAGAAGAGGTCGAAGGGTGTTAGGGATTTGTTTTAGAATCTTTTTAAGTTGGCCATGATTTTGTCGCGAAGGTACTCTCATAATTAAATTGAATTTGGCCTAAGCATAGAATACCAGGCAAGGGTGTCACCTTTGGCTGTGATGACAAAGGATGTTGCCAGGAGTGTGTCGTTATCACCCGTGGAGGCTACAACTGCCTCAAAGCTCATGATGAATTATATTGGGTCTATTTTTCCATTAAACTTTGGCAGGGTGATGGATTTGTAGGAAGATGGCTATGGTGAGCTCTAGAGCCCTTCGAGTAATGGGGACTTAGGATATATTGATCTTCTCGGAGTGGTGGGAGTTTGTAGGGGTACCAAAGGTCGTCTAAATTGCAGGACTTGACCAAGGCTTAGGCTGGCTTTGATGTGCTTGTTAGGTTTGATTGGAGTTGTTTGAAAGGGATTGGCTTGGTTGCAAGCTTTGAATCTCGGCTTGCAAGATTGTTAGCTGTTGTCAAACCTCCGATGCTTGTTGGGACATTTGCATTGCTCTTTTGTTTGCGTTGAAGGTTGCTTGTCTCTTTCTTGTTGTATGTGCTGCAAGTCCGCTTGTAGTTGCTGGACGGAGCTGCTACTCTGGTGTTCGGTTAGGGTTTACATGGTTACCCCTGCCTGCACGTATATCTGCAGATACGTCTCTTCTTCTTTGTTGTCTTGAGGCTCAGAAGCTGTAGTGCTTCCTCTCCGGGTAGTATGTATGGGTCTTTCCTGATAGATTCGCAGGATCGTCTAGGAGCGGATCCAGTGGATAGATGGTTCGGGTAGATGGTAATAGATGTATGCAGTTCATGTGTATGCACAGAGAAAGAGAGAGAGAGAGAGAGAGAGAGAGACAGAGAGGGTACAGACCAGAGGGGTCAACGGGGAAAGGTGCAGTAGCGGCGGCGGCATTAGGGTTGGAGCCGCCGTCGGTCATGGTTGCCGATGTCCCGTTGGCCGTCGTCTCTGTCGTCATCTGGGTGCTCGCCGTCGGTGGAGCTTCCCGCCGCTTGCAGCGCACCCTCTAGATCGGTCTAGGGATTAGGGATGTCGGTGGGGTGTGGCGGCGCACAGGTGAACTTTGGTTTGCGTGCCCAGCGCCCCGGCCCCCACCTTCCTTATATAGCACTGTGCGACGGGGGCCCACCAACCACATGGTTGGACGCCCCCGATCAGGACCTAGGGCCCGTTAGTCCGTTGGGCCTAACGGGAGGAGATCTAACTCTAACATTCTCCCCCTAGATCTCATATAATTCTTTTAATTCTTCAATTCTATTTCAAGTTCAATATTCCAATTCTTTTCAATTCCATCACAGATTAGTATATAGAGCATGCTTCATCATCACAACAATTCTTGTCGTTTGACTCACAGCTACCACACCTTTCTATTTTGGAAATAAAACCTTTCATCATTCTGGGCCCTTCTTATTCTTCGGGAATCATAGGCTCTCCCTTAAACCCATGCCGACTATGTGTCCTCTGAACACACTGGGTGGAAGGCCTTTTGTGAGCGGATCCGCTAGCATCTTTTCTGTTCGTATATGCTCAAGATTTATGATATGATCCCGAAGTTTATCTTTCACAACATAATACTTTATGTCAATGTGTTTGGCAGCACCACTTGACCTATTGTTGTGAGCATATTCTACCGCTGGGTTGTTATCACAATACAACCGCATCGGTCTTTCTATACTTTCAATTATTTTCAATCCGGGTACAAATTTCTTCAACCAATTTACCTGCCCCGAGGCCTCATAACAAGCTACAAACTCGTCGTACATTGTCGAGGATGTAGTCACTGTTTGTTTCGAACTTTTCCACGATATCACTCCTTTGGCAAGAGTGAATACATATCCTGATGTGGATTTTCTTTCATCTCCAGCATAGTCAGAATCTGAATACCCCTCTATGCACAGGGAATCAGATCTTTCATATGTCAACATGAGACCTTTCGTACCTTGCAAATAACGCAAGACTTTCTTCACTAGTTTCCAATGTTCAATTTCTGGATTCTTTTGATATCTGCCAAGTAACCCGGTAACAAAAGCTATGTCAGGGCATGTACACGTTTGAGCATATTGTAA
Source organism: Microstegium vimineum (assembly GCA_022036555.1). NCBI lineage: Eukaryota > Viridiplantae > Streptophyta > Magnoliopsida > Poales > Poaceae > Microstegium > Microstegium vimineum. The sequence continues at coordinate 4,244,981 of CM039121.1, forward strand.
ACTTCCAATTGCCGAAGCATATGGTACCGCTTTCATTTGATTAATTTCATATTGATTCTTGGGACACTGATGTTCCCCATATTTATCGCCCTTGACAATCGGAGCAGGAGATGGGCTACACGCATGCATACTAAACCTCTTCAAAGCTTTTTCTATGTATGCCTTTTGCGATAATCCCAATACCTCTTTTCTTCTATCTCGATGAATTTCAATTCCCAAGACAAACGAAGCTTCACCGAGATCTTTCATATCAAAGTTCGAGGACAAGAATTTCTTCGTCTCTAATAGTAGTTTGACATCATTACTAGCAAGTAAGATATCATCCACATATAGGATCAGAAATATGTATTTCTTATTCTTGAATTTCACATAGACACAATTGTCCTCGACATTTTCTTTAAACCCAAAACCCTTTATAGTTTTATCAAACTTCAAGTACCACTGTCTCGAAGCTTGTTTCAAACCATAAATAGATCTTTTCAGACGACATCCCATATTCTCTTTTCCTTTTACGACAAAACCTTTCGGTTGTGCCATATAGACATTTTCATCCAAATCCCCATTTAGGAATGCTGTCTTTACATCCATCTGATGTAATTCTAGATCGTAGTGAGCCACAAGTGCCATAATGATTCTGAAAGAATCTTTACAAGAAACTGGGGAAAAAGTTTCATTGTAATCAATCCCTTCTCTTTGGGTAAAACCCTTAGCCACAAGTCGCGCTTTGTGTCTTTCAATATTCCCTTGGGAGTCATATTTCGTCTTGTAGACCCATTTAGATCCTACTTTCTTAGCTCCTTTAGGAATATTTTCTAGAATCCAAACCTTGTTGGTATTCATAGATTTCATCTCATCTTCCATAGCCTGAAGCCACTTCGATGAGTGTTCGCTTCTCATGGCTTCTTCAAAAGTTATAGGGTCATCTTCCATATGATATTCTTCAGTTTCATAGATTTCATAATCATCTGGAATAGCTGACCTTCTAGTTCTTTGAGACCTTCTAGGGGCCTCTGGCACTTGGTCCACTATGGGCTGTTGTTGTTCTTCCTCATTAGCAACATCTGATTCTATAGGCTCCTGATGGACAGGTTCCTCTTGTTCATTCGTTGTTGCTATGGGAGAATTCACAACAGGCGTTGTCACCATAGTATCCTGTACTGCCGGTGCAACGTCGGTAGCAGGTAACGTAAAATATGGTTCTTCAACCATCGGAGTGGGTACATGTACCCGCTTCTCCTCAAGTCTAATTTCACGTGTTACCTTGCTCCCCCTGATCATGTCATTCTCCAAGAACACAGCGTGTCTTGTTTCAACAAATTTCGTGTATCTATCAGGACAATAGAATCGATATCCTTTCGATCTTTCTGGATAGCCAATGAAATGACAGCTGACAGTCTTGGAGTCTAACTTTCCAATATTTGGGTTAAATACCTTTGCCTCAGCTGGACAGCCCCACACACGTAAGTGTTTAAGTGAGGGTTCTCTTCCTGTCCATAATTCATACGGTGTTTTCTGCACTGACTTGCTTGGTACTCGATTAAGTATATGAATGACGGTTTTCAGTGCCTCCATCCATAAACCAACCGGTAGTGTGGAGTAACTCATCATGCTTCTCACCATATCCATTAGTGTACGGTTTCTTCTTTCAGCCACTCCATTCTGCTAAGGCTCCCCCGGTGTGGAGTATTGAGCGACTATGCCATTTTCCTGTAGGAACCTTGCAAAGGGACCTGGAATTTGGCCATACGGGGTATGTCGCCCGTAATACTCTCCACCACGGTCTGATCGAACTATCTTTATTTTCTTGTTGTGTTGATTTTCAATTTCGGCTTTAAATATCTTAAATTTATCCAATGCTTCTGTTCTTTCTTTAATTGGATAAATATAGCCATAACGAGAGTAATCATCCATGAATGTTATGAATGAATCATAACCATCCACACTTTTCGTTGGGAATGGACCGCAAATGTCCATGTGAATTATTTCTAATACTCTTATGCTTCGTTTAGCATCTTTCTTTATTTTCTTAACATATTTTCCTTTGATGCAATCAACACATTGTTCTAAATCGGAGAATTCTAAGTGCGGAAGAATTGATTGTTTCACTAAGCGTTCTATTCTCCCCCTCGAAATATGGCTCAAACGACAATGCCATAATTTCGAAGAGTCACTATCATTTCTCTTCCGCTTCTTATTCTCATTTGTAGATTGGGAGACATTCACATCATTCACAACATGATTCACATGATCAGAAAGAGATAACAAATAAAGCTTGTCTTGTCGGAAGGCAAGACCAACACATTTATTATTATCATCAAATAGTTCACATCTGCCATTACCAAAATGACAGCCAAATCCAACATCATCGAGTTTGGAAACACTTATCAAATTCCTACGTAAAGAGGGAACATAGAGTACATCTCTGAGCTTAAGTACAAAGCCATCTTTTAATTCTAAAGCTAAATTGACAATGGCTTCAACTTCAGCTTGTACTCCATTCGCGACTTTAATCGTTCTTTCTCCTCTTTGCAGGATTCTCCTCCCACTTAACCCCTGTAAAGAATTCGAAACGTGAATTGTTGCACCTGAATCAATCCACCAAGAGGTATTCGAATAACATAAAAACAGGGATTCATCTACAAATGTGATAGTATCATCACCTTTCTTTAGTAGCTTTTTTAGGTAGACAGGGCAATCTCTCTTGTAATGCCCTCTCTTGAAACATTCCTTACACTGGTCTTTCTCAGCATTGCCATATTTTCTGAAGTCCTCATCCTGAGAGTCCTTTTCTTTTTCCTTTGCAAGTGTCTTTTCTTGTGGATTGGAGGGAGAACCTTTGTTCCACTAGGGTTTCCCCTGTGGTTTCTTGTAAAAGTTCTTTCTTTTATTGTCCTTGACAAGATGAGCAGACTCACCCTGTGCTGACTTGATTCTCTCTTCCTCCTGGACACACATTGCAATGAGATTTTCAATGTCCCAATTTTCAGGCATCATATTGTAATTCACAGCAAAAGTTTCGAATTCTTTTGGCAGTGAAAGAAAGACCAAGTGGATAAGGAACTTGTCATTGATCCCCAAATCCATTGTCTTTAATTTTGCTGCCATGGTATTCATTTTCAATATGTGCTGACGCACACCATCACCATTGTATTTCTCAGATATAAGTTTATGTATCATTGTGCTTGTTGTGGCCTTGGAAGACCCAGTAAACTGACTCTTTACCCTTTCAAGGTAATCAATGGCGGTGATGCATTCTGGGATTGACCCTCGAATTTGGTCTTCAATGGTGGCTTTCGCCACCAATAGGCATTTTCTGTTGGATTGAATCCAACGCCTATGTTCGATATCGTATTTCATTCTGACTTCTGCAAAATCACGCTTTCGGGCGTGAAAAGCTTCATCAGTTTCATCGGTTATTTTCTCCGGTTCCTCTGGAATAGTAGGACACGGGGAAGTATGTGACGGAACCACCCAAATTATAAGAGATCAAGTGCTAAAGTAGCTGACTTAACTACCACTTAAAACACTTGAGCCCATATAATCCCGGTAGTCCGAAAATCTCGAAGGATTTCTAACATCAAATTAGGATCGTGTACATTCAGGTATGCACATTCGAACGAGCCACAAATCAACCGAAAATACTTAAAGCACGAACTAAGTTATTACAACACTTTGTTCCAAATACAGGTAGTACTTCCCCTGTGGCCAAATAAAACATTGTTTGAACTGATCTTGAAGTTTTAAAAGACAGGGGTGGCCATGATGTCACGTCCAACAACAGCAAAAGATGAGCTCGTAGAAGACCTTGCCCAAGGCCTACTCCTCTTCTCCTTCCACAGGATAGAGACAGTGCTTACAATAGCCGAAGTATACTTGGCCATCTGCAACAAACGGGATAAACCCTGAGTACGGGAATGTACTCAGCTAGACTTACCCGTCTAACTGAAAATAAAGACTCCAAGGATATGCATGGCTGTATCTGGAGTTGGGTAAGCTTTACTTTGCGGAAATGCTTAAATTAAAGGAGTTTACTTTAATGATGCGGTGAGCAGTCATCTTTTATCCTACTAATTATCTCTAGGTTATTGCACCTGTACTAGAGCACTCACTTGAACTACTCAAACAATACAGTAACATATATCCAGTTCCTTCATCAATATTTTAGTAGAACCATTACGATGTCACATGGAGTTGTACCGTGGTGAAGCTCAGCATAATCCCCCATATCCAGTGGGGGCGGCAATTCGAATCGATATACACCAGCTGGTAAGATTACCTTTAACACACGCCCATACTTTCCCCGTCGGGTCAGCATTAGGTTACCGCTCAACAAAGTCCAGGTGGTAAACGACGCGGGCTCGCATTGGTCCACCCAATTGTAGAAAATAGATGGCCACCACGGGGCAGATCGTATCTACAGACTAGAGGGTGCTCACAGTAGATTGAGCTCCGGCCCGGACAGTGTTTACTCGGCTTCGGGGTCGATACTCACAATGGCCCCTATGTGAAAGGGCGCATTCAAAGATGTAAGAGGGCCACCATCGTGTACAAACCTATACGATCCAACGGACGGACTGCCCCCAAGTCTAAGCCACTTGGTGCACTTGCCTTCTAGTTGATCGCATTTCATTACTACCATAGGTTCTTTCCACGATAGCAGAATATAGCCAACCGTGATAGTATTACCCCTAAGGGACAATACGAAACATAGAAAGAGAGGTAACAATTTATTCTAAGCAGGCTAAGCGGTTGCTTTTACTTTATTATTAACAGGGTAACAAGGTAGGTAAAACAATAATCAAGGAAGGTAATGCATCAATTTGGGATTCAAACAACTCCTGTCACCTAATGCATCACAGTATAAAATACTCAAGTAGGTTAAATTGTAAATATTGGGAGGCTTAAGAATGCTCCGGGGCTTGCCTTGAGAGAAGGTGGAGGGCTGGTGGTCAGGGCACTCTGGGAGGTTAGTGTGGAGCTCGTGGTACTCCTCGTATATCTCCTGTACCTCCTGGACTTCGGTCTCTGTGGGCTCCTGATGTTCCTCCACGGATCCTAAATGATTGCAATGCATAAATAAATAACTGAATGGTGCAGGGATGATGCTTTAACAAGATTTACACACTAACAGAGATTCTAAGCATACAACCAAAAGAACTACCACAAGGCTACTAGGGCTACTAGCTAACAGGGTAAAACATGCTATAGATTAATCTTAACAGAAGCTATACTTAGAAACATATTTATCAGGAAAGTTCCATGATCAACACAAACATTCTACCACAGGAACTTATTCTAAGAAAACAGCAGAAACATAGCTAACTTGATATATGCAGGAAATAACTAATTAAACATTAGTACTGAAGACATTCTCCAAAAACATTTATATATAAACACAACAGTCAGATCATGACATGCAGAATCTAACAACAAGATTTCACCAAACTCTAGATATAGATTAAACAAGCATGGCATATATTACTGAAAATAGAATAGGAAATCATTCTGGAAAGTAGCTCGAGACACGCAGAGGCTTGTGGGGCGACTGACAGGCAAGACCCTCGATTACTCGAGGTCCAGCCACCGTCGAGCAGGAACAGAGAACGGTGCTGATCGGCGTTTTCTCGCCGACGGTGAAGTCTTCGGCGGTGGGGTTGGTTGTGCTAGGCTCGGGATGACTACGCGCATCCACTGGTGGTGTCGGTTGAACTGTTGCGACCATGGAAAGGGGTCGACGGCGTGTGGTGGCGGTGCGGCGTGACGGTGCTACACGGCGAAGTGATCACCGACAAAGTGAGGCCCGGCGCTGGGGTGCGTGAGCATCGTGGTGATGTGGTGAGTGCGGCTAAGCTCCGCGGCGGCAGCAATGGCGCACGGCCAACGGTGCTGTGACGACATGGGTCGAACTGAAGCTAGAGGAAAGGCGTTCTCACCTCGGTTAACTCCGGTGAAGCTTCCACGAAGATGGAGGCGTCGGAGACGAGACGGTGAGGGATGAACACTGGTTGATCGGTGCGGTGGCGACTCGGAGTCGAAGAACGGCGGAAGGCGTTCCTGTGACTGGAGTCCACTACTGGTTAAACAGAGGCGAGCAGCGTGGTTTTGAGGCAAAGGCGAAAACTAGAAGGAGAAAGATTGAGCAGAGGAGCTCGGGTGGTGGTGGATTGGAGAAGAAAACGCTTGCGGTGCTCGGAGCTCTCGGCGCGAAGAAGGCAGAGAAATGCGAGCGATTGAGCGAGTGCAGATGAGTGCAAATGAGTGCGGCGGGGTGGAGGAGGTATAGGCGCTCCTCTTTGCATGGTCATGGCCGACCGGCGCGGCTAGAGGGGACGTGACGCGATGGTGCGGTGGTAGCAGCGGCGCTGGCGTGTTCGCGGCAGGCGGAGCAGAGCAAGACTTGGTCGATGCGCCGTTAGCGCGGATTCGCGCTTGATTGCGAAAGACACAAGGCGGGGCGTGATCGGACGCGGCACTGCGGCGGCGTTACTGCGAAACGACGGCGCGGCACGCGGCAGTGCGGCTGGCAGGTCTGCGGCGGCGAAGCAGGGCGTCAGCGGCGGGGAAAACGGTGCCGACTTGGTCCTAGCGCCGTTAACGCGGATTTGAGTGAGACAGAGCGAGCGGCGACAGCGATGTCGGTGCAGTGCCGAAGTGGCGGCGATGACGTGTTCCACTTCCGCGGTCAGGCATCGTCGGCCACGCGGCAGACGACGTCGACGTACGGTTCAGCCGTGGTCGGGTGAGTGCGCGTGAGCGTGCGCAGCACGTGCGTGCGGGTGAGCGCGCGGGAGAGGGGTCGATATCGAGGGTAGGGTCAATGGGTTGATCGAGCCTCCGACTCGGTTGAGCCTCCTGCGCGGGGTCGTTCGTCCAAGCCTCGGTTCGTCACTTCGAGGGGTCGAAGTCGAGGGGGTCGATTGACTGGCTGATCGAGCCTCTGGCTCGGTCGAGCCTCTTGCCCGGAGTCGTTCGATCGACCCTCGGTCCGTCACGTTCATCGAGCGGTGGTCGAGGTCGAGGGGTGGTGCTCGGCCTGTTCCGGTTCTGATTTCCTTCTCCATTTTCTTTTATTTGATAAAACTATGCAAGGTAACTAAACATAAAGCAAACCATACTTTACCCTAAGCAAAGCAAGGTTTAACTAAACAGGTTAATCACAAGATTAAGCACAAACACCTATTCAATCCTAGTTTCAAAACATATAAACAATCACATGAAATGATAACCTATGCAAACGTGAATGCAATGAGATGTTGTACTTAGTGGCTAATAATGATCCTAATGCAAGCTTGACACATGGTGTCACAAAGTAATGGCAAGATCAATATCTGCCAGTGCAAGTTCCAATTCATACTTCTCCCGCCACACACGGTAGTTGGTACCGTTGAGCGGAGGAATGTTATTTATGTTAACCATTCCTTTAACTCCTGAAATTTATCCAAAGAAAAGTGAGAAACATTCATCATGAAATTGCATGCCTTAACTTAACGTTGGTCAAAATTTAAAACATACAATTCCTCTATGCAAGAATTTATACATCACCGTTGGGCAGAAGTAAAATTAATGCATAGCAATTCATTATAATAATGTCAACGTTGGTCAGAAAATAACAATATTATAATTTCAACAAAAATTATCGAAAATCACAATTCACTCAAAATTAAATTATCCCGTTGGTTCAAATTTAATTAAGAGTCAAATTCAATATTTTCTTCGTAGCGGAAACAATTAAAATTGTTCATAATCTTATGTTCCAGAAAATTCAATTTGAATTATTCTCTAAACAAAAATATCGTTGGATAAAATTTGTGGAGAGAATAATCCATAAAATTTCAATTCAAATACAAAAGGAATTCATAACTATTTCTGGAAAAAGGAATAAATAAAAATCGTTCGAAATATTATTTTCCAGAATGTTCTTCAAGTGATTATTCTCTGAATTAAAATTATCATTGGATAAATTTGTTCAGAGAAATAATTCACCAAATTTCATTTCAACTTTATTCAAATATCGATTCTATTTAATTTCTGGAAAATAAAATTAGGAAACTGTCACTGTTCATCTCGTAAATGAAACGGCCTGAAGGCCAAAACGGCCCGGCCCAGCGCGCGCACGGGCTCGTCCCTCCCGCCAGGGCCGAAAGTGGCCCAGCAGTGTGGGGACGGCCGCGGACCGTCGGATCGCGGTCAACGCCGATCGGACGGCCGAGCGTGGCTTTCGCGGGATCAAAACCGCCGGCCGACGGCCGGCTCCCCCGAACCCTAGTTCATTCCCCCCTCCCCTTTCTCCTCCCCACGCCGCTTCTGTTCAGAGAGAGAGAGGCGGCCGCGAGCAGAGAGCGCGGCACGGCGGCGGCTCACCCTAGCGCAACCGGCCGAGGAGAGAGGACCGCACCGCCGCCGCCGGCCTTCTCGCCGGTGCGCGCGCCCACCGAGAGGTGGACGCGCCGCCGTCGAGCGGGCTGGCCGCGGTGACCGCGTCGCCGCGCACGAGACAGAGGGGTCGCGCGGTGGCGTGACCTGACCGGGTCTTCCCGCGCGCCGGCGATGGAGGACCGAACCCCAGGTGAGAGCTCCACCCCCGTTCTTTTTAGATTAGGGTTTCGATTTTGGGTTCGGTGTTCTTCGGGTTCTTTGGATTCGGATCGGATTTCCCTAGCGAGTTAGGGTTTCGGTTTTGATTTCGTTCAAGCCGATCCGATGATCGTGTCTTCGTTCTTCTTCTTCTTCCCTAATCCCTTCTCTGTTCTTGAGGTTAGGGTTAGGGTTTCGATCGTTTGAGCCGATTGAGGCTCGGATCCAAGTGGATCCCCTCCGTAGGAGGCCTTTGATACCATTGATAGATTCGTAGGATCGTCTAGGAGCGGATCCAGTGGATAGATGGTTCGGGTAGATGGTAATAGATGTATGCAGTTCATGTGTATGCACAGAGAAAGAGAGAGAGAGAGAGAGACAGAGAGGGTACAGACCAGAGGGGTCGACGGGGAAAGGTGCAGTAGCGGCGGCGGCATTAGGGTTGGAGCCGCCGTCGGTCATGGTCGCCGATGTCCCGTTGGCCGTCGTCTCTGTCGTCATCTGGGTGCTCGCCATCGGTGGAGCTTCCCGCCGCTTGCAGCGCACCCTCTAGATCGGTCTAGGGATTAGGGATGTCGGTGGGGTGGGCGGCGCACAAGTGAACTTTGGTTTGTGTGCCCAGCGCCCCGGCCCCCACCTTCCCTATATAACACTGTGCAATGGGGGCCCACCAACCACATGGTTGGACACCCCCGATCAGGGCGTGACCTAGGGCCCGTTAGTCCGTTGGGCCTAACGGGAGGAGATCTAACTCTAACATTTCCCACACTGACGGCTCACCCAGGGCGTTTTTCCCATCTTCTTGAGTCTTTGGTGCAAAGGCATATGCACTGCGGGCATTGCATCTTGGCCTCCCTCTCGGCTCTCGCAGGTGCGTCACCTTTGGCTCGAGCAAAGGCTGCTCTTTTGGGTGGCATCTTGGGGTTTGTTCTTGGCCTAGTATGTTGGGCGCCAATGTTGGGAACTAGGTGATCCTGATAGTGAGTAGGCATGAGAGGGGCATGCGGGGGTAGATGCCTCCGGTTGGCGAAGGCGGCGCTCCTGGTGGCCTGACTAGGATAGACGATGTGACTCAAGGGATGTCTCCATGAGTTGTCGGAGGTCGCCAATTGAGACCGGGAGGCGGAATTCAATGTTTTTTTCTCACAATCTAGGATTTCAACAATCCTCGCCCCTTTTGAGTACTTCAATGCCTATATCAATTAGCATCCTTCCATCAACACTTTAATTGGTGAAGACTCCATAGTGATTTTGGTAATTGATGAAGCCTAAGTACTAACCTAGCTCTAAGTGTTTGAGTAGGCCCAGTACACTCATTGAAGATGATGACAAGTGATGGACAAGCAAAGGTGGTGGAAACCTAAAGCTCACACTTGGAGAAGAAGGCAAGTGGAATGACCCTAAGCTAAACAAGGCAAAGGTATATGCTAGGGCTTTTCTTATAGTGATCAAGACACCAAGTGGGTGTGATCACATTTAGGATAGACAATCGTACTATTAAGAGGGGAAATGCAAAAGTGATTGCGGTTTGTCGAGTGCCACTAGGTGTTATCTATATTGCATGTGCATCTAGGACCTAGTGATATACACCATGATAAATGTCAAGTAAAACATGCCAAGGAGTGTTCACTAAAGTGGTATCTTAGTGCTTGGCAACTTGGAGCAAAGGTGGAAAAACAGAGACGCAAAAAGGGAGTCGGACGCTGAAGATAAGGGCGTCGGACGCTGTCCAACGCAACGGACGATGGCGTCGGACGCTAGGTCTGTGAACTCAGAGCGTCCGTCGGCCACAGAGAAGCTCCAGAGAAAAGTCAGAGGGCGTCGGACGCTGAGGCGCAGCGGCCGTCGCAAAACGAGTGGAGCGTCCGTCGGGCTTCCAGAGAGCTCTGCGAGCGAGCGGTTTGAAGAAAGGCGCCGGACGTTAGAGGTCAGAGCGTCGGACGCTGGCACGGAGCGTCCGTCGCCCATGAAGCTTTCCAACGGCTAGTTCTGACAGAGCGTCGGACGCTGGCGACGGAGCGTCCGTCGGCCGTGAAGCCGCCCAACGGCTAGTTCTGACAGTGCGTCGGACGCTAGCGACGGAGCGTCCATCGCCCCCGTGTCGAGCGTCCGTTGCCAACTTATCAGGGTAACGGCTAGAAAACTTGAGGGGGTCTATAAATATGTGTTGGCCGGCTTGGGGAGCAGCTCTCTCGCACATTTGAACATCTTGAGACTCCTTTGAGCTGAGCAAACTCCCTCCCACTCATCTCCATGCTTGGTTAGTGGATTTCCAAAAGAGATTGAGTGATCCAAGTGCATTTCGCATATAGCTTGCATCTAGTGGCACTTGGGAGGCGTTTTCGCTGTGGATTTCTTGTTGCTCTTGGTGATTGCCATCACCTAGACGGTTAGGAGCAGCGGAGGTAGTTCGAGAAGCTTGGTGATTGTGCTTCGTCGACTACAAGTTGATTGTGAGGGGTTCTTGTGCCTTCCCCGCGGGAGATCGCAATGGTAACTCTAGCGAATTGCTCGTGTCTTTGAGTGCCCTCATCTTGTGTTGGTTGTGCGGCACCCGGTGACGGGTTTGGCGTGATGCCAATTAGCGCGTGAACCTCCAAGTGAGTAAGCCGACACAACGGGGACGTAGCTAGTTGGGAAACTAGTGAACCTCGGGTGAAAAATCAAGTGTCAATCTCTTGTTCATCATTGTGAGTGATTGTATTGATTGGAGCACGCTTGATTGGTTATTTACCTCGACACAGCGGTATTATCACTCTCCCTATCTTTGCATTACCTTATTCATTCTTATCTTAGTATATTAGGTTGTGCCTAGAGGGCTACTAGACTTGAGTAGGAATTGAGTGATCTTAGAGTTATATTAGGATAGCAATTGTGGTTAGAAGGCTTCACATCCCTTAGTTTGCTAGTGCAAGACGAGCTTCGCCTCATTTGTATCCAACTTGTTGTTGAGTTTGTTTTTTTTTAAGTTTTCAATTTAGGCTATTCACCCCCCCTCTAGCCTTGGGATAGGACCTTTCAAGTGGTATCGGAGCAAGTACACCATCAATTTGAGGCTTAACAACCTACGGTGTGATCATGGCTCAAATCAACAACATGAAGAAGCCACCCAAGTTCGATGGCACTAACTATGGGTATTGGAAAGTCAAGATGACCGCTCACATCAAGTCAATTAGTAGAAAGGTGTGGCTTGTGGTGGACAAAAAGTTGGAGGTTGAAGATGAGGAAGCTCCCACTCCGCAAGAGGAAGAAAAGTTGCAACACAATGATATTGCTCTAAGTGCTATTCATGAGGCACTTGATGAAAAAGTGTTTGAGCAAATCAAGAATCTTGAGAGTGCTCATGAGGCTTGGAAGAAGCTAGAAGAATCATTTGAAGGCACCCAAGCCGTCAAGAGTGCAAAGGCATACATCCTCAAAGAAAAATTTGCAAGTTTCAAGATGGAGGATGATGAGAATGTGCCGGAGATGTTCCATAGGCTACAAGTGCTAGTCAATGATCTCACGGCCCTCGGAGAGAAGGTTGAGGACAAGGACTTTTCTCACAAGTTCTTGAGAAGTCTTCCATCTCGGTTTGAGACTCTTGTGACCTTGATTGTGAGAGGTGGATTGGACACCGTGACTCCCAACCAAGTCTTGGGAGATGTGATGACACAAGAAGCTTACCGGGACAACAAAGAAAAAGATGTCAAGAAAGAAGAAAAGAAAGATGAGAAGAAGAAAAGCATAGCTTTCAAAGCTACTTCATCACACAAGAGCAAGGGCAAAGCCAAAGTTGAAGAACCTAGTGAAGATGAAGGCTCAAGTGATAGTGAGATAGATAAAGAAGAATTGGCTCTCTTTGTGAGAAAGTTTGGAAGATTCATGAAGAAGAAGGGATATCATGCAAGAAGGAAGAGACCATCTTCCAAGAACTTTGATGAGCCAAGGAAGTGCTTCAAGTGTGGAAGCTTTGATCATCTCATTGCTCATTGCCCATACAATAGTGACAAGGATGATGATGATCACAAGAAGAAAGACAAGAAAGAGAAGAAGCCCACCTTTGACAAGAAGAAGAAGAAGGGGTATTCTCACATTGTGACATGGGATAGTGATTCTTCTAGTGGTGAAGATGATGATCAAGAAAAGAAGACATACACCAAGAAGAAGGCTTTGGCAAGCATTGCAATGAGGGACAAGATCTCTCTATTCGACACTTCATCATCATGCTTCATGGCCAAATACACTAAGGTACTTTCTCATGATGAGAGTGAGAGTGAGAGCGATAGTGATAGTGAGGAGCCCTCAAAGGAGGAACTCATGGACATGCTTGAACAAGCTAAAGAATACATAGATAAGAAGAGGAAGGAATGCAAGGAATTGCGCAAGACCAATGTGGCTCTTGAGCAAAACCTTGATGAGGCCGTAGCATCTCATGAGAGGCTAATGGAAGCCCATGAGAAGCTAGTGAAGTCTCACACTAAGCTTGAAAGAGCTCATTCCTCTCTCTTAGATCAAAGTAAGAAAGAGATTGTTCAAACATGTGACATGGGAGTTACGTGTGATATTATTGATGAATCATTATATACTCCTATCATTGTTGCTCCCACTAACCCCTCTTGTAGCACTACCACTCCTACTTCATCTACTAGTGATGGCTCTACTTGTGATGCCCCACTAATGGTTGAAAATGAAACACTCAAGAAGGAGGTTGTAAAGCTCAATCACTCCTTAGCTAAGGCTTATGGAGGTGAGGACCGCTTGCTTATGTGCTTGGGTAGCCAAAGAGCTTCTCTCTACAAAGAGGGATTGGGCTATACCCCCAAGCAAGGCAAGGCCGCTTTTGTTTCTCACAAAACTCGTTTTGTGAAGAACACTGGTAGCTATTGCAAGAGTTGCAAGCAAGTTGGTCACAATGAGCAAGCATGCAAGAACAAGAAGGCCAAGCAAGAAATATCCTCTATTAGAGTTGATTCATTATATGTTCTTTCCAAGGGTACTAATGGTGTTCATGCCAAGTTTGTTGGTGCACCATGGATGGCTTCCAAGAAGTCCATTTGGGTATCAAAATCCTTGGTAACTAACCTTGGAGGACCCAAGCAAGTTTGGGTACCTAAAAAGAATTAATCTCTCTTGTAGGTCAATTACAAAGCCGGAGGGAGGCATTGGGTGCTTGATAGTGGGTGCACTCAACACATGACCGGAGATGGAAGAATGTTCAACTCAATCAACCAAGATAGTGACCATGGATTTGATAATATCACATTTGGTGACAATGGAAAAGGCAAGGTGAAAGGGCTTGGAAAGATTGCTATCTCAAATGATCTTAGCATAAGCAATGTGCTTCTAGTTGAAAGGCTTGAGTTCAACCTATTGTCGGTGGCACAATTGTGTGATCTCGGTTTCAAGTGCATATTTGGAGTGGAGGATGTGGAAATCATAAGTGTGGATGGCTCTAATATGATCTTCAAGGGTTTTCGGTATGAGAACCTATATCTTGTTGATTTCAATGCTAGTGAGACTCAACTCTCAACATGTCTCATCACCAAATCAAGCATGGGTTGGCTATGGCATAGAAGACTTGGACATGTTGGCATGAAGCAATTGAACAAGTTAGTCAAACATGATCTAGTGAGAGGCTTGAAGGATGTCACATTTGAAAAGGACAAGCTATGTAGTGCATGTCAAGCCGGAAAGCAAGTTGGCAACACTCATCCAAAGAAGAGCATCATGAGTACAAGCAAAGCATTTGAGTTATTACACATGGATCTTTTTGGGCCAACTACATATGCAAGCATTGGTGGGAACAAGTATGGTTTTGTGATAGTTGATGACTTCACAAGGTACACATGGGTATTCTTCTTAAGAGACAAGAGTGACACATTTGATATCTTCAAGACATTTGTCAAGAGATGCCATAATGAGTTTGAAACAACTATCAAGAGAGTTAGAAGTGACAATGGAAGTGAGTTCAAGAACACAAGAATTGATGAACTTTGTGATGACTTTGGAATCAACCATCAATTCTCTCCAAAGTACACTCCACAATCAAATGAGATAGTTGAAAGAAAGAATAGAACCTTGATTGACATGGCAAGATCAATGTTGAGTGAATACAATGTGAGTCATTCCTTTTGGGCCGAAGCTATCAACACGGCTTGCTACTCTAGCAACCGTCTCTATTGTCATGGAATGCTTGAGAAAACTCCATATGAACTATTGAATGGAAGAAAGCCAAATATTACTTACTTTCGGGTATTTGGGTGCAAATGCTATATATTGAAGAAAGGAACAAGACTAAGCAAGTTTGAGAAGAAATGTGATGAGGGATTTCTACTTGGTTACTCTACATCAAGCAAGGCTTATAGAGTATGGAACTCATCTAGTGGAATTCTTGAGGAAGTGCATGATGTGGAATTTGATGAAACACAAGGCTCTCAAGATGAACAAGAAAACTTGGATGATGTGAGAGGTGACAAATTGGTCAATGCAATGAAAGATATGGATATTGGTGACATTAGACCAAGACAAGTACAAGATGAAGATGAAGATCAAGTGACCATCCCCTTACAAGAAGAAGCAAGTGGCTCTCAAAATCAAGATCAAGCAAATGCTAGTGAAGCTCAAGTTCAAGATCAACAAGAGGCTAGTCCATCATCATCTCAATTAAATGCTCAAGATTCTCACATGCAAGTACTTCAACCTACCAATATTGCAAGAGATCATCCTCTAGATCAAGTTATTGGAGGCATTCAAAGTGGTGTTCAAACAAGATCAAGATTGGCTTCATTTTGTGAACATTACTCTTTTGTCTCATCATTTGAGCCAACCAAGATTGATGAAGCTTTGAGGGATGTGGATTGGATAAATGCTATGCATGAAGAGCTTAACAACTTCACAAGAAATCAAGTTTGGGAACTAGTGGATAGACCAAGAAATCACAATGTCATTGGAACCAAATGGGTATTCAAGAACAAGCAAGATCAAGATGGAATAGTAGTGAGAAACAAAGCAAGACTAGTTGCACAAGAGTACACTCAAGTTGAGGGTCTTGACTTTGGGGAAACATATGCTCCGGTGGCAAGATTAGAGGCAATAAGGATTCTATTAGCCTATGCTTGTGCACATAACATCAAGTTGTACCAAATGGATGTCAAAAGTGCATTCTTGAATGGGTACATCAATGAGGAAGTGTATGTTGAGCAACCACCCGGGTTTGAAGATATAAAGAAGCCCAACCATGTATTCAAGCTCAAGAAAGCTCTCTATGGATTGAAGCAAGCACCTAGAGCATGGTATGAGAGGTTGAGAAGTTTTCTCCTCTCTAAGGGATTCAAGATTGGATTGGTTGACACCACTCTATTCACTAAGAGGATTGGAAGTGACTTGTTTGTCTTGCAAATCTATGTGGATGACACTATCTTTGGGTCTACAAATCAAGATTTTTGTGAAGAGTTTGGTGAAATGATGGCAAATGAATTTGAGATGTCCATGATTGGTGAACTTAGTTACTTTCTTGGACTCCAAATCAAGCAAATGAAGAATGGTACATTTGTGAGTCAAGGTAAGTACGTCAAGGATATGATCAAGAAGTTTGGATTAGAAGATGCTAAAAGCATTAGTACTCCCATGGGGACAAATGGATACTTGGATAGTAACACAAGTGGCATGATGGTTGAGCAAACACTATATCGGTCAATGATTGGAAGTCTACTCTATGAAACCGCATCACGACCGGATGTCATGTTTAGTGTATGCATGTGTGCTAGATTTCAAGCATCTCCTAGAGAGAGTCATTTGAAAGCCACAAAGAGGATATTGAGATATTTAAAGCATACACAAGAGGTTGGATTATGGTTTCCCAAGGGGTCAAGATTTGAATTGATTGGATATTCAGACTCCGATTATGCGGGATGCAAGGTTGATAGGAAGAGCACTAGTGGAACATGTCAATTATTGGGAAGATCACTAGTCTCATGGTCATCCAAAAAGCAAAATAGTGTGGCACTCTCTACCGCCGAAGCCGAATACATTAGTGCGGGGAGTTGTTGTGCACAACTATTATGGATGAAGGCCACCTTGAATGATTATGGAATAAAATTCAAGAAGGTTCCCTTGCTATGTGACAATGAAAGTGCGGTGAAGCTTACAAGCAATCCCATCCAACACTCTAGAACAAAACACATAGATGTGAGACACCATTTCATAAGATATCATCAACAAAAGGGTGACATTTACATTGACAATGTGGGCACCGATGATCAATTAGCCGACATATTCACCAAGCCACTTGATGAGAAGAGATTTTGCAAATTAAGGAATGAGTTGAATATCTTGGATTTCTCCAACATGAGTTGATGCAACTCCATGTATGACATGCCTCTACTCCAAGATAGCAAGGTACAATTGTTTGACATGTGCATTCATCCTTTGCTAGACTTGTGTAGAACATATAGACATCACTCATTTAGGCTCATTCATGAAAAATAAAATGATTTGTATGTGCATATGCTACCACTCTTGCTTCTTTGACTTGTTTGTCCAAGTGGTATCATATGGCATGTTGATAAGCTTGCACCTTCACATGTTTGGTTTAGAACGTTTGCTCTTATATTTAACCAACATGGATAAGATAACCATTGTAAGATGTGTGAAAAAGCTTGTCCATGGTTTAAACCGTGTTAAATATATAGGACAAGTGATCTAGAATGAACAAAAATGGTTAATTTTCACCCCACCTCCTTTATGAATTGACTTGTTGTAACTACAACAAGTGATCCCTTTGTGGTATTTTATGACAAAGGGGGAGAGAAAATGATAGATATAAAGATGAAAAGGGGAGAGAAGAGAAAGTAGAGAGAAAAGTGAAAGGGGGAGAGAAAGGGGAGAGAAGAGAAAGTAGAGAGAAAAGTGAAAGGGGGAGAGAAAGTGATATGAAATAAAAGTGGGATAAGATGAAAAGGGGAGAGAAGAGAAAGTAGAGAGAAAAGTGAAAGGGGGAGAGAAAGGGGAGAGAAGAGAAAGTAGAGAGAAAAGTGAAAGGGGGAGAGAAAGTGATATGAAATAAAAGTGGGATATTTTTGAAAGTGAAAAATTAAAATTTGAGCACACAAGTAGGGGGAGCAAGCCTATGAACAAGTTGTTGCATTTGAATGTGCATTCACACATATGTTTGCTTGCATTGTACTTCAATTCAATATGACTTGCTTGTGTGGTACATGCCTAGTATAATCTTGACTGATGAATTGATCACTAGCATGTATAGATGTTAGCTAGAACCATAGATATTTTCATGTCTTTCAATTGGTATCGAGCTAACCATGTTGCTAAGGAAGGTATTTTTGGCGCACTTCGATTGGTATCACGCTTCAAAGGTCCATTTCTTATACCTTAGCATCATGTCATAGTTTGCAAGTAGTTTACCCTCCCAAAAGATCTATCTAAGCATATGTGCAAAGTTTTGACTCATAATCATAAAAAGTGCACATATGTAGGGGGAGTAAAACACTTTCAAACCTTGTGAGGTTTCAAAATCATATTTCCTATCATTTATATTGGGTTGTCATCAATTACCAAAAAGGGGAGATTGAAGACTCCATAGTGATTTTGGTAATTGATGAAGCCTAAGTACTAACCTAGCTCTAAGTGTTTGAGTAGGTCCAGTACACTCATTGAATATGATGACAAGTGATGGAGCAAGCAAAGGTGGTGGAAACCTAAAGCTCACACTTGGAGAAGAAGGCAAGTGGAATGACCCTAAGCTAAACAAGGCAAAGGTATATGCTAGGGCTTTTCTTATAGTGATCAAGACACCAAGTGGGTGTGATCACATTTAGGATAGACAACCGTACTATTAAGAGGGGAAATGCAAAAGTGATTGCGGTTTGTCGAGTGCCACTAGGTGTTATCTATATTGCATGTGCATCTAGGACCTAGTGATATACACCATGCTAAATATCAAGTAAAACATGCCAAGGAGTGTTCACTAAAGTGGTATCTTAGTGCTTGGCAACTTGGAGCAAAGGTGGAAAAACAGAGACGCAAAAAGGGAGTCGGACGCTGTCCAACGCAACGGACGATGGCGTTGGACGCTAGATCTGTGAACTCAGAGCGTCCGTCGGCCACAGAGAAGCTCCAGAGAAAAGTCAGAGGGCGTCGGACGCTGAGGCGCAGCGTCCGTCGCAAAACGAGTGGAGCGTCCGTCGGGCTTCCAGAGAGCTCTGCGAGCGAGCGGTTTGAAGAAAGGCGCCGGACGTTAGAGGTCAGAGCGTCGGACGCTGGCACGGAGCGTCCGTCGCCCATGAAGCTTTCCAACGGCTAGTTCTGACAGAGCGTCGGACGCTGGCGACGGAGCGTCCGTCGGCCGTGAAGCCGCCCAACGGCTAGTTCTGACAGTGCGTCGGACGCTAGCGACGGAGCGTCCGTCGCCCCCGTGTCGAGCGTCCGTCGCCAACTTATCAGGGTAACGGCTAGAAAACTTGAGGGGGTCTATAAATATGTGTTGGCCGGCTTGGGGAGCAGCTCTCTCGCACATTTGAACATCTTGAGACTCCTTTGAGCTGAGCAAACTCCCTCCCACTCATCTCCATGCTTGGTTAGTGGATTTTCAAAAGAGATTGAGTGATCCAAGTGCATTTCGCATATAGCTTGCATCTAGTGGCACTTGGGAGGCGTTTTCGCTGCGGATTTCTTGTTGCTCTTGGTGATTGCCATCACCTAGACGGTTAGGAGCAGCGGAGGTAGTTCGAGAAGCTTGGTGATTGTGCTTCGTCGACTACAAGTTGATTGTGAGGGGTTCTTGTGCCTTCCCCGCGGGAGATCGCAATGGTAACTCTAGCGAATTGCTCGTGTCTTTGAGTGCCCTCATCTTGTGTTAGTTGTGTGGCACCCGGTGACGGGTTCGACGTGATGCCAATTAGCGCGTGAACCTCCAAGTGAGTAAGCCGACACAACGGGGACGTAGCTAGTTGGCAAACTAGTGAACCTCGGGTGAAAAATCAAGTGTCAATCTCTTGTTCATCATTGTGAGTGATTGTATTGATTGGAGCACGCTTGATTGGTTATTTACCTCGACACAACGGTATTATCACTCTCCCTATCTTTGCATTACCTTATTCATTCTTATCTTAGTATATTAGGTTGTGCCTAGAGGGCTACTAGACTTGAGTAGGAATTGAGTGATCTTAGAGTTATATTAGGATAGCAATTGTGGTTAGAAGGCTTCACATCCCTTAGTTTGCTAGTGCAAGACGAGCTTCGCCTCATTTGTATCTAACTTGTTGTTGAGTTTATTTTTTTTTAAGTTTTCAATTTAGGCTATTCACCCCCCTCTAGCCTTGGGATAGGACCTTTCAATTGGCAAAAGGCGGCCTTTGAAGATAAAAAGGTGCGGATTTTAGGAACAAGTGTATAATTGTTGCGTGTTGTGGTGCTTTCTTTTTAAATTTCTTCCTCCTACAAATAAGAAATAGTACACGTTATTGGGAGTGAGCAAAGTCAGATATAAATAGAAAACCTGGGTGCAACGTTGGTGCACCGTCTTTGAGTCGACTAGTGGTGATTTTTTTATGATTTTGTGCAGAGTTCAAGAGCTTTAGAATTGATGAAGGAACAATATACGGTTACTCTGAAGATGTGATTGTATAGAATAGTGGTTACTGATCATGGTATCTGAAGATGTGATTTGGCCAAAGTGTTTTTTGGGACCATGTGTTAAACTTGTTTCAATCTCATTAGCTTAGCACACAATCTGGTCTAATTTATACAGAATTCAGCACAAAACAATCCCACACTATAATCAGCTCATAGAACACAATAATGCATCATTAGTAGTTTAAATTACACCACTCTACACATGATCTAGTGATATCTTAGTAGAGTACTATGGTACTGTCTGTCATGACACCTGAAATTCATAAATGCGATGTGTACTTTGCATGGACAAGTAGACTAATATTGGGTTGAATTGACTGGTGCAAAAATCAAGTCATATTTAGATAAGCAGTCATTATCAGTTTTCAAAAATCAAGTCATATTTAGATAAGCAGTCATTATCAGTTTCAGAACCGAATGAAGTGGTCAGTGCAAGATTTTATAGTTTGGTATTCTCAAAATTGAAGCACTGAAAGTTCATAGAAGGATCAATGGGACTAGCAAGAAACCATGATGCTTATACTGGGTAGAATTGACTGGTGCCAAAACCAATTTGCATTCAGATAAAAAGTCATTTGTTTTGTTAAACAAAATCGACGATAACCACACTGGTCAGTCATCAAGAATAGTGGAGAATCTGAAATTTTGAAGAATTTGAACATATAGCCCCATGACTTGCAGGTGTCATTTTAGAAGGAAAAAACTGTTTGTTTCCTTGAAAGCGCAGAAACAAAAATAATAATAATTTTGAAGCCAAAATTGATTGGCGTCACTTTAAAATTCTTTACCACATTGACTTGCTGGATTGGGCCAATCAGCTAATTAACCATGGTGTGTTCTGCAAATGCTATTCTAGACGGCATCATGGTTGTGTTGCTGCTCAGGGTTCACATATTCAAGTCTTCCTTTCACCACCCACCGCTGCAGCCTCACCCTGGCAAGTGTACGATGTCTCTGTGTCAGTCTTCTATTCCATGACTCCATGTTGGAAAGATCAAAGCCCTGAGAAACCATGGAGTGAAGGCACATAGATATAGCAAGCCAAGCTGCAATAATACACCATAATTTTCTTATCTTTTTTTTTTCTTTTTGACATAGAGGAAACACAACTCGACACTGTTAGTTTAGGCATATCCTAGCTTTAGAGCCAATACCGAGGTTGAATCCCTAAGGATAGAACCCAAACCTATTTTAGATCCAAACGGTGAGCTTAACTAAATCACTTTAATAAATATGACTCATCCAAATTTGGAGGAGGCCATGAACAAGATCAACCTATGAGTCACCAATCCAAGTGAAATTTTAGACATTGATGAAAAACCAACCTTAGAGCTTGAAAAGGGAAATAACATCAACGAGCATGGAAGTTACTTCTGGAACACCTCATCAAATCCATGTTCACATGAGAATTCTCCTGAATTAATTGGTCTCTCTACCACATGCGAGATCTTCGATCCCCTTATACTTGTTCAAATTTTTATAAAAAATTTCGCTGTGTGTTGGCATGAATCTTGAAAATAGGTACACAAAGATTGATGTTGGAAGGGAAACCACTTCACCAACATGAGATGAAATTAGAAGGTTTCTTAAGGACGAGCTTTTGTCCTAAAACAAGCACTTCCGGGAGATAACCCAAGTTTTTATAACTTCTCTTTAGTAAAATTTATTTTTATGGAATGAACATAGAGATATAATTGTGAAATTATTCCTTCGGGTATTTTTGTCACTAACCATTTCAAATTTGAAGCAAAAAGAACAAAGGATGAAAACGTAAGGTACATCCAACCAATTATCTAGCAACATTGAATCACATTCATAGGAGAATTCTATCATTCAAACTTGATTTTGCGTTCCAAAATTCAAGTATGGGGGATCAACCTCTCTAAAAAAGATTATGCCATGTTGCTAATTTATCTTGGTTGTCCCTATTTTTAATCCATGCTCAATTTAGTAAATAACAATCATGCTCTCTCATCTTCATTTGAGTAAATCTCTGTAGTATTTTCATAGCACCTTTTCTACACTAGTATGTTTTGATTTGGAGTATTAATTGAACATGATTATTGGATCAAAACATGCTTGTATAGAATTGTTAGTTGCTTGTTATTTTTTAAATGTAACTTTGTTGTTTGGTTATAGATAATACATTTTCTGAAAACATTTTTGTGGTGTTAGAGTTCGTATCAAACATCTTGCCTATTTCTAAGAAATCATATGATTTGAGCGTTGTTTTGTTTGATTGTGTTGGTTTTTTCTACCTCTGCTATCATTGTACATTTATACCTATCGGTATCCTCTTTTCTTTTTATGCAAACTTCTATGTCATGAATGATACGATTTCTAGATACCAAATGAACTCCATTCCTTAATGAAACCATGGTCCAAATTTCTCACAAATTGTTCAGATCTTTACTCATATAATTAGATTTTAGGTCATCTTGTATACTCTCTTGTGGATTTGTAGTTGAAGTTTGTGCTCTAAAACATGGCTAATTAACTTCATCACAATGCTGCTAACATTAGCTGGAGTAGCTATTGCCTCAAGTAGGTGTTTGAACGGCCATGTCATAGCGGCACATCCATTGGAACTGGTGTCTGTTGATTTCAAATCATCCTCCATGCCACTCTATCACACTCTTGTCTCAAAACCATCTCCTATGCCACTCAACCGCAGTCCTCTCCACCATAGTAATATGGTATAACTACAAATATTTTTGCTTGTAACCAGCTTCTCACGAAGATTATTATGTTGCTCACGGGCTTCTCACACGTACGCATTAGGAGAAATTGGAGTGACTAGTTACTTGTAAAATATCAAAAGCCCGTATACTTTTAGTGCTTTATAGTCTTATGGCATGTTTGTCACAACTTACTGTTTTTCTTTTTTTGTCAAATACTTATTTTTAAAATAGTTTCATGGGTGAAGCTATTTTTCTCCTTCGCTCACAAAGACATGAGTTGAGATCAAGTTAAAAAAAGTAGTTTATCTCAACTCTCTTTCTCATTTCTCTTTCTCATCCATTCACGAAGTTGTTGGTGAAGCCGTTTTGTCAATCAGTTTTTTTCAAAATAGTTTGATTTCAGATTTTCACCTAAAAAGTTGCTCATAAAGCTATTTTCTAAAAAAAACTAATTCACTAGTGAAGTCAAGCTATGCCAAACAAATCCTTAATATATGCATTCCTCCCCTAGGTCATTGCTATAAAATCGTTAGATTTCAGCCACAATAATTGGAGTCGATATGTTATGTTTGGTTGTTTTCCCTTCATTGACATCAAAGGTGATGCAATACTATATTCATGACAAAATAAGTATGCATATTGTGTGCCACCAGACACACCAAGTACACAAGCATGCATGAGTGAATAATATATTTATGGAGTTTGTAATCGTAAAAATGTTCCTTAATGAACGAAATCTTATAAATTGACAATTCATTTTAAATATATTATATGAATATTTTTTATCTAATTGTTACTTTACATAACCTATATATTATGACAAAAATATTATAATTTGTACATTTTCCCATAGTAACATGTCTCCATTGATAGTTCAATATAAGCACTTGATTCTATTTAAATAATAAAATAATTCTTTGATAGAGAAAATTGTATATCTAGAGCGCTGAATAGACTGTTTATACCGTAATAACACGTAAGATAAGTAGATGTGCAATCTAAGCTAAGCTAAGATTTGAACTAAACACAAAAGATACGTAGATTGATGTGCAATGTATAGAAGGATAAAACTATGAATCTGGAGCTTTTCAAACTTTAAAAAGACCACAAAGTTTTCAATACTACGACGTTTGTTGTGCCCAAATACTTCATGGCGCTTCAAACCAAAGTATTATTTAGAAAAAAAATATTATATTTTCTAGAACTAAAAATAGTCTGTATCCAACGGGACCTAGCTAAGACACATAGATGTGCAATGTAATAAAGGGTGAAAACTATGAATATGGATGTAAATTAAAACATATAGAGTAATTGACAAAGCTATCAAAACCTGCAGATAGAGATCATATATAGAGTATCTAGATAGTATTGTGTAAGCTAGGAAATGAATAGAGAAACCGCACACAAAGATTAAAAAAATGAATTGTCGTTGGTACTAAATCTATCCACGAGATTGTACTGTACCTACTTATAAGCTCTAGCTCATGCATGAGCACATGTTAACGGACTGTGTTGCGCGCTAATAAATGATCATTTCTGGTGATTCCGTCGACAAAAGAGTCGAGGTTTCCGTTAGCAGCACATCTGGCCTCACCCGTCATGACTCTTTTCCTCAGCTCATCCACCTTCTCCTGCATACGCCTTCCCTCTTCTCCTTCCATGATCCTCTCGACACAGTCTTCCACGGCACTCCTGTTGGTGCTACAGAGCCTGATCCCCGTTTCCCACACCTTGACGATGTACGCACAGTTGATGAACTGGTCACCGGACACCGGGTAGCACAGCAGGCGCACCCCATGCTGAATGGCCTCCAGCGTGGAGTTCCACCCGCAGTGCGTGAGGTAGCACCCGACAGCGCTGTGCCGGAGCACGTCCTCCTGCGGTGCCCACGCGACGATCTTGCCGCGGCCGGCGACCGCCTCGGCGTACTGGCTGGGGAGGCCTTCTCGCCACGACGGCTCGTCCTTGAGCGCCCACAGGAACGCCCGGGCGGTGGCCTCCAGGCCGAGCGCGAGCTCGTTGATGGCGTCCCGCCCGATCGACGCCACCCAGCTCCCGAACGAGACGTAGATCACCGACCCCTCACGCTGCTCGTCTAGCCACTCCACGCAGGTCTCGTCCGCCTGCCACATGCTTGGGTTCTTGCAGCGTCGTCGTCGCGGTACCGCCGCCGAGTCGTCATGCAGCAGCAGATCGCCTTTGGCAATAATGCAACCGTCCAAGCCGCTGCTGGGTGGCAGTAGTGGCCCGACTTGGAGGACCTGTGACGCAGTGCCACCGGTGTCGTCGCCGGCGGCTTCGACGACGGGGAAGGTGTTGACGAGGATAGAGCGGAAACTCTTTGCACGCTCCATGGTCTGAAGCCAGAAGGTGAACCTTGATTTCTGGGACGCCGCGTCGCCCACAAGCCATGGCAGCTCTGCAGTGGTCAGGCCTAGTTGTGCAGGCAATACGTGTAGGCTGTCGTCGGTATGGGGGTCTCCGTTTACTTTGTCTTCACCATTGTTTAATCTTTTGGTCGATAATATGGGAACGCCTACATGCATGTGACAAGAAACAGAACAAATAACAAGAGAAAAGTTGTTGCAGCTTTGGTATATATGAACAGTAATTTATATGCAACGTACTGCAAAAACTTGTATATATATATATATATATATATATATATATATATTGTGAAATGCAAAAACTTGTATATTAATTATGTCAAGTGGTGATGTTTTAATTTAATGGGTAAACCCCCATCACATTGCACCGTTATTTGAAGCCTAACCATAAGAAATGAACAATGCACCAACAATCGTGGTAAAATAATGATGAACACCTGCACCATCGATCGTATATATGTGGAGCTAGCGCATAGTTGCAGACTGAGATCAACAATGAAATCACCTAGCCAGAAGAATGCAATGCAATGGAATAATGCGTGGATCATGCAGTAATATAATACTGTAGCACATAGTGCGTGCGTACCGTGATCCGAGATCAACCCCTTGTCGATGAGCTCCGGGATGGCCGCCACGACGCGGTAGGTTGCCAGCATCGCCGTCCAGAAGCCCACGGCGGGCACGCCGCACCGGGTGGCAACGGGGACCGCCCACGACGCCAGGACGTCGGCGACGAGGCACGCAACGCCGCAACGCCAAGTCGTCAGCATCGCCTCCAGGCTGGTGGGCATGTGGTGCTCCATGGCGCGCGCGAAGCCGGCGAAGCCCGGGGGCTCGCCCATGCCGTCGTCCGGGACTCCGCTGTCTATGGACGCGAGCTCCACGCCGCCGACGCCCACCTGACGACCGCAGGCGCTGACGAGTCGGCGGTGGACGAAGTCGGGCACGGCGACGATGGCCGGGACGCCTCGCCCGGCGAGGGCGCGCGCCAGGCGGAGCATCGGGGAGATGTGGCCCTGCGCCGGGAACGGCACGAGGACAACGGTGGCCGCCGCGGGGCGGGCGGCCACGTGCTCGGGTGCCTCTGCTCCCATGGACGGCCCACGTTTGGGAAGCTGAGCTGCCGATGGCAACGGTGTAGTGCTGGACTTTGGGATTCCTTTAAAGAAGGCGCGTGCGTCACGGGCTCAATTAGGTGCTTGTTAGTTTCCATCGGATTTTATATATTTCAAGTGACATTTCGGGTGGGTTATTACGACCTGTTTTTAATCCGGATGGTAACTAAAATGTACTCTTTTTATGCCGGTCTAAAATAAAAACCAATCAAAATAAAAATTTATTTCTCTTTTTTTTTATCTACGTGACCCGAAATAAAACCGGACTTTGTACCTTCTATAATTAATTCTGGACTGGAATGAGTAACAGAGACGGATTCAATCATTTCTAGCCTAGAATTAATTAACTCATGTATTTAATCATCCACAAACAAACAAGGCCTTAGCCAGTTTCCGTATTGGCCCAATGTGGGCAATGTCCCTTTCCATCCCTTTGACATTCATTAGTTAACGATTCCGACACTTGTTAAACGCTAAATAAACGCATCTGGCTGGCTTGCTGGCAGTAGTATAATAATAGCTGGTGTTAGTAATTGTGTTTATCCAGTTGAGCAGGTATCACATGCTGCTGAACAATTGGCTGTTGGAATGCTTGCTGTCGTGTTGTTTTGTTAAGAGTTCCTCGTGGTTGGCACACATGGTACTTGTTTATGGCTCTGCAGATTTTAGAGCCCTGCTCAAAGCGTACGGCAGTGATTTGACTTTTTAGCTGGTTTTAATTGTTATCCAGTTGAGCAGATGTCACATGCTGCGGAACGTGGGCAATTAGCTGTTGGAAAGTTTGCTCTCGTGTTGTTCGTAGTACTTGTTCATGACTATGTAAATTTTAGAGCAATCTAAAAAACTATTTGAAAAAGGTAATTTTTTTTTTCGTGAATGTGTCCTTGAAATGTACACTGCATTTAGAGGCAGAGTTTAACTAGTTACAACCATCCTAGGTAATCTCAGGATTAAGCAGGAAAGACTAAGGTCTAATTTAAATGAAAAGTTAAGACGAGTCGATGACAACAACCATAATCATACACAAATGATGACAAGCAAAGGGAGGTTGTCGAGGCTAGCAAGCATCTTCGAGCACGCCCTTGACATTTGGCAGGCTGACTTTGAACAACGCCCTTAGTGTCGTTTAGGCACACCATAGACGCGGTACTTATACTGAATATCAGAGTTTGTTGGCTCCTTTATAAGCTTCGTTGCCCTTCGGCCCGAGGCCGATGGCACGGCACGGAGCACAGTTTTTTGGCCCAGTCCAAGCCCAGCCTGGCCTGTCCTTCTATGGGCCCATGCCAAGAACAACACGGTTCACAGTCCGTGCCTGAGCCGTCTCCTCAGCCCGCCGGGCGGCACGGCACGCCCTGGTTGGCAAAGGGATGCCCGCTAGCAGGGGGCATATAAGCCCCTCCGCAACCCCTCCCCTCCAGCCCCTGCCGCGCCGCGACCCCTCACTCCCGCAGCCCCCCTCGACTTGAACCGACGAACCCTAATCCTCTCTCGCTCTAGCCGTCGCCGACACCGCCCAATTGTCAGCTTTTCCACCACCACTTGCCAACGAACCCTAATCCACTCGCTTCTCCGACGACTTCTCCACGACCAGATCTGGGAGTTCTCTCGTCGTCCTGTCGTTGTGGACCGAGCCGGATCTGGGAGATCTCGTACTGCTCGTATCTAGTGACTTCACCCCCGGATCTTGCACCTCTCCTCTCATCTTCCTCCTCTCGTACTCTCTTCTTCCTTCTTTGGGCCTGCCATCTCTTCTTATTCCTCCACCAGTCGATCTTGTTCGTCACCGTTTGTCGAGGAGTTCTCCTGGGCATGCTTGCTTCTTCATTCTTCGTGCAGCGGCGACCGTTGTTGTTGCTTATGATAGGCTCCCATGCGGGCCAAGCAAGCAGTAGCGACCACGACCATCATTGTTGCCTACGGCGGACTCCTGAGCGGTGTCGGGGGAGTGGCAACGTGCATCTTGCTTCCCTGTGATGGACTGAAAGATGGCGGACTTTGGTCGGGTGTGAACGACAGCTGCAACCACAGATTCCCTGTACCTACCAAAGGAAGACGATGATTCTTTTTTTGTGGCGAGGAGTGAGCCTGAAATAGCAATTTTTACCTAGACTGTTGGAGCTATAACTTTAAAATAGCTATAAATCATCAAATTTAGAATCTATATTTAGCTAATCTCTTGAAAATGCTCTTATATGCCAACCGTTCAGATGTGCACGTGGGGAAAAGTTGTGATGATTAATCTGCCTTCTTATTTTGATTTGACCATGACTAGGTAAGTATCATGAGCCCTTGTGTAGAGGTGGTAGTTGGTGACCAGTAGTTTTGGGTTTGAACTTTAGATTTCCGAACGAATACCGTCATTAAAGAATCGCGTTATTCCAAAGATATGATTTTGGTGTTGACGAAATAGATTACTATGTGGAAGAACATGAACATCCGAGCATTCATTCAGCTACGAGCTGGGAGAAGTTCTATTGACGTCCTCCCAACTGAAGTTTCTTTGAAAATTGAAACAAATAAACAACCACGTGTTTAGTTTTGCCACAAAGTTCAGGATAACTCCAATCTCGCAAACCTGCTCTGGCCGACATTGCGGCCTCACAATTCCGAAGTTGGTGACGCAACGTTTCGTTACAAAACTTACAATGCACATGGTGACATGGAGGCACGGACCACTAACAGTCAGTACATGTGCTAGTAAAAAATGATAGAACATATCGACAGTCAACAGAGACAGAGGCACGAACTATTAACAGTCAGTACCCGTGTTAGTAAAAAATGACAGAACATATCGACAGTCAACAGAGACAGAGGGAGCCCTCTACCGAACACGAGAAAGGCAAATCAAAGGGGCTATTTGAAATCAAAGATCTTGTTTGATCCGACTAGCTAGCTGAAGTTCTTGTTTGACCAATTACTAACCGCTACCCTCGGTCCCTGAATAAATTAAGTTCTACAGTCATAGTAAATTATTTTTTTCAATTTTAACTGAATTTATATAAAAAAGAATGTCAAGACTTATGACATCAAATTAGTACGCATCATAGACTACATTTTTATAGTGTTCTCGTTTGGTGGCACAAATGTTTGTATCTTTTTCTATAAAATTGGCCTAACTTAAAAAAATAACTTAAGATAACAACATTATGGATTGATTTATTCACGGACAAATAGAGTAAGATTTTGTAGATAGACCAAAACAGATCAAGCTAATAGACTAGCTAATTGTTGACTTAGCATCTAGTTAAAACTATCTCATTACCTAGGCAAACCTACCTAACAGTAGCTAATTGATGGTCAGTTGATCAAAATACTCTCCCACCAGCTCAACTAAATATTAGCTTACTCCCTTCATTTTAAAACAAATATATTTCTAGAACCTTTCTTTTCTCCGAGAATCTCTTGAATTTGACAATTATCATTTCCATTTAGCTGGTGGTATTCAAACACCTCCCAACCAATAGTTAGTTATTAGCTAATTTAAGGCCTTATTTAGATCTCAAAAGGAAAAGGAGAATGAGACGCAAGCACGTAGATTCTAAAAATAACATAATAGAATTATTATTTTGAGATTTCACTATGCAAAGACAATAATCAATATGAGAATGACATCCAAATACTTGTTTTTCTAACATACGTGACAGCCAAAATCTAAAAAAATATAGTGCACCATGAGAATGAAATTCAAACTGAACCTTAGTTGTGAGCTAGTATCAGAGCAACTTCAAGAGTCTATATATATCATTACGCAGTTATAGGAGTAAAGATTATAATAAAAAATTCTTCTCCAATAAATTCTTCAATTTAAATCTTCAAAAAATGTTATCCTTTGTTCTTATTTTCTTGTTCACCAAAGATAGAGAATAGATCTGACTCTCCAAAGAGCTGGACAAGAAATAGAGAAATTGTTGGAGGGGTAATGGGATATGAGAGTGGTTTAAGTGAGAACTTTTATAGAAGGAAAAAGTCCACATTACTCCCTCCTCGTATCAAGTTTGTCTACATTACCCCTTAAAGAATTTATGTGTTCATTTTTTCCCGTGGTTTCACAAACCAGAGCACTATTCACCTTTAACACTAATTAAAACCGGATCAGCTAACTCGTGGCCGGTTTTTACAGAATCAGGTGCCATGTAAGCTTACGACGTGGCAAACAATTATGCAGCCCACATAACCCCCTCCCTCTTCCTTATGGCCCAGCCCATCTCCTCTCTTCTATTTATTTCTGTAGACGATTTGTGCCGTCGTTCTGCTCTTTGGCGGCTTGCAGTCTTGATCGGAAGTGACTTGATGCTTGCCGTGTAGAGGAGTTGATTGGCAATGACGACGACGACAAAGTCGACGAGGTGTGTTCCTCTGATCCTAATTGGATACAGATCTTATCTATTGTGGAGTTTAAGGGTCTACAAGATAGGGTTGTTACGGCTGTAAATGTGGGGTTTTAATTTTCATTTATAGGGATTTCGTGGCTCAAAATCTATGTGATTCATAATGATTTAGATGAGTTTTGTGTCTTTCGTTGTGAATTACAACTTTATTATGGAACCCTTTATTATTGTGTCATATTTCTTGTCGATATAGGGGCAATGGATCCGCTAGACATTATTCAGGTCAGATTTCATTTTGAAGGCCAATTTGATTATGATAGGTTTGCAGTGAACTATGTTGGTGGATCTGTGGGGATGTCTTATGTAGAGAGGGATAAGTTATCACTACCAGAATTGAGAGGACATCTATCAGATCATACTACAGTTAGTGTATAAGACCATGTGGATTTTTATTGGCTATATCCTGATGAAGAAATAAGCAGTGGTTTGAGAAAGCTTGGAGATGATCAGACATGCATGTACATGTCTCAGTGCATTAGTGACAGTGGAGTACCATAGTTATTTGTGAAGCTATACAAATCTAGAGAGACAGTTGATGATCAAGTGCAGTTGTCTACTTGTAGTAGGGGAATGAATGATCAGACTATAAATGATATTGAGAAGGTAAAGGCATTTCACAGATTGTCTATAAATATTTCACAGGAGCAAGAAAAAGATGAATCTGAATCTGAAGGTGATGAGGACTATATGCAAGGAGAGGAGGATACATCTGAATCTGATGAAGATTATGTGGAACATGATGAGGATGCATCTGAATCTGACGAAGAAGCAAACCAGTTCAAGAGCACTGCATGTGTACTAAGAAAGAATCCGACTGCCAACACTGGGACAGAACACAGGGGAAGGTTTCTTAATTTACATATCCAACAAATTGATGAGGAAGATGCATTACAAGATGAGCTTGACCCACCAATGTTTGACTCAAGTGAAGAGGCTAGTTATGACTCGAATCAAGCTACTGAAGGAATTAGAAGACAAAGCAGGTTTGCAAGATATGATGGTGAGGCTCAAACTCCAGTATTTTGTGTTGGCATGACTTTCACAAGAAGGAAAGAGTTTAAGGATGCCTTAATCAAGTATGGGCTAGAAACTAGGAGACACTTGATCTTTCCAAAGGATGAGAAGTCTAGGATAAGAGCCAAATGTTCATGGAAGGGCTACCCTTGAGTTATCTTTGGCTCTAGTAAGACAAACAGTGATAGATTTCAGATCAAGTCGTACACTGATGAACATATTTTCCCCAAGAGAAAAGACAACAGACTTGTCACTGGGCCAAGAATAGCAGAAAAGTATGAGCATATCATTAAGGCAAATCCATCGTGGAAGCTTCAAAACATAAAAGAAATTGTGTTGATTCACATGGGTGTAGATGTATCAATGCCCAAGGTTAAGAGAGCAAAGTCTATAGTGATGAGGAGGGTGTATGAGTCTTGCAAAGGAGAGTATGCCAAAAAAATTTAGTATCAGGCAGAGATAGTTAGAAGCAACATAGGGAGTACTGTTGCAATATGCTTGGATCCCGATTATGTTGAGCCGGTTTTCCAGAGAATTTATATTTGTTTTGATGCTTGCAAAAAAGGATTCCAAGCTGGGTGTAGGAAAGTGATTGGTGTAGATGGGTGTTTTTTCAAGGGAGCATGTAATGGTGAGCTCATTTGTGCTCTAGCGAGGGATGCAAACAATCAGATTTACCCCATAGCTTGGGCTGTTGTTGAGAAAGAAACTGAAGATTCTTGGACTTGGTTCTTGGGATTACTACAGAAGGACCTACAAATGCCTATAGGTGGCAAGGGATGGGTTATCATATCAGACCAGCAAAAGGTACCAAAAATTGCTTTGTTGTATTATTGTCCTTAATTAACATGTTCATATCTATATGTGCTTTCATGTTTGCTACAGGGTCTTCTCAATGTGGTTGTAAATCTATTCCCTGACATTGAGCACAGGATGTGTACAAGACACATATATGCCAATTGGAGGAAGAACCATAGGAGCCAAGACTTTCAAAAGCCCTTCTGGAAATGTGCAAAGGCATCAAGTGTGCCTTTTTTCAACTTCTGTAGAGCTAAGTTAGCGAAGTTAACACCTGCAGGTGCCAAGGACATGATGAACACGAACCCCAAGCACTGGAGTAGAGCATGGTTCAACATTGGTTCCAACTGTGATAGTGTAGACAATAACATGCGTGAAAGCTTCAACAATTGGATAGTTGATGTCAGGGCTCTTCCAATTTTTTCCATACTTGAGGGCATCAGGACTAAGGTCTTTGTAAGGATACAACAGAACAAGACTAAATCTACAAGTTGGACTTCAAGGATTTGTCCAAACATTCTTAAGAAGCTCAACAAGTATATCAATCTAGCATAGAAATGTTCTGTCATTTGGAATGGAAAGGATGGCTTTGAGGTGAAAGAATGGGACAAGAGGTACAACGTTGACATAGATAAGAGAACATGTTCTTGTAGGTATTGGCAACTGACAGGTATCCCTTGTGCTCATGCCATCACTGCCTTATATCTGAGCTC
This sequence comes from Microstegium vimineum, assembly GCA_022036555.1. Taxonomy (NCBI): domain Eukaryota; kingdom Viridiplantae; phylum Streptophyta; class Magnoliopsida; order Poales; family Poaceae; genus Microstegium; species Microstegium vimineum. The sequence goes on from CM039121.1 coordinate 4,278,285, forward strand.
TAAGTCACCTGAAGATTACATAGCAGAATGCTATTCCGTTGACCATTACAATAGGATCTATGATCATTGCATGATGCCAATGGAGAGGGTGCACCAGTGGCCAATAGACCAACGCAAACCAAAGCCTCCTGCATATGTGAAGATGCCAGGCAGGCCAAGAAAAGATAGAAGAAGAGAACAAGGTGAACCTGCCAAGGACAAAAAGCTTTCTAAGGTTGGCATCAAAGTTACATGCAGTAAGTGCCACAAAACAGGTCACAACAGCAGGACATGTGACAAGAGTAAATCCAAAAAGAGAAACATTATGGAGAAAGGCAAAGAGACAAGTACCAATATACTGTCGAACTGATGTAAACTGAACCATTGCTTATGTTTTTTCTGAAGCAAAACCATTTCTTAGGTTGTAAACTGAAAATCTTGCGTTACTTAGTAAAACTTGCAGGTACTAGATGAGGGAAGGCCACAAAAGAAGACTAAAATATTTGAAGATGATGCTGCAGGTGTGCATTCCCAGAGCAGGACTCATGGTGATGTCGCTACTGTTCTTTCCCAAAGCAGCGTGATGAGCACTCCTGTTAAGAGAAAGAAAGTATATCTAGCTAGGACAAGAAATTCTATAAGGCTCAAAGGTGCTCGCAAGCCAGTGAATTGATGAGTACTCAGTTTTGTTTACAACTTAGCACCTCTGTTTTAGAGAAAAAAAATGTTAGAAACTTTACAACTCTTTTCGTAAAAAATGATGTACTCAACTAGTAAGTTATGTTTTCAATTACAACTTTAATTTGAATTGAAATTTTGTTCAGTCCTCAATTTAAGAGTGTATGTGCGTGTGCAAGTGTGTACGTGCTTCTTCATGCTTTCAACTGTCATTGCTGATGATGGGTGAGCATCTACTCATCCGCCGAGCAGAACGATCAAGACTGCAAGCCGCCATCCCTAAAAAAAAGACTGCAAGCAGCCAAAGAGCAGAATGACGGCGCAAATCTACAGAAATAAATAGAAGAGAGGAGATGGGCTGGGCCATAAGGAAGAGGGAGGGGGTTATGTGGACTGCATAATTATTTGCCACGTCATAAGCTTACATGGCATCTGATTCTGTAAAACCGACCGGCCACGGGTTAGCTAATCCGGTTTTTAATTAGCTTAAAGGTGAATAGTGCTCTAGTTTGTGAAACCACCGGGGAAAAATGAACACATAAATTCTTTAAGGGGTAATGTGGACAAACTTGATACGAGGAGGGAGTAATGTGAAATTTTTCCTTTATAGAACGAGCTAAAAGAACTGTTTGAGAATTAGGTGGTAATGGATCTATACGACCATACATCCTAACTTTTGTGACTACCAAATCTAAAAAAAATCGTATAGTGCACCGTGTCTGCTAGCCAGCTGCCTATAAATCCGACCTGTAGCCCACACACCGTTGGGAAACCCAAATAACCGGGTCCCCAAGGTGACTACACCGGTCCACGAACACACACCCCCATAGTTCAGGCCAGCAGCAAACGCCGGCATGGCCGCTGAATCCACGCAGGCGCAGCGCGCCATCGTGTTCGTGCCATTCCCGGCGCAGGGCCACATCACACCGATGCTCCACCTGCCTCGTCGTGGGCCATCCCCGTGTGATGTTCGCGAGCTACCGCGTCGTGGCGGCCATTCCGGAGCTCATCAGCAAGGGCTTCATCTCCGGATCCGGTATGCCAGCGTACTCCAGGTTCCAATGTTCATTGCATTGCGTCCATCATCTCTAGTGATTTACGTAGGACGAAGATGCCTAGATATTTGTCTGAAAAGCGTGCTGAAAGACTACACTTGCTGACATGAAGGTGCGCACTTCCACCATCATCATCGACGAACGGGATCGACGAAGATCATCAACTGAACAAACATCAAAAGATTGGATACCCGATACTACCCTCAAAGTTACAGCTGAGTACCAAAGACCTGCCATGGCTCGTCGGCGGCGCGGCATCCCAGCAATCCAGGTTCGCATTCTGGACGCGAACCGTGGACCGCGCGAAGCGCCTCCCAACCATCCTCGTCAACTCCTTCCCCGGCGAAGGCGCCAGCAGCAGCGACTCCGACCGGTACGACGACGACCCGCCGCCGGGGTAGCGCATCCTCCACGTCGGGCCACTCTTCCACAGCAACATGTCGAAGAAGGGCACTGCTGCAGCGGTCTGCACCATGTGGCAGGCGGACGCCACCTGCATGGACTGGTTGGACCGGCAGAGTCCCGGGTCGGTGGTCTACGACTCTACGTTTCGTTCGGGAGCTGGGTCGCGCCGCTCGCCGCGGAAAAGATAGCCGAGCTCTCGGTCTGCAGGCCGCCGGCCGGCCGTTCCTCTGGGTTCTGAAGAGCCACCCGTCGTGGCGAGCCAGCCTACCCGACGGCTTCGTCGCCGGCGGCCGCGGCACCGCCGGCAAGATATAGTCCCGTGGGCGCCGCAGGAGGAAGTTCTCAGCCACCACGCCGTGGGGTGCTACATCACGCACTGCGGCTGGAATTCGACGCTGGAAGCCGTGAGGCACCGAGTCCGCATGATTTGCTACCCTATCTCCGGGGACCAGTTCATCAACTGTGCTTACGTCGTCGAGATGTGGGAGGCTGGGATCGCGATGGCCAGGACTGAGCGGAATGATGTGAAGGATTGTATTGAGAGGGTCATGGAGGGCGAAGAGGGTAGGCGTTTGCAAGACAAGGTGAATGGGATGAAGGAGATAGCCATGGCGCGTGCGGCGCAGAGTATTGCCAAGAGGAACCTCGACTTATTCATCGATGGAAACGAGGGCGACATATCACCACTGGTCACTGGATAGCAAAACTATAAAGCCTGCTTGTACATCACGTCGTTGGAGTTGGAGAACCAGTAGTCCAAATAACAATATTTTGCTTGTGTGCATGCAAGTGACATTTCATCTTGCATTTATTTATTTATTTTGGTAAAAGTTTCTTAAATGATCTCTCTATTTAATTTTTATTTTTATTTTTTTGCAAAAAAAAGACCGCTCCAACAGCTAACTCGTGATTTTTTTTCGATTAAAATTCACCGCCGGTCCCTAAACTTGGCCTTCGGTATCATCCAGGTCCCTGAACTTGCAAAATGCAAACTATGAGTCTCTAAACTTGGTCGATAGTGTCATCTAGGTCCCTTAACTTGTAAAGTGATCATCATGGGTCCCTAAACTTGGTCGGTAATGTCATATAGATCCCTAAATATGGTTTTAAGTCTCATTTCGGTCCAAACAGAATAATTTATATAAAAAATAATTCATAACTTTTGCATAAGAACTCGAATGAAGAAAAATTATATCAAAATTGTAACCCTCGATGTGATCTACAACTTTCAAGTTGAATTGTTTTTGAATTAAAACACTCTTATAATTTTAAATTTCAATTTTTCAAATCTATAAACTTATAATAATATTTTGGAAAACTAAATGACTTTAAATAAAAATCTTTTTAACGACAAAATTGTAAATCGTATTGGTAACTATAACTTTCATATAGATCATGTTAATATCCAAGGTTGTTTGGTAATTTTAAATTTCAAATTTTCAAATCTGTAAACATTACAACAATATTTTGAGACTTTTAAAATTTTTCTAATAGAAAGTTGTAGAACACATTGAGAGATACAAGTTTGATATAAAGTTTATCTTCATTCAAATTCATATTGAAAAAATATGAATTATTTTTTATATAGATTGTCATCGAAGAAGAGCTCCAGTTTCATGCACTCGAAGTATAAAAATGTGAAGGTCTTATGCTCTTCTATTTGTAAATTTTGAGTTTATTGTAAAAAAAATGGTCCACTAGACATCAGTCTTATCTTGGGTTTTCAGGACATGTGGAATATAGGGAGAGAATGTAGGTGAGGATTTGTTTTGATGGTTTTGTGGTTTTACTTTTGGCTTGTTCAACAATGTATGGGTTATGTATACCTTTTCATAAGGTTAGTATTTGACACATTTCTAATTATTACATGTACTGCCATTAAAAAACTTGTATGATATGATGTTGATTAAAGTTAAATTTTGGACAGTACAAAAACTCCTATAAAATAACCAGGAAGGCAATAATAGTCATGTTCAAACTTTTCAACATCGCTAAAGTGAAAGGTGAATAACCATAGGTCATTCAGGGCACTCACAATGCAGAGTCTATTATAGAGTCTAAGCCTATTTATTAGCTTCTTATTTATGGTATTTTGCTGATGTGACAGCATATATTTATTAGAAAGAGAAAAAAATAAGACTGAGTCTTATTTAGAATCCAAGTCTATAATATCTTCAAGATGAGTCTACATTGTGAGTGTCCTTACTTTACTTTTTACTTTACTGTACACTGGGTACTCGCGACCGCTTATCTGCGTTCGTAACCCACGTGCCATCATCGCCGGCGACCTCGGCTCCTCCACATTGGTGTTGCCCAGCTCCAACTGTGCCATTGTGAAGTGTGATGTCTAGCTCCAACCAACGCACACCGGGAGCCGACGACGCAGATGCCAGGTCAGAGTCGGACACCAACGACGCCTGCTCTCGGGAGCCGACGAACTCACCGTTCCTCGCGGTGGGTACCGCGCGGCGAAGCGCAGCGCGCTGAAGCTGAACAGCAGCGCCACGGACCCCGAGTCATTGCAGAACATGTCCGGGCAATCCTCCGCGCCGTCGGCCCCGTCCAGCTCCGAAGTGGAACCCCGGTGACGACCTCGATCAGCAGGCTGGCAATGTAGTCTCCGGCGCCAGGCCAGCTTTGTCCTTTATCGCGACCGCAAGAGAGTAGTAGACTGGCCGGAACGAAACACCGTCCAAGGACAAGGATCGGCGAGAATGCTTGTAGGACTAGGCTATGGGCTGGAGGTCAAACCGTCAAACAGTCCTCATGAAAAAAAAAAGGATCCTACAAAATCTGAATGTCTCGCTGTTCTTTCAATTTCATCGAAACAGAATCGGGATCGAAGAGAAGGGGAAAACGAAGCGGACTAAAAGCGTGTCACTATAGGAGCAGGAGTCGGAATATTTATAGGGTGCCTATATAATAACTACAAGTTTGCCCACCGCACGGTGAGCCCCGTCTTTGATTTGTATATGCGTCTGCGGTCTGCCTCATATCATAGAGATAGACGTGCAAGGCATCCGCAGCCGCATCCACCGCCGTGGCCCCTGCTTCCCAAGAACCATAGCTAGCTAGTTTCAGAGACCAGAGAACGTCCAATGGAGAAGCACATGGTCCAAACTCTGAGCGGGATCGACAGCCGGATCCCGGACGCCCTCCGCGTCGCATTCGGCATACGCCGCACCTCGACGCCGGCGCTTTTGCCCGGCCAACAGGACGAGGCAGCGAACTTCACCGCCGTCCTTCTCGCGCCGCGCGACGACGGCGTCGGCTGCAGCAGCAGCGACCCCACGGACTGCGACGAGGCGGGGCCGGTGGGAGACCTGGGGATGGTGTTCGCGTCGTCCTACATAAAGAAATACGACGAGGACGCTCATTTCGGGCACGCCGAGGCCGGCGTCATTGGCGTGGCGGACGGCGTCGGCGGGTACCGCAGCAACGGCGTCGACGCGTCGGCGTTCTCCCGCGCGCTCATGCACAACGCGTTCGCGGACGTGGCGACCGCCGCGCCCGGCACGCACTTCTGCCCGCTGGTGCTGCTGGAGCGGGCGTACCAGACGGCGGCCGCGGCGCGCACGCCAGCCGCGTCCACGGCCGTCGTCGTCTGCCTCGCCGGCCGGGCCCTCAAGTGGGCGTCCCTCGGCGACAGCGGGCTCGTCGTGCTCCGCCACGGCAGGATCCTTCGTCGCTCGCGGCCGCAGCAGCACCACTTCAACTGCCCCTACCAGCTGAGTTCAGCGCAAGACAGCACCACGCCTGCCGACGCCGACGTCGGCGAGGTCGCGGCCAAGGAAGGCGACATTGTGATTCTTGGCACCGACGGGCTGTTTGACAACGTGTTTGACGACGAGATCGAGCGCATCGTGCGGATGGGCACGGCGTTGGAGTTCGCGCCCGAGAACATGGCGGAGGTCATAGCGGCCTTCGCTTACGAGGCTGCGAGGTGCTCCGACAGAGACACGCCGTACAGCTCCTCGCAACGGACACAGCCAGGGGCGCCTGCCTTCACTGGTGGGAAGCCAGATGACATCACTGTAGTCGTCGCCTACATTATATCATGCCCTATCCGATCTCAAATGTAGTCCCCTCCATTGTTGTGATTTTGTGCACCGTCTTTACAACTCTTGACTCCCAGTTCGCGGAGGCGATATCAGGTGCTGCATGTAGAGCCATAGTCGATAACTCGATGATGATGAGTCGTGGCGTCAGACTCATGGAACAAATTCGTTCTTGTAATATTAAAATCACTCTCAAATATTAGCATACTATGTCCACCTATCCGAAAACTTTTGTTTCAATGGTACAACCCGAGTGCGACAGAGGTGACGACGGCAGCCACGGCATGCAAATGCATTGCAGCATGAGGTGGCCTCGTGTGTTTAACGGTGTGCAGGTGTCTGGTGTGCACTATGGATCAACCAAAAACTAACTGCAACAGCATACAAGGGAACAAACATTATAAACCAATGACAATGAAGGAAACTTATAGATTTGAATGACAATAAAGGGATTAGTATAGCTTTTGATGGCATCGAATGAATCTCTAAAAAATTTGTCAGTGTTAGATACTTCCTCTCTTACTAAAAAGAGGAAAATGCACTGACGGTCTCTGAATTTGGCAAGAGATGTCACTTAGATCCCCGAACTTTGAAAGTGACATCTACGGGTCCCTAAACTTGACAGAGGATGTCATCTAGGTCCCAAACTTTCAAAGTGATCAATGCAAGTCCTTAAACTTGACAGAGGGTGTCATCCAGGTCCCAATTACTGTAGCTATTTTGACACAGAATTAAAAAAGGAAAAACTAAATTCGGGGCACTGTATATATATTCCGTAAAATATTCTAAAAATTATATCTTTTTAATACGATCTCGGATGAAGATGATTTTTATATAAAAATTGTAGCTCTCAACGATCTACAACTTTCTAGTTTTGGGTTTTTAAATTTAAGATCGTTAAGACACTCAAAAAAATTAAATATCATTAAGCCTCATATGCTTTTGCCTAAAAGCTGCTTTTAGGCTAATACAAATGTAAAAGGAGTGTACACCCTGTTTTCACATGCTTTGGGGGAAAGAAATTACCCACCATGCCATCCGTTATGAAACGATACCGGTTCCATTTCTATTTCTTCCCCGCTGACGGCGAGCCCCCCCTTCCCCCCGAGCGCGACAGCCTCGCGACCGGCCCTCCTCCCCACGCGGTGGCGGCCGGCGAGCCCTCCCCGCGGCCAGCGAGCTCTCCTCGCGCGCTGGCGAGCCCCTCCCCGCGCTCCGTCGCACGGCCGGCGAGCCCTCCCGACGCGCGAACGGACGTCTTCCCCGCGGCTGGCGAGCCCGCGCGCAGCGGCGCTCCGCTCCCCCTGCGCTCGGTCCCGCGGCCGGCGAGCCCTCCCCGCGCTCCGTCGCACGGTCGGCGAGCCCTCCCGGCGCGCGACCGGCCGTCTTCCCCGCGGCTGGCGAGCCCCCGCGCAACGGCGCTCCGCTCCCCCTGCACTCGGTCCCGCGGCCGGCGAGCCCTCCCCGCACGCGACCAGTCGTCTTCCCTGCGGCCGCGAGCCCGTGCGCACCCGCTCCCCGTGCGGCGACGCGGCTCCGGCGAGTCCGCTCCCTCGCGCGCGACGCTCAGCTCCCCCGCGCTGCGGCGCTCCAGCGAGCCCCCTCCACCTGCTGCGGCGGCCGGCGAGCCTGGCTCATGCATCGGCGGCCGGCAAGCCTAGCCATCTCCCTGTGCCACAGCGAACTCCTCCCTCCACTGCACACATGGGAAGATGATGAAGAATCTGACAAGCGGGGTCTACTTGGGTATGTGGCTGATACATGGGACCCGTTCGTAAGTGATACAAACTTTGAAAAGCCACGGCAACTCAGTCAAACGGACTTTTACCTATCTCACAGCAGCTTTGTCAGAGCTGTGACTTGTAGCAGCTTTTGTAAAAGCCACAGCTCAACCAAACAGGATCTTAGATTGGATCTGTTAGAAAAAAAAATTCCTTCTCACGCGACGCGCGTCTCCTTGTTACCCGACATGCGCCGCCGCCGGAAGCCTGCTGCCCTTCACTCTCCTGTCTCCTGTACGCCGCCGCCCTGCACCCCTCCCCACGCCTGTATGGAGGAGAGCCGCCGTCGGCAGATGATCCCGCGCAGCCATATCCTTGGATGCAGGGTTGACCGAAGACGAGGCAGCTCTAGTCCTAGCCGCGGCTGATGGCCTGGCTGGTGGCCGCGGCCACTGCCCAGGTAAGCCGTGACCAAGGCCAGCCAGCACGGCAGCCATGAGCCCATGACCATGGCAGCATGCCCAGCCAGCACAACAGCACGACCATGGCGGCATGTCTAGCCAGCACGCTAGCAAGGCACGGCCAGCCAGCACCACAATGTTCCCGGACGGCCACCAAGGCAACAAGGCACGACAGCCAGCACGGTAAGCCATGTGTTTTTTTTTTCTCGTAATCGATCCAATCTAATGACCGAAGGGTAAAAGAGTCACTTTAGAAACAAATATATATGTATTTAGATAAGAAAATGAGATTAAAAGAAACAAAATGTTATTATAGCTTAGTGTCGATGTTTGAAATCCTATTCTAGAGAAGCCAACGTTAGCAGTCCTATTTTAGAGAAGTCACTCGTTTGGAGTCCTATAATAGCCATTTTCTCATTCACTTTTTGTCACACCCAATTTTAAGGATAAAATTGAATATGAATAACTCATGTGTGCCCAGAGATCAATCACATACATAAGCCGACAAATCTTTAAATAGTACCATCACTGAGTGCTTATCACATAACGAATAATATTCTTAAACAAAACAGCGGAAATAAAGATAACTCTCGCGACGAAGCTCCACTTCACAGGGAACGCCGACTGGTTGACCACTAGCCTAGTACTCCTCACGGTAGTCTTCATAGCCATCTGAAGGGGTTGAGAAAGCAAGAGTGAGCACTTACGTACTCAACAAAAGTAACATAGGGTTATGAAGCTCAAAAGGTTGACACTGTCTGAACTGCGGTTGCTTTTAACTTGGTCAAGTTTTACCATTACTTAGCTTTAGTTATGCATAGCCCAATTATTAACCACATGATAAGATCAATAAACATCATTAACAATTAAACATTAAACAACATGTCCATCTACACTGTGAGTTCTCCAGGTCGCTCGTAACCGTGAGCACGGCTATCATGATAGATTTACACTCTGCAGAGGTTATACACTTTACCCACAAGCCATGTTACCCTTATGCCCGGGTTTATAACTTCCATAACACTTTCAAGGTGAGTGGGCAGGGAACACTATGAAGTCTTTCAAAAGCCCTTTCTAGCATGTAGCGGACCCTACGGACCCAATGCAAAGGGGAATATGGGACACCCCGATGGTACCACCCGCAGCGGTCCCCACACAAGCTATACCCCATAACCAGCTCGACAAAGGTGCCTTTCACGAACCACAAGCATGCTAGTCCAAACTTCATACTCAACTAAAGCCAGAGCCATATAGCACTCGTGGTTGTATTTGAAATCCCAACTTTTGCCCTACAGTAGGGTCCTATTCCATGTTGCTACAAAAGCCAGTTTTATCTTATTGTTGCATATATCATTAGTCAAGTTTCATCTCAAGATCCATTATTGTAAAGCATAGCAAAGCTACCCACATGCATATAAACCCATGGTGACAAGGTAAAGGATAACAAAGTTATGGTATAGATCTAATAGGAATCAAATTAGACACATGCAATCATGACTAGATGAATTAGGATGAATAGGTAACAAGGATGATCCCATGTTAAATTTGCCTTGATCACAAAGCTCTTGGTAGACTTGATCTGCTGCAAAGAACTCTTACTCACCGAAGATCTCACCGGCTGTACTCGATCAACATCACCACGCAATCATCCGAACAATCATACACGAAGCAATAAAGACATGATCAGAACATTACACCATAAACAATAAAGAGGCTTTGAAAAGGTTATAAAACAGATCTATACTTTACTACGACCACAAAGACGCGAGAATCACACTAATCGGATCTAAAACGAAGAAGTTATAGATTAAACAGGGTTTTGAAAAGGGCAATATTAAAGCATTAGCAAATGAATTTTCTTTGATTTTCAAAAGTAATTAACATAGATGAAATCTATACTACTGGATAGAGCATAAAATTACGGATCTAACGCAACTTGAACGGATCAATTTGGATTTAAAACGAGCAAAATATAGGCATTTGAAAGTCAGTGGCAAAACTGTAATTAGGGTTTTTATTTAAAATCGAATTAAATCAGAATTGAAAGAGAATACGTCTTCCGAGGGGGAAAACGTAGAGATGAAATCCGCCTTCTGGACTGCGGGTTAAGGGGCCAAGAAACTCAGGGTCTCTTTAACATATTTGCCACGCGAAGGGGTACGGGCTAATCTGGTGCGTTGGATTAGAGATGGATGGATCCGATTAGATCCAGGGAGAGAGGAGGGCGCAGAGGGCGGCGCTCCACCGGTTCAGAGCGGCGCGCGGCGGCGGCCATGGCCGGGCAGAGCCCGTGCTCGCCGGCGCAAGGGAAGAAGAGGGTTCGGTGCTCGGTTTTCGATTCCGGAAGCACCGGGAGAGAGGGGGGACGACAGCGAACTCGCCCAGAGCCACGGCAAGGCTCGTGGACGGATGGGGAGCACCGACAACGTAGCACGGCGGCGGCGGACGCTCTGCGCACGGCGGCGCGAGGCAGTTAGGGGCTCGGATGCCCAATCTGGCCGGGAAAAGGCTCGGGGAGCAAGAGGATGACACGGTGAACCTATCCAGGGCCACTGCAGGGCTTGATCAAGGGCGGAAGATAGCCGTCGACGGTGAATCGCGGCGGCGGCTCTCGGCAAAACGGCGGCGAGGCCAAAGCGGGCGCGGAAGAGAGGGAAAATAGGGAGAGAAGTCATTCCGCAAGCCTGCGAAGATGATGCGCGTGTCGGGGCGACTTACCGCAGTCGGAGAAGCTTGGAATGGCGGCGGCTCGACGACGGAACGCAGCGGCGACGGCGGCACCGCTCCTGCTGCGTCCGAGGGCTGCGAGGGCTCGAAGAAGATGGGGAAGGGCGGCGCGGTGGCGGCGCTATATATGGGAGCCGGAGGGAGAGTCCGGTGCGAACCCGAGCGCGGGGAAACCGCGTGCGGCAGTTGCGGTCGCGGCGCGTCGCGATGTCGCGGCCAGTGTCCGGAACGGACACGGGAGGAGAGGGGAGGAGCTGACAGGAGGGACCGCGCTATCAGTGAAAGAGAGAGGAGAGAAAGAAGGGAACAGGCCGCGGCGCGGGTTGGGCCGGCCCAGAGCGAAGGGAAGAGAAGGGGGGGGGGAGGAGGCAGGCCGAGTTGGGCCACTGGGCCAGAAAGGAGAGAGGGAGGGATTTTTCATTTTCTTTTTCTTTTTCCTTTTTGATTTTTGCAAACATTTTCCAAATGGGTTTGAAATATATTTTTCTAGGGTTTTGCAAATTCAAACAATCACAAGAAAAATGCAGGGGCATGATATTTACAAACATGTGGAACCCTAACATGACATTAGTTTCATTTTTATTTATTTAATTCTATGATCACAAAAATACTTGAATTAAAATCAAATTAAACTCAAATTCAAACTTAATTTCTAATTCAAATTTTAGGGTGTTACACTTTTCTTTCTTTCTTTCGCAAAGCCGATGGAAGCAGGTGAAACCAGTTTTTTTAGCTTTACCACTGGGTCTATGAAAGGGATTGGAGAGAGAAAAAGAGCTCATTTATTGCATATTAGAAAGCTAGAGCTGATACGATCACTAACAAGGGCTGAGCACAGGGCAGCTGGCCACCAATACGCACCTTGCGGCCTTGTGGTATGCCGGGAGTACTCGATATTTATAAATTTTCACTGGCCTTGTGGCTGCGTTGGCTATGACAATCGTAGAAGTCTATCATAGAGTATAAGACTATTTATTACCATTTATTTATGATATTTTGATAATGTGACAGTATATTTATTGAAGAGAGAGGGTAAAAAAAACAAGACTCCAAATTTTATTTAGACTTTAAATCCACGATATTCGAGATAATAAATAGGTTTAGACTTTATGATAGAGTCTGTATTGGGAGTGCTCTCATATAAATGTGGGTCAAGGTGAGTAGTATAATATAAGCCTTGGGTTAGGATGGAGATCCCTTGCACTAATACACATAGAAGGTTTTTTGAATGCGGCAACCAATTGGCAATGGAGCAAAGGCCTTGTTTAGGCACTCTCCATGAGATGGGATTTGTCCAAACTCCAAAGGACCTGGCTAGACATAAACTCCGCTCTCCAAATTTCCCGGGTTGTGACTCTGGTAGAAGGTCTATACTACTCCTTGACCCACATTTTAAATGACCAGATTACTTGGCGGTTGTGTGCTTCTGGTGAATACTCAGCAGTCAGCACGCTTGGCGTACTTGACTCAATTTTTGGGCTCTATTTCCACTTAGCATGGCAATCTCATTTGGCGCATTTGGGCTCCACCCATATACAAATTCTTTGCCTTGCTTGCTTTTCAAAACCACCTTTGGACTTCAGATCAACTCCAAAAATGAGGCTGGCCCAATCGACTGGTGTTTTCCAATCCATCATAGTGTTGATAAATCTATCATTAACTTAATTGCACACTGCTGATATAGCCTCCGAATTTGGAAGGTCATGCATACCTAGACAAGTGGCAATTTCCCATCCACTTATCAGTGGGGCAATCTTTGCACATTGATCATTAGTGGCGAGCAATTGGCACATAGCCAGGGTTGCCGGCAAAGGTGGTGCGTATGATAACTATTTAAATAGCATGAAGACTTGGAAAGAGAGAAATGCGAGATTTTTTTTATCGTTGCCATAACATGACAGAAGCGGACCCCACTGGCAATGACGAGCATAGAGATAGAGGCGGGGGTATAATTGACTTTTCGCGTGCCTCTCTGTTCTGAGCAAGCCAGGATCCATGCTGGCGTGCTGATTTGACATGTCACATCAGCAAAAATGGCTAAATGTAGATCAATTACTGTTTGCTGGGATAAATTTGTAGTTGGCACGATAAAACTGGCAATCAGAGAGTTGGTAAGATGAAGGAAGAGGCAAGACTCTGTGTGCAGCAGGAGTCAAAAAAAATTGTGAGATCAATCCTAACTCCCTTGTATGAGACTTAGTTTATTTTTGGAGCCTTTTGTTTGTGGTTGTGTTGTGGTTTTTCCTGGTCTGTCCTTGTATAAAGCCTTTTCGGTATATATAAATACAAGTTTGGCAGAGCTCAGTTTTTTTTTAAAAAAAGATAAGCACCTAATGCTTGGCCGATCAGCTCTCAGTGGCCTATGCCTATCTGACATGTAAGGTCTTATTTTGATTCATTAATCTATGTCAACAATTGACTAATCCAAAAGAGTTTACAAATGTAAAACATTTCAACAATACTACTGCTTCTTGCATTAATAATCATTTTACAAGAATTTGAGCAACTCATCCTAAGGTTCCACAAGTATACTCTACATATATAAGAGGCTATGAGGCTATGAACCTATGACAATCACTGCATAAATAACATGAGATGTTTCAGTTTTTTGTGCATATATAGCAAACAAACACTAACCACAACTTGTGTGAAATCTCATCAATTTTCCTTTTATGCTTGCTCTCCTCAGCTCAAACAATTTTTTTCCCAAATAAGCCATTTAAATAATCACAGTGCAAAATAGCATAAAGGTTTCAGTTTTCTCAATGTTGCATAGCAAACAAACACCAACCAGATCGTGCATGTTGACTGAAACCATTTCCTCCTAAATGAATGAAGACATTTAAATAATTGTTGTGCATGCAAATACAATATTGATTTGAGAGAAGTTAATCCAAACATTTGCACAGAGAAGTAAAGACACCAATCCATCTGCAGTGAATTCATCATCCTTGTGAATCTGATGGCTTTCCTATGTCACGTTGCCATCCTGACACCATTATTCAAAAGATTTTATAGAGATAAGGTCACTACAACGACAGAACACACATGTATACCAGTAATACCCCAATGAACAAAGTTATAAAAAATATACATACAGAGCAGAAGCACGGATGGAATATCCATGCTGCTTGCGCTCATGACTTCATGTTCTCATCGAACTGACTAAGCTTCTGCACTAATGACCCACCCTAAACCAATTATATAATCCATAAAACTTAACGGAATTCAGTGCGGCTCTGCATAGATGTGAGAGACGCTAGACTTCTGCAGGGAATCAAAATAAATCTCAATAGATAATATAGACGTTGTGTAGTGTCCGATCTGCATAGAACATAGAAAATTAGATTTAGAAAATCCACCACCGAGTGGACGCCACCTATGGGGTAGGAACGCGCTGTTGGTTGGGAGGCCGCCAGGCCGGGAAAGGACGCGCTACCATGCGAGGGTGCGCCGCCATGGCCTATCCGCCCATGCGTCGTGGCCATCCGCCGTCGCAATGGAGAAAGCCGTCGAGCATTGCGACGTCCGCGACCTCTGCCGCCAGCCCGCCACGACTGCAGCAGCGCCCCGGCGCCGTGCGGTGCCCATGCGCACCCGTGGAACTTCATGTGCCGCCGCTGCCTTTCTTCGTCTCAGCGGCAAGACGGCAATCGCTGGGGCGCTGGCTGGCGGGCACAGCGATGCGAAGAGCAGACTGTTCCCCTGACGGTACGTCTAGCAGCCGAGCGGCTCTCGGCGTTCGCTAACAAGGGAGTGCGGCAGTTTACGCGGACTGCGAGCGAGGAAGCACGCGGCCTTTGGCGGAGACGCAGGGGCGAGTAGCGCGGGCGTCTGGAGGTTTCGGAGGAGCGGGTATGTGCGGGCGGGTAAGAAACGTTGTTGGTGTAAAACACTTTGACGCGGATATCGGTTTCCCGAAGGAAAACATATGTTCCCTCTAGGCTCACAATTTGCAGTAGGTGCTTATCTTTTCTATACTATAAAGAGCAGAGGAATTGAAAATCACTTGTTACTCAAAAAACATTTCACCCACTATCAATGACAGGTGGGCCCACGAGGGGAAAATGACAATTGACATATGGAACATTCGTGTTTCGCACTGCGGAGGACGGCCCCCTTCCGTTTTTCCACGGTTGCTGGCTTCGCGTACAACGAGGAAGAATGTCGGGGAACGGACAGCGAGGAATAGCGTCGGGGATCAGCAGAGCGGCCTCGCTCCCGTCCGCCCAGAGCCCCAGTCGCCTCGCCGCCTCGATCCCGTCCCGCCCCGCCGGCCCTCCGCTTGCCCACGAGACGCGGAGGACGAGCGTCGGGGAGAAGCCTCCGGCAGAGGCGCAAAGCTGCCTCGATTCCGCTGCCTTCGCGGCCTCCTGCCTCGGTTTTCCGCGCGGGATGGCACGGAGGCCTGGCGGGGATGGCTACGGCTCGCCGCGGTCCGGCGCCGTTGGCAAGTGGAAGATGCAGCGATGGGTTCGTCTAGACACGCGAGTAGACGACTTCCTCCTCGACGAGCGACAGTTGAGGGTGCGACCTCCTCCCTAGCGACAACTGGCTAACTTTGATGCGCGGCCTCCTCCCCGGCGACCTCTTCCTCCACATGCTCTGTCTCTTCCCCGAGCACCTCCTCTCCGGCTCCGGCTCCGGCTCCTATTGAGATGCAAAGAGGCTCTTTTCCTTCAATCGTGTGCAGCCATGTGTTCGGGTGGACGTACGCGGCGGGTGGCCGGGTGGACACGCACAGCCCGGTGGCCGGATGCGTACAGCAAGCACACGGCCGGGTGTACATGTGTGGCGGGCAGGCGGATGGATGCTAACAAGTGTCACATTAGCTTTTGGTGATAACGTCCAGGAAGTGTTCGAGGAATTGTCTCCAAGGTTTGTTCCTATCCTTGTTGCATGCATACCACTCTCCATTGTTCCATCATAGCAATGCCTTCAATGTTGTTTGTTTGATGGGGGTATGTTCCTGCTCTTATTTGGATAGGAGAAGGTTGAAAGGAATTGTCAGATAATGGTGCTTCTGACCAATGCAATATTTATTACATTATGCCTTACTTAATTTGCATGATATTATGGCGCTGACTGAAGAAACTGTGTTTTATTCTTGTACTCAATAAAGAGGAAAAGCCGGTTTTGTGTAGATTAATCTGAATTTTGTTTGATATTGTTATTATATTACACTAAATACTGGAATGGTGTGTTCCATCAGGTGTATACAAGGAAGCAATAGAATTATAATGTAGGTGACTTATGATGTTAGCAAGATTAGATTTACATTGTAGTTCTATTTTATTGATTGGGAATTATGTGTAGATTAACCTGAATTTTGTATGGTGTTTCCCAGGAACCACAGTTATGGTATTTTTGGAAGGGTATCGATCAGGATTTGTTAAGCCACCTAGAGCTATTGGAACAGAATGACACACTTGCATTTTAAGCAGACATTTGCAAGTGGGTGACTCAAATGAAGAGGAAGCCGTCATCTCATGATGTTTTTGTTGGTAATAACTAGAAACTCGCCAAGCATGACACGCTATCCAAGAGGTATCCTGGCTTTGGTGCTATCATCAACATCTTGTATGGGGTTATGCTATATGTGATCAAGAATCCACTGATAAGGTGAACTTCATTATATCCTATTACCGAACATTATCTCAGCTTGATGGAATTTGGTTGTGAGGAGATATTTTTGAATTGTGGTGACTAGGTGGCTTCAATTCATCATCAGAGTTCTGATTTTTAAGAAATTTGTTTAAAATTAAATCCTTGAATGCAACCATGTATATCTGGGCCCACTAACTAGCTTCCCCATGCTATAGAAACTATGTCTGTGAACCAATGCAATGCTTTTAAATCCCGTCATTGTCAAATGTACAGTAAATTATGTTGTCTCCATGATTCCTTCTTCTTTTTAGTTATCATGTAATATGTTTCAACTGCAGCAATAACCTTTTTGTTTGTGGATGACCTCCCGAATTTATAGATATATGTATACGGCCATTACAATAAACACTCAACTATAAACACGTGCGGGTCGCACGTGCATGACCACTAGTTAATATTAAAAAAGGTCCATTCTAACAAACTTAATATTTTAGTTTTATTTTAAGTCAAAAATTTTTAAATTGAATGAGTTTTCTGAAACTATTTTATGGTTGCTTCCTCCAATGCACCACGCGGTGAGGGAAATGGGATGAGTTGCTCCCTTTTTATTTGAGGGACGATTTTTCTTATCTTAATTGAGGCAAAAATTAGGAAAAGAGGATTGAAAAGGATCTATTGAAACTTGTTTTTTTAATCCCAAACTGGTTATAGGGAAAGAAGATCATATATTCTCTCAATCCGGTGGAGATGCTCTAACCATGTACAGAGAGAATAGTCATATTCATTGCAGGTGATATGCCAAATGCTATACAGTCTTTCAAACAAAACATGCTATATGATACTTATAAAAAAACAAATATTTGATGCTTTCATTGTCATTAAAAAACAATATTTCTCGTCACCCCTCTAATTTTGCTTCAAGAAATTGTCTTTTGTTAGAACCAAACAAATATCTTAGGAGACTCCATGTAGGGTACAAAGGCGGTGCAGATGGAACAGGGCGTGCACACGGTGTACCTCCACACAGGCAGCAGCCGACAAGCCCTTGGACACCATCACGCCGGCTGTTAAGCCGGTGGAGAAGCACCTACAGATGTTCCACAGGGTGCCGGTGGAGAAGCACCTACAGGCTACAGATGTTCCACAAGCTGTCGTCGTTCCTCGACTAGTTCAGCGCAGGCAGTGTCAAACAAGGTCTCTCCAAAGGTACCCTCTCCCTCTCTTCCATCCGTTGCAGAGCCCCTTCATGCTCTGCTGCTCTGTTCTTGTGTGTAGGTTCCATTTTCTTTTTCTTTTTTTTGTTTTGATGAATTGTCGGTTCCAATGTTGTCAATAGAGTAATGTTCCAATCTTAAAAGCCTATCCATGGGGTGGCCTGACGCCACTGCTCATCATCATCGACTATGGCTAACAACAGATCGCCTCCTCGAACTGGGATTGAGGAGTTGTAAAGACCGTGCACAAAATCACAACAATGGACTACATTAGAGATCGGATAGGGCGTGACACAATGTAGGCGACGACTACAGTGATGTCATCCGGCTTCCCGCCGGTGAAGTAAGGCGCCCCTGGCTGTGCACGGCCCAAGGAGCTGTACGGCGTGTCTCTGCCGGCGCACCTCGCAGCCTCGCAAGCGAAGCCGGCGATGACTTCCGCCATGTTCTCGGGCGCGAACCCCAACGCGGTGACCATCCGCACGATGCGCTCGATCTCGTCTTCAAACACGTTGTCAAACAGCCCGTCCGTGCCCAGAATCACAATGTCGCCTTCCTTGGCCGCGACCTCGCCGACGTCGGCGTCGGAGGGCCTGTTGCTGTCATGCCTTGAGCTCAGCTGGTAGGGGCAGTTGAAAAAGTGCTGCTGCGGCCGCGAGCGGCGCAGGATCCTGCCGTCGCGGAGCACGACTAACCCGCTGTCGCCGACGGACGCCCACTTGAGGGCTCGGCCGGCGAGGGAGACGATGGCCGCCGTGGACGCGGCGGGCGTGCGCGCCGCAGCCGCCATCTGGTGCGCGCGCTCCAGCAGCGCCAGGGGGCAGAAGCGCGTGCCGGGCGCGGCGGTCGTCACCTCCGCGTAGGCGTTGTGCATGAGCGCGCGGGAGAACGCCGACGCGTCGACGCCCTGGCCGCGGTACCCGCCGACGCCGTCCGCCACGCCAATGACGCCGGCCTCGGCGTGACCGAAATGAGCGTCCTCGTCGTGGTCCTTTAGGTAGCACGACGCGAACACCATCGCCAGGTCTCCCACCGGCTCCGCCTCGTCGCAGTCCATGGGATCGCTCCCGCCGTCGTCGCGCGGCGCGAGCAGGATGGCGGCGAAGTTCGTCGCCTCGTCCTGTTGGCCGGGCAATAGCGTCGGCGTCGACGTCGAGGTTTGGCATATGCCGAAGGCGACGCGGAGGGCGTCAAGGATCCGGCTGCCGATCCCGATCAGAGTTTGGGCCATGTGCTGGTGCTGCTCCATTGGAGTTTCTCTTCTGCTCTCTAAAACTAGCTAGGGTTCTTGGAAAGCAGGGGACACGGCGGCGCACGCGGCTGCCTTGAATGTCTATCTTCTCTATGAGGCAGACGCATATATATACGAATCAAAGCCGGGGCTCATCGTGCGGTGGGCAAAATGTGCAGTTTATATAGGCACCCTACAAATATTCCGACTCGTTCTCCTATATATAGTGACACGCTTTTAGTTAGTCCGATTCTCTTTTCCCCTTTTTTTCGATCTCGATTCTGTTTCGATGAAATGGAAAGAACAGCGAGCCATTCAGATTTTGTAAAAAACAGATTTTTTGTTTCATGAAATCATGAGGACGGTTTGACCTTCAGCCCCTAGCCGTCCTCCAAGCGCCCCCCCCCCCCCCCCCCCGGGTTGTGATGGAGGACAGAGCTGGCGCCGGAGACTACATTATTGCCAGCCTCCTGAGGTCGTCACCGAGGCAGCGAGGCTCCACTTCAGCGCTGGACGGGGCCGACGGCGGGGAAGATTGCCTGGACAAGTTCTGCAGTGGCTCAGGGTTCGTGGCGCTGCTGTTCAGCCACAGTGAACAGCGCTTCGCCGGCCACGGTGAGTTCGTCGGCTGCCGAGGCGGCGGCGTCGGTGTTTCCGACTCTGAGTTAGCGTCTGCGACGAAGGACGCCAATGCCAAGAAGAGGCAGACGCGAAGACGCCCACAGCGACCAAAGGCAAAGGCAAGGAGTCAAGGAGCCCTTTGTCCAGGTGAGCTGGCACGTCTCGCCGTCGCTGGCATTGTGGCTCGATTGACCGAGCGCGTTGGTTGGAGCTGGGCAACACCAACGTGGAGGAGGCTAGGTCGTCGGCGACAGCACGTGGACTACCGACCGAGAAAATAATTATTATAAGACTCTAAACGAGTGGCTTCTCTAAAATAGGACTGCTAACGTTGGCTTCTCTAGAATAGGATTTCAAACATTGACACTAAGCTATAATGAAATTTTATTTCTTTTAATCTTATTTTCTTATCTAAATACATATATTTGTTTCTAAGGTGACTCTTTTACCCTTCGGTCATTATAATAATGCGTGATCAGTGAATGCATTATGAAGCTTGAGTTAGTGAGTACCAAACGGCCTTAAAACTGGAGGGTACCTGAGGAGACAATAATGAGAATGAGTAAAACGTCTTGTCAGATTAGCGGTGCCTGCACGTCTTATTAGTATTACAACTGATCGGCAACTGGAAAAGCTAAAAGAATTGTCATGTTGAAATCTTTTCTATCTGATGATATAGATAGTCCTGCAATCCGACAGATCAGTTATCGATTCTTTAGAAATAGAGATTCTTCTCAAAAGTCAAAACATACTGAAATATATAACCGGGATTGTTGGAAAAGAGTAGAAACAGACCATACATAGCAATCAACCACACCAGTGAACTGGTTTTATTTATCGGATAATACAATACAACACGATGATAAGGGAAACACATACATAGGCTGTTTCGTCTGCTTATTCATCATGAACCAGGCAGTTCTTATTGTGATCGCAGTCGCAGCCAATCCGGACCTGAGAGACTCTCTGCAGAAGCTCAAGCGATGGTTTTGGGGGCCTTGTATTCGTTGAGGTAGGGCATGGTGGTGAGCGCCTTGGTCAAGAGTGGCTCCACCATCTCCCACACCCACACACCGCCTTCTTCTTCTTTCTCCTTGGCTTTCTTCTCGACGACGGTGACAATGTCTTCCTGGACGTTGTACCTCATGGTGCCGATGATCTCATCCGCAGCTGGGCCCAGTTCAACGCGTTCAATCTCGAAGCCGCCTTCCTTCGTGGTGCTGCTCTTGACACGGACGAGGGTTGGGCCACTGAACAGGTTGTGCTTGCTGGCAATGGCCTCCTGGTACGCCCCAGAGACGAGCACGGCCACGTAGTAGCCACCGAGGCTCGGGTCGAGCGGGTGCAGCGGCAATGTCTCGCAGTTGCCGATGAACTTCTCGATCTTCCCGTCGCTGTCGCAGGTGATGTCCAGCAGCGTGCCCTTGAGCGTCGGCCTCTCGTTGAGCCGGCTCACCGGCATCATCGGGAAGAGCTGCCCGACGCCCCAGAAGTCCGGCACCAGCGAGAAGACGGAGAGGTTCATGTGGTAGTTGTAGATGGTGCTGGCATCGGCGACGGTCCTCTTGCAAAGCTTCTTGCCAAGCTTGTACATCTCGATGCCGTGCTTCTTGATGTCCGCGGCGTGCGAGTAAACGCCCGGCGCCGCCGTGGCTCCGCCGCCATTGACATGAACTGCAGCTCTCGGCTGCCTGTAAGAGTAAGACAGGTCCTGGATCTTGTTCAGCAGCTGCTCACAGGTGTCATCGTCCTGCGGCTCCGGGATCGCCGACAGCGCCTCGAGGATGATCATGGAGTGGTGCGACGCCATGGCACGCCCGCTCTCGGTGCACACGACCGGGTGCGCCACGCCGTTGTACTCGCACTTGAGCCGCACCGCCTGCACGACGGCGGAGGCGTACTCCTGTATCCCGTACGCCACCGACATGTCGGAGTCGCCGGAGCGGGTCCCGTCGTAGTCGACCCCGAGCCCGCCGCCGCAGTCCAGCGTGGTCATCTGCTCCGCGCCGTACTTGTTCACCAGGTTGCAGTAGATGCCGGCGGCCTCGCTCACGGCGTCGTACACTATCCCCGTCGTCGGAATCATGGAGCCGATGTGGAAGTGCAGCAGGTGGAGCCAGTGCAGCTTGCCCAGCTTCTTGAGCTTCTCGGCCACCTCGTAGATCTTGGCCTCCAGCATCCCGAACTTGCCGTGCTTACCGGCCGTCGACCCGAAGTGGCCTGGTATCTTGGTTAGGAGCTTGGCGCGGATGCCGAGGACCGGCTCGAACTTCTTGTACGCGGCATCGTCGTTCGCCGGCAGCTTCTGCTTCAGCTTCTCGTACTGCTCGATGACGATGTCGAGCTCCTCCTCCATTTCGAGCACGATGATGACGTTCAGGCCCATGGCCCGCGCCGAGAGCGCGAGCGCGATGTAGTCCGCGTCCTTGTAGCCGTTGCAGATCAAGTAAGCCTGCTGGGACGACTGGGCTTCGGAGAGGCAGCTCATGGCGATGAGCAGCTCCGGCTTGGAGCCAGCCTCGAGGCCGTAGCTCCATTCCTTGCCGAACTCAACCATGTCATGCACGACGTGCTTGTTCTGGTTCACCTTGATCGGGAACACGCCCTGGTACCTGGACGTGTACCCGGTGCTCTCCATGGCGCTGCTGAACGCGTGGTGGAGCGTCTCGATACGGTTCTTGAGCACGTCGGGGAAGCGAATCGCCATGGGAAACTGGGATTTGCTCTTGCTGTCGTTGGGCTGCGTCGCTAGAGCTTCCGCGATGACCGAGTGCACGTCGATCTCCTGCCCGGGCTTCGTCAGGCGGCCGTGCGGCTTCACGCAGAGGTGCCCATCCGCGTTCACGGCGAAGTAGTGCTCACCCCACCCGAGGATGTTGTAGAGTTCGCCGTAGTTTTTTGCCATGATGGGGAAAAGTGCTGTGTCCTATCAAAACAACATACTCCATAATCAGGAGATGTCTGCTATTCTTTTTAGATGGAGGCAGGGGGTAGGGTTTTTTTTTTTACAGTAATATGTGGGATGAGTGGATGGCCTCGATCACAAGTGATCTTTTGGAAGGAAGATTACTCGTCTTAGACTAATTCATTGAATAGTTTGCTATTTGTTCAATACTCACATCATACTCCATCCTCAAGTAGTCATGTATCTTTACTTATTTAGATATCACTATTATTAGTGACGATGACAGTTGGGTCTATACATATAGAAGGATTTTCTGTGCAATGATGTTGTTAATATATCGATCTAGTGAAAAACTTGTTATGTGTCATACTGTCATCATTTTCACGGGCAGTGCCATAACCATTTTTCATATTGCACAAATTAATTAAAGTTTGGAAAGATTCACCATGGATGTGTTCGTAATATCAATATGAAATATATGAATGAATATATGAATATTAGATTATGTTGCATATTTTTATTTATGAAAAATGTTTGTGTCATAATATTATAAAAATGAGCTAGTACAAAATCACAAAATAAATGGTCAAATTTGCATATTGAGAATCTAATGAGGTTATTTATAGTTATTACATTAGTCTAGAAAAAACCATTCTATCTTCAAAAGTAGTAAGTTATTACAGTTTCACTTCTTACGTCCATATGTTAGTCACACGAACTTTGTTTTCATATGTAGACGCCCCAATTTATCATGGTCCCATTTGGAATAACAAGGTTTCCTGCATGTATAAATGGATTTGGTGCAAATTTTATGCAAAATTCATATATCCAAACATGTATTTAATTGGTGAAGCCAACGTCCCTGCAATATCTCAAAATATTTCATGGTAATTAATTATCAATAACAAGATGGCTAGAGTACTAGACACAGTTGGTGAAGTCCGGTAAAATGAACAAACACAAAGGTCTTGTCATGAAGATATATACTCCCTTTGTTTCAAACATTTTAATTCTATAAGTAAATCTCATGCAAAATAAAGACCATTAAAGAGAGAAAATATTTTCTCATCACAATCCTTGATGCCTTGCATTCATTCACTGTTGTATTTGGCAAGGGGATGTGATTGGTTGTTGTGGCTACGGCCATGATTGGCAGGGAGAGTTAATGCTTTGGAATGTGATAACTATGTCAAGTGTTTCAAGAAAATTTTGAAATCTATAAAACTACAAATATTATGAAACGGACGAAGTACTCAATGAATCTTTGGGAGAGAAATATTAACCAATATGTCGTCATGCTATATGCATGCAACTGTAAAGAGCAAGTAGCAACGATTTCTTTAGTTCATGGAAAACACCAAATGGATATTTCATCGTAGAATAATACTAGAATTAATTATCATACCAGCTGAATTTGGAGTAGAGCCAGAGATGAATAGTGCTGCGTTGTGTGCTCTGTAGACTACACCTCATCTCCTTATATAGAGGTCTGGCCAGAGATGTCACATTTGCCCAACATCATTTCTTGGAACAAAATGACACGTCTTTCTGATCCACGTGTCTGATTAAGACCACGTACACACTATGTACAGATCTGTACATCTACTCGCTCCTGACAAAGTTATTTTTAAACATAATTTGCAACAGTATTTTGTTTCTAATATTTGAATGTGTGCCAAATTATATCCATCAAACTACTTCTCGAGGCAAACCTAGTGATAATACTATTGTCAAGTGTAACCGAACTTAACAAGGACAAAGCACATCAATTGCCTATGATCGAAGGGAGAATTGTATGAGGTAAGAAACAGCATTTTCCCATATTAAATAATAATCATAATTAGTCAACAATTCGATCTTCATCGAAGTTTTCACGCCTCATATACAATACAAGTGCCTGAAAACAACGGTGATGTTTTTAGGCCCCTAGTATACAGAGTGGATATCCAATGATATTTTTATGTGACAGCTAATTTAGCTTCATTTGTCTCCTTGAATTAACGACGTGTCATTCCATTCTAGTTTTCTTTTTTTTAGTTTTGTGTCGACCAAATGGTTCAAGATATATGTGACTTGCATTGCTAATTGCTGGCGAGCATATAGGCCTCATTTTTTTCACATTGGTAAAATCGAATTTTATTACCAAGACAACAAAATTACAGAAACATTATTCATATCTTTTAGAAAAATGTACACGAAATTTAACTCATTCAAGCATATAGGCTTGCTTTTTTACTTCCCCAAAAGCTGCTGAACATCAAACCGTTGCATTGATGGAGGAGAGGCAATTGAGGCATGAGGGCATCCACTCCCATCATGTTTAGAGTTTCAACTAAGACCTTGTTTGGATATGCATATATTTATCTTAACCCACATGTATTGAAGTGAATTTAGATTAAGTTTCACTCTAGTTTACTCCAACACATGTGGTTTAAGGTAGATACTTGTACATCTAAATAAGTCTAAATAAAAAAATGATATGTCATTTTAATTAAAGAAAAAATACAAGAAAATTGAGGAGAGGAATTTATCCAAGTCACTGATTTGCTTGATATGTCATTTTAATTAAAGAAAAAATACAAGAAAATAGAGGAGGAGAGGAATTTACCCAAGTCACTGATTTGCTGCTCAACATGTTCAATTCAGATTTCTCTCCTTGTCAAAAAATTCAGATTTCTCTAGGGCCCATAGCTCCATGGTGCGGGAGGGATGCGAGAGTGGATAGCAACGATGGAGAGAGAGAGAGACAGAGAGGGAGGAAAAAAAAAATTCTTTTTTATTTTTAGTGGAGGACTTTTTTTATGAAAAATGCATACAGTCACTCCGTCCTAAAATAAATGCATGTTTCACTTTTTAGAAGTCAAACACAAATTTACTAATATTTATGATATATGTATATATAGAGAGAGAGATTGAGTATGAAGTATATTTTTGTAATAACCTTATCTAGAAGCTTTAAAATTTTTGAATATATATATATATATATATATATATATATATGTATATATATATATATATATGTATGGTACAGAAGTAGTCTGCATCCTTCTCTGAAGAAGAGAAACATGCCCTCCCGTGCTTAAAACACACTTAAGTGACTCCTAAAAAATTCATACTATATGATACAAGCCCCCTCAAGTTTATTTTGTGAGGAAATTCAAGGTTGCGCCTGTGCTGTTTCAAGCAAAATCGGCAACATTAATGCACGGCCACTTGGGAGGACCATGGCAACATGCAAGATCGTCGCCCGGTCGTCGACCCCAACCCAAATAATGCACCATTGGGATATATGATATAGTAAACGTGTGCGTTCATCAATCCCTTTCTAGGATCCGGGCGTATCACAAATGTGTCGTAATTTCGACGAAAAAAAATATGTCATAATTTCGCCTCACATCACGCAGATCAAAACAATTCGAAAAGCATCTCCCAGAAAATCCAATAATCTTTATCAACCCTTGATTTTTTTTAAGGAATAAAAAAAATATAACTCTTAAACCTACCTCTCAATCTTTCGGCACTTAAAAAAACATCCTTTTGTGTGTAAAGAACTAAAGATACAGACTCTAGCTCATGTGCATCTTATTTCCCCGAGCCTATGACTTTGTCAATTTCAAGGTGAAAGGGTGTGGAAAATAATAGAGTAGCAAATGGTTCCTCATGTAAATATACAAGAACGAAAGAATATATAAAAGCTGTTACTATAATTTATAAATAATATAGGATTCCTGATATAAAATTATTTTTAATATTTTAGAAATGAATTATTGAAAATTTTTGAGATAGTCTTCTTTATTTTTTTCAATATTTTTTAGGAGTAGTAAAACTCTCATGTTAAACATGAGAAAAATATTGGATACCGTCGAGACGCTAGCTACTCGGCACTACTGATTCGTATAGTCACCGTCACGCACGTTCTACGTTTTTTTTTCAAAAAAGACACGCACGTCTACGTTATTAAGGTGTACTGCTAAATTTAGAAGAAAAAAAAAATCGAAGAATCTCGGAAAGACACCAGTCAGAAACGGCTTGCAAGCTGGTCCACGCTGACAACATTAACCTCGTCGTCTGCATGCGTGTACAAATTGATACGATCCCATTATTGGTTTGTACTCTCTCCGTGTAAAATATATCGTTTTATACAGCGTAGAAGAAAAAAAAATAGAAGAATCTCGGAAAGACACCAGTCAGAAACGGCTTGCGAGCTGGTCCATGCTGCCAACATTAACCTCGTCGTCTGCATGCGTGTACAAATTGATGCGATCCCATTATTGGTTTGTACTCTCTCCGTGTAAAATATATCGTTTTATACAGCGATATAGTCTTTAAAATATAATTTAAGTTATTTATTTTTCTAAACTCAATGAATTAAAAGTTATTTATAATTTAAATTTTTAATTTTTAACTCAAACCTTGTGCTAAACGATATATTTTATGAGTAAGTTAGGAAGTATCATTTATACTCTAGTACGAACAATAATACTACAATAATACTGGACTATTCGGCTATTGTTTGTCTAAAAAAGAGGCTATTCGGCTATTGTTGAGCACAACACCTATAGAGAAGTAAATTTCTATTTCACTCTTATTCAACTTATGGTTTCATTAATTACTCAGCTCAGTTCCAAGTTATAAATTGATCTGATTTTTTTTCATCAATTTTACTATATATCTTAACATATTATTATATCTATATACATAGCAAAAAATATATAAACAAATTAAAGCTACGTATAATTTAGAACAGATAGGTTTTGTAGCTTATTTCATCGGTGACTACTTCAGAACCTATGTTTTAATTACAAAGTATGCCT
Organism: Microstegium vimineum; assembly: GCA_022036555.1. NCBI lineage: Eukaryota > Viridiplantae > Streptophyta > Magnoliopsida > Poales > Poaceae > Microstegium > Microstegium vimineum. The sequence goes on from CM039121.1 coordinate 4,305,761, forward strand.
GTCGGATACCTGAGAATAGGGTACCCTAAACACCGCACCTCGCAAAAACAGAATCACCCTCGGGAGCTCTCCGCCCTGTCCGAGCGGGGGTGACGTCACCCACCCACAGGGGCTCTACGCCTCCGACCAACCAAGATAGGCACCGCTCCCTCGGGAGCTCTCCCGCCTCGCCCGAGCCAGGGTGACGTCAGCCGTGACGCCATCTACCCTCAGAGACACTTCCGCCTCGTCCGAGCTAGTGAGGCGTCATCCGCGATGCCACCTGCCCTCGGAGGAGTCGCCGCCACAACCCGCCCGTGGCGTCCTGGCCTATAGTCAAAAGGTCCACAGTACCCCTCGTCCTTAGGGATGGGGCTTCGAGGCGTGAACCGTCATGCCTGCCCCTGTATCCTCCCCACGATACAAGGTCTTGTACGACCTGACCGACGACTGACGTTCATCATCCCCGAGCCATACCTCCGACAGACACTTGCACAGGGATTAGGGCGCTCTCAGCCCTGTACGACAAAACGCGGGGGTGCCTGGCCCTGTGCTGCCAACCCCCGCCCATACCCAAGACAAGGAACAACGGTGTTCCCGGTCAAGGGCCGCATGGCTACAGCTCCATCAAGGACGAACAGGGCCCGGGCGGCATGCCTACAAGCATAATCTTCCCCGGCAAGGAAGGCGAACAGAAGCAAAAGCACTCCTGAGTCGACAGGCTCGGCCGGGTTCACGCTCCTCTCCCTCCCTCTCTACTGTAATCCTACGTCTCTCCCTACGTATAAAGGGGGAGAATGGACCTCCAGTCTCTCTCTCGACATCCTCAGAGTCCACTCGACTCATACACACACACTCGCTTGCATTCACGCGAGCTCTCACCATAACCAAGAACCTATACGCACGAGACCTGGGAACCAGCTTCCCTCTCTCACCACAGTTTGTAGCTCCCCTCTACGAGCTCTCCACGCTCGGTAACACGACTCCGCAGAACACTGGACGTAGGGCATTCGTGCCTGAACCAGTATAAACCGTGTGTTCTCCGAGCGTAACCATCTGATCTCCGACACGCTTAGAAATTTACTCGTTGGTTGTCTAGACCCCACCATTTTACACACCGATAGTTGGCGCGCCAGGTAGGGGGACTTTGCGTGTCACTCGTATTTTCGAGTATTGGATGGCATCTCGCCACATCGATTTTGCTCCGGGCTCCATCGTTCGTTTTGGTAGCCTGGACTTCCAGTGCCACGGGCAGGGGGCCGACCTGGTCCTCCGTCGCCCCACGACATCCTCCGAGGTAGCCTTGGACGCCATCTTGGCATCCATGGCCCACCTTGGCCTGCCTCCCTCCGGGGGGCGAACCGCTCCAGGGACAGCCGTCCCACGAGCCGACTACCCCGAGTTCGAGCGCCAGCTTGACACCCTGATGGGTCCCTAGCCGACCTAGGGGTCCCTGCACAACCTCTACTTTGCGTTCGCCAACGTGACGGCACAGCTCGCGGGAGGACAGCCGCTCCCCCCTGGGCTCATCAATGCGCCCGTCGCAAGGGTGCTACCGCACAACATGCGGAATGCCGCTGCGTCGTACTCAGAGGCGGTGGTTGCGGGTTTCCGTGCTGACCCTGCAGAGGGGACATGCATCAGGCTTGCGTCCCACCATCTCCGGTCCGTCTCCGACCTCCTCACAAGTTCGGAGGACACCACATGCGTCGGCTCCAGCCGCGACAGCGCCGACCCCTAGGGGCCCCTGGACTTCGAAGGTCTGGGGGATAAGGAGGCCTTATATGGTTTCCTGCACGCCAGCGACTACTTGCTCGACTCCGGCTCGAGCGACCACAGCGCGGGCTGTGGCCACGAGTGCTTCATGTGCGACCCACTGCCGCCCGGAGCCGCTGACGACCCCACCCTCATTGAGGACGGGGACGACGACGGCGATGGCATCCACACTCCCGTCGACGGGGCAAGATCACCAGCACCCCCCCCCCCGCCCCGCGGGGCGATCCCCAATCCTCGGAGGCTCAATGGCGCTACCTGGAAGAACTCCACGATATGGAGCAGAAGCTCGCGGAAGGGCAGCGATGGGTAACGTTCGAGCGCGAAGCTACCAGGGCCCCCAGAGAGCCTCGCGCTCGTAGGGAGGCCCGAGCTGTGCACCAGCGCATCATCAACGACGAGCACGACCCGCTGCAATTCGCGCAGGCAAGTCAAAACATCGCAGCAGCGGCGATGCTGCTCCGCAACCTCCCGGTCCCAGACACTCCTGAGGGGAAGCTCGCTCACGAAGAGCTGAAGTCCCTCCTGGGGCGCGCCGCCGCTGAGCAGGACGTGAGCTCCGTGTCGCGGAGGCGCGGGCTTAACCCCAGCTATAGGTTGACCCGGCGCCCAACGACCGGGAGGGCTCAGTTCACCAGGATCCCGCGCCGGGCGAGCACCGACGTTTGACGGTTCACGCCCGCGTAGGCGACAAACGCGACGTGCGCGACACACTCGACGCGCGCAAGCACGCCAAGCAGGACGGCTCAAGCAGAGGCTACCATGTCCGCCGTGGCGGTCGATATGACAGCGAGGAGGATCGGTCCCTCTCTCCAGAGCCACCGGGCCCACTGGCCTATATTCGCTGCATCCGCTGTGCCCCGTTCCCGCAACGTTTCCGGTAGCCAACCAACGTCGTCCGGTACTCCGGGGAGACGAACCCCGGACTCTGGTTCGACGACTATCGCCTCGCCTGCCAGGCCGGCGGCGCGGATGACGACGAGTTCATCATCCGCAACTTGCCTCTCCACCTCTCAGACTCGACCCGCACATGGCTCGAGCACCTACCCCAACACCATCGATGGGTGGAGTTCCCTGCGACAGGCCTTCGTCGGGAATTTCCAAGGCACCTACACACGCCCAGGCAACCCCTAGGACCTTCGTAGCTGCAGGCAGAAGACGGACGAGTCCCTCCGGGACTACATCCGTCGCTTCTCCCAGCAGTGCACAAAGCTCCCGACTGCAGCCGACGCGGACGTGGTTGGGGCGTTCCTTGCAGGCACCACCCGCAAGCAGCAGGTCCACGACCTGGGCCGCAGCAACCCTCGCACAACCGAGAACCTCCTCGACATCGCCACAAGCTACGCTTCGGGTGAAGAGGCAGTCGGCGTAATCTTCCACCCCGATAAGGGGAAGGGCAAGGAAGTGGGGGACGCGAGCGAAGGCGGCTCCAATCGCGCCCAGAACAGGAACAAGAAGAAGGGTAGACCGCAACGTGGTCGCGGCGGCGGATCGCAAGACTTCCCGTCCCCAGGGTGGAAAGAAGAGGGGCAAGTTCAATGACATGCTCACCAAGCCATGCCCGTACCACAACGGGCTGGTCAAGCACACACTCCAGGAGTGTGAGATGATGGCCAGATACTTCAAGGCCGTCCCCAACAAAGACGACCAGCCGAAGCAGCCGGACGGTCAGGACGGAGACGGGGGACGCGAAGACTCCTACCCCCACGTCAACAAGTGCCTCATGATCTTCAGGGGCTCGGAGGCCTACGGTTTCAAGCGCCGGCAGAAGCGGGAGCAGCGCGAAGTCTTCGTGGCCGCCCCGGCAACTCCGGCCTTCCTCGACTGGTCGGAGTCCGACATCATGTTCGGGCGACACGATCACCCGAGCCACATTCCCCACCCGGGTCGTTACCCACTGTTCGTGGACCCGATCATAGGGAATGTGCGCTTCACCAAGGTACTGATGGACGGGGGCAGCAGCCTCAACATCATGTACTACAACGCCTTCAAAGCCCTCGGCCTACAAAGGGAAAAGCTCCGATCCTCGGGGGCTCCCTTTCAGGGAATCGTCCCCGGAAGACAAACGGTACACCTAGGGCAGATCGACCTGCCTGTCACGTTCGGGGAGTCGGACAACTTCCGGACCGAGGACCTTACCTTCGAGGTCGTGGCTTACCGCGGGACTTACCACGCGGTGCTGGGGAGGCCATGCTACGCGAAGTTCATGGCCGTCCCCAACTACACTTATCTCAAGCTCAAGATGCCGGGGTCGTGCGGCATCATCACAGTCACCTCCGACCTAGAGGTGGCGTACCAGTGTGAGGTGGTCTGTTGCGAGAACGCCATGGCCGAGGTGCGCAGCGAGGAGCTGGTGGCGGCGATCGAGGCCGCAGACAAGATGGATGTCGACCCCTAGAGCGTGAAAAGCTCGGACGCTCAGAGCACCCACAGCTATGTCGTTTTTTCTACTTTTATTCAGTGTACTTAGCATTGTACATAAGCATGTAACCCTCCTTAAGCAAAAAGTTCGAGGAATAAAAATACGGGAACCCTCGGGCCAATCACTCAGCAAGGTGCACTCCCGGCGCGCGCCAGAGCACACCTCGCTCGGGGGCTGCAAAGGGGGAACCCCCTGTTTTTCTCTCCAAAAAGCATTTTACGCAAAAACCCGTGTTTTTCCCACTGAACGAAAGCTTCGCTTTTCCCGGTCAAGAAAGAAAATCTCACCGGGCCACGACAATGGGCCGCGTGGTACTCCGGCTCCCCGGAGCCAAGTACTCCCACCCAACTACCCACCTAAGCAGACCAGACCTCTTACCAAGAAAAGTAGAGCAAGTAGATCGAAACGGAAAAACTGCGGGAACATAAAATGAGCTCACTAAGGAGAAATAAAACTTGTTCAAAGCCCTCCAGGGCGCATCGTACCAAGAAACGGATTAATTATTTCTTACAAGGGCCCTCGGCCCTAGTCACTGACCACGCAGGGTCGTTCTTCTGGTGGCGGGAAGATCTCATCATCAAGCTTGGCGGCCAGGATCGCCGCTGGCTCCTCCGCAGCAGCTTCGATCTGGTCGAGCAGGTCCTCTGGGGAGTCTTGGGGGTAGCCATCGCTGACGAGCGTAGGGGTCACCGCGTCGTAGAGGCAGGCGGCGATGGCCATCGTGCGATGGATCCCGATACGCAGCGCCTCCCAGATCCGAGATTGGCCCCGCTCCTAGAGCAGGCCGACATGGTTCCAGACCAACCCGGGTCCATCTCCTGCGACCGGCACGCCGAAGAGGTCGCACACGCCGTGTACCGCCTCGCGCAGCGCCTGTGACTCCTGCGCACCAGCCTGTAGTTCTAAAGCAACAAGAAGGAGGGCCTCAGCCTCCGAACTCGAAAGCAAAAACACCAGAGCAAAAGGACAAAGCATAGGAAACGTACCTGCGTTCTCCCTCGACAAGCCATCGGCTGTCGCGTGGAGCTGCGAGACGACCCCGGTCAATTCGCCGACCTGGGTGGAGATTGCTAGGATCCTCCGGCCAGCGTTGGCGCCACGTTCGCGCGCACGGGCCGAAAGGTCCTCGAGGCGAGCCACGACGTCGTCGCGCTCTCGGCGGTTGATGTTGCGTTGGCGCCGCATGGTATTGCGCTCCTCCTCCATGGAGTCCAGTGCCGAGACGGCCCGACGTCGCGCCTCCACCTCGGTGTTGCGCTTGGCCGTCAGGCGATCATCTTCAGCCAGGCGCGCCGCGCGCTCATCCGCCAGCATCTTGCGAGCGGCCTCGGCATCGGCACGAGCATCGTCACGCTCTCGCCCAATCCGCTCAAGGTCAGCGGCGCCATGCTGCGCCAACGCCTGGGCGTCTGCCACCCTTGTTTCCGTGACCCTCAACTGCCCCTCCAACTCCTCCACGCGACGGCGGGTCGCCACGAGCTCCTCGGCCACGTCGGTCTCCCCAAGGGATGTCCACGACCCGGGATCCCACCGACCAAGCTCGCGACGGAGGAACTCAGACTTCCCGGCGCTCGTCGCCATCAGGATCTACAGGAAGGGAGACGTCACGCAGTCGACAAGAAAGAACAAGCAACACTCACGATTAAAACTACCTCTTACATTGTCGTGATGCGAGAGGTCATCGCGGAGCGCCGCAACCGCTCTCTGGATCAGTTCCACCGCGCGCGCGACCAGATGATCGTGCTCCCGGCGGGAGGCAGCCACGCGGTTCCAGTGCCGGAGCTCGCACTGGTCGTCCAGCACGAACACCGGCGCCCCCTGGTTCGTCCGGTCGACCCAGGCAATCGGATCACCGTCCTCGAAGGTACGGCGGTCAGGGCCAAGCCGGCACAGGGCCCTGGGGAGACGTTCCCCCTAGCACCCGCCATCTCGCCCGGCGAGGTCGCGCTGGACTGGGAAAGCACGGCCTTCGACGCACGAGCGGCCGCCACCTCCTCCCCGGTGAACGACCGGGGGCCCGCCGTGTCCCTGGCCAGTACATTGGGAGGAAGGGGGCTGCCCAGGAGGCCCTCCTCACTCGCACCGGTAGCCGCTGCCTCGGCCTCGGGCGTCATGGCTGCGACGCCCACGGTCCTGTCCGCGGCGCTGGGGCCATCCTCACCGACACCACCCACCACGGTCACCGCCGCTGCGTCCGCTGGCGTCGCGGCCGTCTGAACCCCCTCGGCGTCTACGGCCATGGGGCCACCTAGGCCGCCCTCCTCCCCAGAGTCATCGACGATTACCACCTCCGGGGGAGAGGATGGCGCGACGGCCCAACGCTGGCGTCCGCAGGGGTCGGCGGCGCTGCAACAGTGGCATCACTCGGGTTCGGGTCACCCCCGGTCCCGACGGCGTCCGCAGAACCAGGAGCCGGGGCCGCTCCACCCTGCCCCAGGCCAATCAATGGCGCTCCAAGGCGCAGCTTCTTCCATCCCGCGTGCGCGGAGCCACTGGTGGTCCTGCATCGTTCATCACACATGATTCACGCCACGAGCCATCACTTTTCAATTGGTAAGGTGAAAAAGGACATCGAACAACGCAAGATTACCGCGGGGAGAAGATGCGGAGGCATTTCCGCGTTGGCTCCACCGTGTCGCGGCCCGCGGTACCTGAACCGCTGCTCCGTCCACCTCCTCACTCCCCCCGGACGGGGCGGGGAGAGGGGCGGCCGGGGAGTCACCGACAACACCGCCCCTGGAGCCACCAGGGGCCAGGTGTGCGCCGAGCGTCCTCACCAGGGGCAACTCCACCATCGGCGTGTTCCCAGTGGGGTGACGCAGGACCCCTGGCGTCTACAAGGCCGACACCACCTCGGATAGAGGACGCCTATCCTCATCATCCTCATCATCGTCGTCATCGTCATCATCGTCATCGCCGCCGAGGTTCTCCCAATCCTCATCGGACTCTGTGGGGGACTCCTCCTCTGGCTCCCCCGCTTGGCGCTCCCTAGCTCACAACATCTCCAGTTGCATGTGCCTCCAAGCCTTGTCGGTCTTCTTCCTCCTCCGTTCGGTGGCTTCTACCTGCTACTGCGCGTTCCGCTCCCTATTCGCCAGCCGTTGTGCCGGCGGAACAGGAAGGGGGGCGGCCACGGGGCGAGCCGTCGAATGGGGCCCCTATGAAGGAACGGCAGAAGAAGAACGGGTTAGCACGACCAGGGGGAAAACGTGGGGGAGAAGCCGATGCCATGGTATCTGGACTCACCAGCTCGACGAAGTTGAGGTCCGGGCGCATCGGTGGGCAGCGATAGACGCCGTTCTTGTCTAGGGCGTTCCCCAGCAGCCTCCGGGCGACGGTGATCGCGTCCTCGAAGCTCAGGTCCACCTCCGCCATGGCGGACTGTTCGCGCGACGCCTCGGGCACCATCTCGTGCAACCAGCGCTCCCTATCCATGAGCGGGAGCACCCGACGCTGCAGGAATTGCGTGACGACTTCCGAGAAATTCAGCCCCTGGTCCCGGAGCCGTGCCAAGCTCCGGAGATAGGGTTGTATCCCCGCGAGCTCCTGAGGGGTCGGGTCGTAGTGCCAGCTCGGCAGCTCCTCGGCGAAGCGGCGACCCGTGAAGGTCGGGAGCGGCGCCTCGGGGTGGTTCCAGATGTAGAACCACTGCGAGTGCCATCCCCGGTTGGAGGAGATCACCCGCGCCGGCATGTAGAGACCTAGGTTGGTGGAGCGGAGGCTGAGCACGCACCCTCCGCATGGCACCACGTACCTCGTGTTGTGGCTGTTGACAAGGAACACCATCGCCTTGAAGAAGAACTTCCACAGGACGAAGTCCGGCTCCGTCGCCAGCATCCCTCCGACATGGCCGCGAAGGCCGCGAGGGGGAGGACGGAGTTGGGATTGAGATTGTGGAGCTCGATCCCGTAGTGGTGGAGGATTCCGCAGAAGAAGCGAGACGGCGGCGTACCAAACCCGCGCTCATGGAATGGAAGGAAGGAGACCACGTACCCCTTCGGCGGGTCCGGTACGTCGGCGCTAGTGGGGACTATCCAATCCAGGTGTCCGTCGGCGGAAACCTCGGGGTGCAGCAACCCCGAGTCCACCACCTCGAGCGCCCGGTCATACTCGAGTGTGCACCGGGCCCAGCTCCTCACCGGATACTCTCCGGCCATGAGGGATGCGCCTGGGGAACGGCTCGTGGCGCGGCAGAAAGCGTAGTTGAGGTGGAGACGCGGCGGCGCAAACCCTAGATTTGAAGGGAGGCGATGCGAGCGAGATTGGGAGACGAAGAAGGAAAACAGTGCAGGCTCACGGACAATGACGCGGCGGACAGATATTTATAGGGACCCGAAAGGCGGAGTGGCACCTCCTCGACTCTTCGCACCACGACCCCACAACCCGAGTCGCCTTAAATGCGGTCACTCGGTTACGTCCTCTCCACTGTCCCTGGGAAAATCTGGAGTCGCACGCACAACGGAAGGTAACTAACACCACCCGCCTTTTTCCTCGCTCCCAGACACGCACCCCGTATCTATCATCTTTACAGGATCCACCCTGGGCCCACCGCGCTGCGCGTGTCTATTTCTATTATGCGTACCCAGCCAAACCACGCGCTCTCCGGGCGCAAGCGCCCCTCGGGAGAACTTCCGACTCGTCCGAGCTCGGCCAACAAACCTAGAGGACGGAAGGACCGCCACATGGCGTATCCCGTGGTAACGACCCATGGGCCCAGGTAAGAAAAAGGGATAAGGGATATAGATGCCCCGACAGCCCACTACGGTCCAGAGATACGGAGGCCGACCCAGCGGGGTTCAAAATGGTCGACTCAGGACATCAGAGTAAGGGGCGAATAGGGGATGGACATGCTAGCGGTCATCAGCCTGGCAATCAGATGCTAAGGTCATCCCCAGATTTCGTATTTGAGTCTGTCTTAACAGATGATTGGTTCATGGTATTCCTCCGAAGGAAGGCAACAGGCCCCTGGGACCTATCGAACGGACCCAACTACTAAATGAAACCGATCTGGGGTAAGCCACGACATGGGCCACTAGCCGGAACCCTATCGAACGGGAACCAGCACCCCACTCAGATTTGCCCGTTATGAACTCGGTAAGCACCCATGGTTCGTCCGCCTCGAGGATAGCATGGTTCGGCTCACATTCCCCCTTCTCGCAGAGAGATGCGTGGGGAACACACAGAAAGACGGTACAGACCCGAGATGATTCCTTGCATCGAGTAAGGACTCGGGGGCTGCCACCGCGCCCCCCGCCCCGGTTCAAGCAACCGGGTAACCGGAGGGAGAAATGCGCCGAGCCTCACTCGTCAGAGGTCCGCCAAGGTAAACACGAAGAAAACACATTTCAGTTTCCCATATATATATATATGTATGTCTGTATGTATGTATTAATCCTTGCAGGGTTTACACACTTACATGCTTTCTAAGAGCCACGAGGGCTAAGCCCAATCATCAGACACCAAAAACATGAAAACGTTTACAAGGTGGGCTGAAGGGAAATCCCTGGCCGAACAGCCAAAAGATAGAACACGACGACGCCCACGATAAGGGTGCCGCCGCCCGACGCCTGTATTATCCAGGTCAGGCAGCCCAGCCGCGGGGCCCGGGGAGTGCCTGCCCAGTCACCGGGACCATGTCGGACGGCGGTGTCACGGCCCACCGGTCACCCTGACCAGACATACTGCAACTGTGGGAGAACAGCGGCCGCCTCGTCTTCAGGAACCCCCGGGCCGTGACAACGCTTCTCCCTCCCCCGGAGTTGGCTGGTCACTTGGCAGCTAGGTCACCCTAGCTGCTCCGTGATCAAGGATGCCGGCGGCGAGTGACTCAGAGCCTGCCATGCATTGGCAGCCCCGAGTCCACCGATCTCGCCGACGGCGAGATCGCCATCAACCAACAGCCAAGGATGAGCCAACACCTGGGGCCATGCAGGCGAAATGACATGGCTTTCCTAGTGGACACATCCTCGGCTGCCCTCCGGGAAGGGATAGCATGCCACCGCTCCCCAAAAGCGGAGAGCAGGATCCATCCGGCGAAAGGATGGACTCCACACCTTCCGCCCTTAGGGGCGATACGTGCAGGGGGTGGTGACAACCTCCCAGCCCGCCGGCAGCCGGAGTAAGGGAGAGCTCTGCGCACCTCGCAGAGCTTCCTCTGACCTCCGCCACTGGCCGAGATGGGACACCTGCACCATTAACGCAGAACTTTCTCTGATCTCGGTGCGCTCTCAGAAAGGCTGCTCACCAGGGTGGCTCGAGGGTGTCTCCGACGAGGTCTCGGGGGAAGAAGGTGGGGCGTGCCATGATGTGGGATTGTGTGTCTTACCCCACAGATAGTTGTCCCTATTTATAGTTGCCGGGGCACCCGAGCGGCAACCGGCCCGCAAAGGCCGCACCACTTGCCTCCCCCAATTAAACCGCACTACGCACCAGCGCCATTTTCTGAGGGGATGCAGCGGGGCCGTAAATGGCCAAACAGTCCCAAGGTTCAGGACTCGTCATTTAGAGTTTTAACCGGCAGAGAGCGACGTCCCGCGTCGTACCCTGACGGAAAAACACGGCGCACCCGTATAGGACCGACAAGGGGCAACGTCAAGTTCTTTGGGCGACCGCACGGCATCGACCCGTCCACTTGACCCCGCAATCGAGTGGCAGCACAGCGCAGTGCCGATTCATCATCTCAAGGCGCATCAGCCCAACTCCAACAGTGCGCCCCGTGGCAGGGCAGGCGTGCAAGCGAAACTCTGGCTCCGACGTACGGAGCGGTCCTCTCCCTTCCCCACTACCTCATGGGGAGAGTGAAGGGCCAAGCACTGTACAAAGTCTACCGAATAAGCCCTTAGGAGAAAAAACCATCCTCCTAAGGCCTCGGGGCTACACCCGGCGGGTGCTCTCGCGCGCACCCATCGGAATCCAAAAACCTAGCCAAATATCATAAACGCTCTCGGGAAGGCTCCGGTGTAGTCCATCACTACATCGCATGCTCGGGGGCTACTGTCGGATACCTGAGAATAGGGTAGCCTAAACACCGCACTTTGCAAAAACAGAATCACCCTCGGGGGCTCTCCGTCTCGTCCGAGCGGGGGTGACGTTACCCACCCACAGGGGCTCTACGCCTCCGACCAACCAAGACAGGCACCGCTCCCTTGGGGGCTCTCCCGCCTCGTCCGAGCCAGGGTGACGTCAGCCGTGACGCCATCTACCCTTGGAGACACTTCCGCCTCGTCCGAGCTAGCGAGGCGTCATCCGCGATGCCACCTGCCCTCGGAGGAGTCGCCGCCACAACCGGCCCGTGGTATCCTGGCCTATAGTCAAAAGGTCCACAGTACCCCTCGTCCTTAGGGATGGGGCTCCGAGGCGTGAACCGCCATGCCTGCCCTTGTATCCTCCCCACGGTACAAGGTCCTGTGTGACCTAACCGACGACTGACGTTCACCATCCCTGAGCCATACCTCCGACGGACACTTGCACAGGGATTAGGGCGCTCTCAGCCCTGTACGACAAAACGCGGGGGTGCCTGGCCCTGTGCTGCCAACCCCCGCCCATACCCAAGACAAGGAACAACGGTGTTCCCGGTCAAGGGCCGCATGGCTACAGCTCCATCAAGGACGAACAGGGCCCGGGCGACGTGCCTACAGGCATAATCTTCCCCGGCAAGGAAGGCGAACAGAAGCAAAAGCACTCCTGAGTCGACAGGCTCGGCCGGGTCCACGCTCCTCTCCCTCCCTCTCTACTGTAATCCTCCGTCTCTCCCTACGTATAAAGGGGGAGAATGGACCTCCAGTCTCTCTCTCTCGACATCCTCAGAGTCCACTCGACTCATACACACACTCGCTTGCATTCACGCGAGCTCTCACCATAACCAAGAACCTATACGCACGAGACCTGGGAACCAGCTTCCCTCTCTCACCACATCTTGTAGCTCCCCTCTACGAGCTCTCCACGCTCGGTAACACGACTCCACAGAACACTAGACGTAGGGCGTCCGTGCCTGAACCAGTATAAACCGTGTGTTCTCCGAGCGTAACCATCCGATCTCCGACACGCTTAGAAATTTACTCGTTGTCTGTCTAGACCCCGCCATTTTAGACACCGACAATGCCGATCAATAATGGATATGCATATGCTAATAGATCGGTCGATTATCCACTAGGCTTTGTTCGCTTGAACTAGTTTCAACTTGTTTTAGTTTATTCTCTCTTAAATAACACTATTCAATAAGCCAGAATCAGCTGACTTTTCTACCAGCCGAATAAAGATGTTGCCTCCGATTACCTTGCATGCTCTCCGCATGCAACAAGTTGGTTCTACACCTAGTTAGTCTGTCTATGACAATCCAATATTTAGAGTAAAAGTAGTGGGAGGCAAATTGGTTAAAAGCTTTTTTTTCATAAACCAGAACTTTCTAAATTAATCATGATCAAGAATACAATCAGAGGATATAATGTCCTCCACCTCTACTGGGGTTATAAGCCACTCTACTGCCTGATTGTGTTGGGATACCATATTACAATACGAGCACACTCATGAGCTACCTTATTACGGTTACAACTAATTAAACTCAAACCAAATGCTTCAAAGCTCCGGATCAAATCCTCCATTTGTTGTAGGAGCGGTGCAATCTCTAAACTTTAACTTGTGTAACTTAGTTACTTTTCAAAAATAAAAAGTTACAAAGATTTTTTTTTAAAAAAAAGGAAAGTTTTTGGGGCATATGATTGTTCGCTAAATTTGAATCTAGGGAATGACCGCTGAAATAGAATTGAGACTTTTTTTCTTCTCTACCACCCTGTAGCCGGAGTAGTCAACGCGGCGGATTGTGTTGGCGCGTACGGTAAGAAAGCCTGGCCAGTTGGTGAGCGCTCAACCACTGAGCGTGCCACTGTCCTGAAATGCATGAGTACCATAAGGAAAAAGTCTATTTTTTTCCCTTCAACTTTGGACTAAGTTCGTTTTTTTCTTTTCAAAATATAAAATCAGAAATCTTTCCTCCCCCAACTTTCAAAACCATTCTTTTTACCTCCCTGGCCGATTTTGAAAAGTGGTTTTGCTACCATAACAATGGTTTTATCTTTTTATTTTTTTATTTTGGCTGAATCTTTGAAAAATCATAGAAAATCATACAAAAATCATAAAATAGGAAATCTAATTTTTTGGACTCCACGTGAGTAAATATATTGTGAATATATAATATGGTATGTTTTAGTACAAAGTTTTTCCAATTAATTATAGAAAACTATAGATTTAAAGCTACAACAAAAAATTTGTGCTAAACCATACCATATCATATATTTAATTTTTAGATATACTCATGTGGAGTCCAATAAAATTGGATTTTTTGTTTTATGAATTTTCTATTATTTACTATAATTTTTCAAATATTCAGCCAAAATATATATAAAAAAAAGATAAAATCATTGTTACTATAGCAAAACCGTTGTGTAAAACCAGATACAGAGATAAAATGAACGATTTTCAAAATTCGAGAAGAAAATATTTCTGATTTTGTAGTTTAAAGAGTAAAAATGAATGCAGTCTAAAGTTATTAATAGTCTAAAATTAGACTTTTTCCTACCTAGAAGTCTTTCCAGAGTGGCTGGGCTGGTATGTGTGTTGGGTTTGGCCCAGATAAGAGTAAGGGCTAGGCCCAAGGTGCGAGAGCGCGCCTGTTCGGCAGATAGAGGCCAATGTAATGAACTGGGTTATGGAATAATAAATCATAGTAACTGCCTTCCAAATCCCCTTCTCCCTCGCTCAACTCTATCCGAAACCTTTCCCCTGTTCTTTACTGAAATCCATCCCAAACTCTGATTTCTGGCTATGTGGTTCACTAGTTTGTGATGGCCACGTCCAGAAGCGACCATGGCTGGCCCTCATCGTGTCTCTCCACGGTACAACTCGATCTCAAATATGCTTTCTGAAACGAATATATAATAAGCTAATAAATGGATAAGTTTACTACTCTTCATTCAATGAAGAACTATATACCCATGTTAAAAAAAGAACTATAAACACTACTGGGGCCTCCGTATTTTAGACAGTTTTTTTATAGTGCAAGAACATATCGGTGTGGCAATTTAAATTTAAAGCTAGTAATAAAATCGTTTGTTCATGAACCTATATGAAATTAGATCAACGAGCCCCTGTCCCTGTCACGCAACGTCGAATGACACGTGCCCGTCCATGACGATTCTCTGGTCCGAAAAGGGAAACCGGAGCGTGTTTGGGTTCGAGTTGTGATAGGGCCGTGACGTTCCTGAATCGTGTCGCTGGATCGGCACTCCGGCTCCCAACGAGAAGCACATCAGAAACACAACGCTACACGAGTGCGCGTAGAGTTTGATCCGAGAACTCTTATCTGGTCCAAATTATAATACCTAGCAGTCTTGCATAAATACGTCTAGAGAGCCCAAGTTCGAGTCACATCATGGTACTTGGTGCCTGTTTTTTTTTTTGAGGGAGTATACCTGCATTAATTAATAGAAAAACATGTCCAAATACAAGTACACCGAATAAGGATACGAAGGACAGTTGTCCAACCAATATTCTACGAGAAAGTAAACCGGTTGTATTCGCTGCCGACGAAGACCGCTGACACCAGCTGACGCCGCCCTCATCAGAAGCCGCGGAGGAAACCACCGGCGTTGAGGTGGACTGTAGCAGGCGCTCGATGTCGCGGAAGTGAAGAAGTCTTTGAGCGCCCATCCGTCAGGATCACAATCCAGATTGAAACGATGAGAGTGGTGCTAACGATAACATCCGTCGTCGCGGTAAAGTCAATCTCGCTCAAACCCGATCCGTGTCGCCGGTAGATCGCGATCGATCCACCCCACTCTATCTTACCGTCATGCCCTCAGCCGCCACCGTATCCTTGACCTTAGACGCGGCACGAGCACCGCCGCTCCGCCGTGACGACGAAACAGCAGCCGCCACAGACTCCTACACCACCTTACAGGCCTCTCATCGTCACCGGAGTAGACGACGACGACGTGGACGAAGACCGGGAGGACTTTATTCCACCATGGCAGCGCCGCCAACTCCACCAAGCTCGCGCCGTCGGAAAACCTAACCCTAAAAACTTGATCCACTAGAGAAAATTATTAAAAATAATACATCTCCACTCCCTTCAGCCCCCGACAAGATGCAGAAGGGGAATGGAGGGGAACCAGCAACGACGGCGGACGGGCGGACGCGGCGGCTCTGTAGGCGGAAACAGATGAAACACTATTTTCGAATCTATACTTGGTGCCTGTTTCTTATTAGTTCTCGAGGACATGTGGGCTAGATTAGAGGCAGTATATTATTATCTGTACATGCATGCACCGTGACGACCAACCAAGATGACGAGAAGACGACTGAAGTTGGAGACATTAGAGCAGATCCAAGAAACCCTAGACGAGATCAAGGAACGAATCCCGGACATGAGCATCTCAAGGTTCGTCGCCTCCGTTTTGGATGAGGAAGAATCGCCGGCGACCGAACACGCGCCGTCGGACGTCGACGCCGGTCAAGGACGCGGCGCGGAGGAACGGCCTGACGCGCCGCCATGCGGTCCCGCTCTGAAGATGGACTGGGCGGCATGCGTCCTCCCTCAGCACGGCGAGGACGCGTTCTTCGGGCACGCCGAGGCGGGCCTCGTCGGCGTTGCGGACGGCGTCGGCGGGTACCGGGACCGAGGCGTGGACGCCCGCGCGTTCGCACGAGCTCTCATGGTGAGCGCTCTGGCGACCACGCAGCGGGCGGACAAGGCCCGCCGGAGGAACACACCAACACCTCCGCCTCTGCCCCATGAAGGTGCTGGAGCGGGCGTACAAGAACGCGGTCAAGGACGAAACACCAGGCGGTTCCACGGCCGTCATCCTGTCGCTCGACGGCGGCACGGCGCTCAGCTGGGCGTACATCGGCGACAGCGCCTTCGCCGTGTTCTGGGGTGGCAAAATCATCTACCGTTCGGCGCAGCAGCAGCACCGCTTCAACCATCCGTACCAGCTGAGCGCCGGGTCTGGTGGAGACAGACTCGCCGAGGCGAATGTGGGCGGCTTGTCGGCGGTGGAGGACGGCGACGTGGTGGTGGTCGGGACGGACGGGCTGTTCGACAACATGTACGACTCACAGCTCGAGCGCGCCGTGCGGATGGGCACCGATCTGAGCTTCTCGCCCAAGAACATGGCGGACATTGTGGCGGGCATCGCTTACGAGGTATCCAAGGACGGTTGGGCATCCACGCCGTACAGTATGGGATACTTCAACAAATACAAGTCGTGGTATAGTGGAAAGGAGGACGACATTACGGTCATCGTTGCGTATATTGTCTCCAAGGATTCGTGACTTTTTTTTTTAGGCTGCGATTGATATTTTATTTTAGGAACCACTGGACGCTGGGATAATGTTAGTTTGTTATAGCATGCAGTTTATATGATTACTAGAAGAGCTGCCCCAGCATTGTAATTTGTAATAGAAGAAAATAAAACCGATTGTGCATGACTGCACGCATCAATACTGCTCAGAACTACTACTCAGTTAACGTCTCGCAAACAAACATGTAAATACAACATTACAAATGTATAAGCAGGCATCCATAGTCCAAACAGAGCCATAGTACAGTACAATAGATTGTTCTGCATTTCAGTTTCATGGGTTTAAATTCTATGAATTCTCTGAAATAAAACCTGGAATTTCAGTGATTGCAGCTGATAAGTTTTAGAACAGGACTCCAAGGATCGATATTTAGTTTTTCTTTTCTTTTTCCTGGCAAGTGCAGCGTATTTAGATTTTCTTTTTCTTTTTCCTGGCAAATGCAGCGCATCAAGATCATTTTCCTATAGGGTTCAGCTACAGAAGATCACTGTAAGAATATGAAACAACATTGAAAACCTATAGGTATTCTTGGCAAACGCCGTGAACTGGATATTAATGTGTTGAACCAAGATCTCAGTGCTACTTCAGAAGTGTTGGATGTTCCGAGCAAGCAGAGGAAGGTACCAGATGATGCAAATATTTGCAATAAGCAGGATGATGGTTCAGTTGTCTTTCAACCTGGCGGGTCCTCACGACGAGGCCCGTCAGGAGCCATGAATCTATTCAGCTGGAACTGTCGGGGGTTGGGGCTCCCTCGGACAGTTCACGAGCTAGTGGCTCTGGTTAGAGCAAAAAGCCCGGGTTTGGTTTTCCTTCTGGAGACACGTATTGCAAATCTGAGGTGGAGTCTGGGACTGAAGCATTGCATTAATAAAGTGCTTTTGTTCAGAGAATATCAGAGAACCAAAGTGCTTTTGTTCTGGGTCGCCTTATCAGTGATAATATTTTGATAGCTTATGACCATACCCATTTTCTAAAAAGAAAGAAGAGAGGTGCTGAGGGTTGGGTAGCAATTAAGCTAGACATGAGCAAAGCATACAACCGTGTGGAATGGTCTTTTTTGCAAGCAATGATGATAAGATGGGTTTCTGTCATGCATGGATCCAATTGATTATGAACTGTGTGACATTAGTGTCCTATCGGGTGAAGGTGAATGGTAATATTGGTACAAGCTTTGTACCTGGAAGGAGGTTATGACAAGGGGACCCACTATCCCCCTACCTCTTCTTATTGTGTGCAGAAGGTTTTAGCGCTTTGCTAACTGAAGCTGAAGACAATGGATGGATTGGAGGGGTGCGAATTTGTCAGCACGCCCCAAGTATATCTCGTCTTTTGTTCGTAGATGATTCCCTCCTACTTGTTCTGGCAAATCGGGAGAATGCAGCACAGATTCAGAGAATTCTAAATCTGTATGAGCAAGTGTCCGGCCAGACCATCAACAAAACAAAGTCTGATGTCCTTTTTAGTGCTGACACAAGTGATGTTGGTCGATTAGCTGTGAAGGAAACTTTGCAGATTCCAAATGAAGCCATGACTGATCGGTATTTGGGCATGCCAGTACATGTTGGTTTGTCCAGGGCTGGCACTTTCAACTATTTGAAAGATAGAATTTGGCAAAGGATTCTTGGATGGAAGGAGAAAATGCTCTCAAAGGCGGGAAAGGAAATCTTGATTGAAGCAGTAGCACAAGCCATCCCAACTTTTGCTAAGGGCTGTTTTGGGAGGAAGATGCGGATTGTATTCTATGCATACCTGTACATGAAAGTATGGATGACCTGGCTGCTTGGTATTTTAACAGCAATGGACAATTCACTGTCAGATCGGCATATAAGGTGTTTATATGGCAGAAAAAAGAGGAGCACGGAGCGCAAAGGTGGGGGTTCAGCATCGGGGATGGCTAGTCGGATTGATGATCCTTTTTGGAGGCATGTGCGGAATTTAAACTGCCCAAAGAAGATGATCCATTTTTTATGGCGCATGGCGCATAATACTTTGGCATTTTGGTTCAACCTAAGAAGGCATAGAATGAAGATGGATACCAGATGTGTTATGTGTCGGCGTTTTGACGAGGATGGAGCACACCTCTTTTTCAAATGCAAATGTGTTCGGCATGTGTGGGCTAATCTGCAGTTAGAGACGGTGTGGGAGGAGCTAGCGGGGCTTCTGTCAGCAAGAGAGACAGTGGAGATGATACTAAAGATCATAGGCGGATCTAGGGGGCTGGGGTGGCTGCAGCTCCTCCTATGGTCTCATTTCTCCATTAAATCCTTATTTTTTTATTAAAACTCTATAAAATTCACTCATTTCTCCATTAAATCTCTATAAAATTCATCAAAATCTTTATTGTTAATCATGACATGAACTTAGATAGTAAGTATTAGTCCTAAATCATTATTAAATCTTCATTATCAATCATTATTTTTATTACTTAGTGTCCCTTAACCGCATCATGGATCCGCCAATGCTGAAGATGAAGCCGGAGATACATAGACAAGTGATAACTCTACTCTATTTATGGTTGTCCAAGCGATGTGGAGTGAGAGAGGGCGAGCAGCCGAGAGATAGTTACCGCTTGGCACAGCTGATCGGATCTTATGTAGTGGAATGGTCGCTACTCAGGCAAGCCGAGCACAGTCAAGTGAAAAAACGAAAATCCTGGTCGCCACCCCTGGAAAATGTCGTCAAGATCAACTGTGATGGGGCCTTTTCTTAAGACACGCGATCCAGTGGATGGGGGTTTTCTTTTTTTCTTTTTACTTATTTTGGTTAAATCTTTAAAAAAAATCATAGTAAATTAAAGAAAAATTATAAAATAGAAAATTAAATTTTTATTGGACTTCACATGAGTATATTTACATAGTGAACATATAATATGGTATGCTTTAGTATATTTTTTGCTATAAATTTAGACATATTCTTTTTTATAATTAATTTGAATAATTCATAACTCCAGATTCTATGGTCCATTTTTTATGAATTTTTTATGCTGGCCTAGTTATTGTATGTCTAAACTATAGTAAAAGTTTCACACTAATTGGATCAGATATAAATGAGTTATTGATTTATTTAGATTTAACAAGCATAAACACTAAATAAATCTATAACTAATTTATACATGATTCAATGGGTATGAAATTTTTAATGTAATTCAATCATACAATACCTAGCAGTCTTGCATAAATACGTCTAGAGAGCCTAAGGTCCAAGTCACGAGTTTAACGGATTTATTTTCGTGTTAAACTGTGGCTCCTACTGTGAAGATTGTCATTTGGTGTCTCACGAGGATTTTTTTCATGTAAAATTTTGTGTCCGTTCGATCTATATATTACTAGTGACATCATGGTTCTTGGTGCACGTTTCGTATTAGTTCTCGAAGGACATTTAGGCTATATTAGAGGCATTATATTATTGTTATCTGTACATCCATGCACAGTGGCGACCAACCAGGATGACTTGCGAACTGGAGCTGGGGACGTTAGAGCAGATCCAGAAAACCCTAGCCGAGATCAAGGAACGAACCCCGGACGTGAGCATCTCCAGATTCGTCGACTCCGTTTTGGATGATAATGAATCGTCGCGGATCGAACACGCGCACGCGTCGGAGTGGGAGAAAGATGACGACGCCGGCGGTCATGGACGCCGCGCGGAGGAACGGCCTGACGGGCCGCCATGCGGTCCCGCTCTGAAGATGGACTGGGCGGCATGCGTCCTCCCTCTGCACGGCGAGGACGCGCACTTCGGGCACGCCGAAGCCGGATTCGTCGGCGTCGCGGACGGCGTCGGCGGGTACCGGGACCAAGGCGTGGACGCCAGCGCGTTCGCACGAGCTCTCATGGCGAACGCCCTGGCGACCGCGGAGCGGGTGGCCCAGGCCCGCCGCAGGCTCCACCACCGCCTCTGCCCCACCCCCATGAAGGTGCTGGAGCGGGCGTACAAGAACGCGGCCAAGGACGGAACGCCAGGGGGGTCCACGGCCGTCGTCGTGTCGCTCGACGGCACGGCGCTCGAGTGGGCGTACATCGGCGACAGCGCCTTCGCCGTGTTCCGGGGCGGCAGGATCATCTACCGTTCGGCGCAGCAGCAGCACCGCTTCAACCATCCGTACCAGCTGAGCGCCGGGGCTGGTGGAGACAGCCTCGCCGAGGCGAAGGTGGGCGGCTTGTCGGCGACGTCCTAGTAGTCGCGACGGACGGGCTGTTTGACAACATGAACGACTCGCAGCTCGAGCTCGTCGTGCGGATGGGCACCGACCTGGGCTTCTCGCCAAAGAACATGGCGGACATTGTCGCGGGCATCGCTTACGAGATATCCAAGATCAGATGGGTATCCTCGCCGTACAGTATGGGATACTTCAAGGAGTACAACAAGGTGCGGCATGGTGGAAAGGAGGACGACATTACGGTCATCGTCGAGTATATTGTCTCCAAGGATTCGTGACTTTTTTTAGGCTGCGATCACTTGAGTTCACAAATTTTTTAGGAACCATTGGACTTCATAAAATTTAGATTTTTTTTTCATTTTTTCCTAGCAAATGCAGCGCGTCAAGATCATTTTCCTATAGGGTTCAGCTACAGAAATCATATTCACTGTAATAATATGAAACAACATTGAAACCTATATAGTAATGTAGCTGGCACAAAGTTGTTCTGCCTACACTGGCATATATCTTCTTTTCTTTTTCCAAACAATTGGGGAGGTCAAACCCCATCTACTTTATATTGCACGAAAGAGAAACGTAAGCATATATATACAGTTGCTTAAGGATCAAGCTCTCCGGCACACACGGAGCGAGGTCAATCAGCAGAGAAGAGGAGAGGGTTAGGACATCCTTAAATCAGCTTAGAAAAGAACTATGGTAGTTAGAGCAATCTCTGTATATGATTTTTCAAAAGATTAAACTGGATTTTAAATATTTTTAGAATGTAGACAGTTAAGTTTGAAACTAGCTATAGAACTAAATAATTTGGCTGGTACTCATTTCATTCTAAATTATAAGTTATTAACTTTTTTAAAAATATTATTTTATTATGTATCTAGACACATATATCTATATGTATTAAAAACTATTATATATCTAAAAAATAAAACAATTTATAGTTTGGAACAAATACAGTGTTTACAGCTGTTGGAAGGTAACCGATGGAGTGGTTTTAGACGTTGGAGGAAGGTAATTCACTTTCGTAATTCAGATTTAAAACTATATAGTTCCATACAAATTGGAGGTTGAAAAATAAATTTTGTCCAACTAGAATTACAGTATTCAATTCGGCATTTATTTATACTATAATTGAAATCTTGTAAAAGAGTGGGAAACCTGGATCTCACCTCCTGACCCCGTAACCAGGCTCCCCACCCTCCTTCTCCCACACCACCCACGCACAACTTGAGGGATCGAATCCCACTCGCGTGCCTCGCGAAAAAAAAAATCACGCCAATCCCGCTCCCCTGTAGGGCTTGCCCCCATCCCGCTACGCCGCCCCACCTCATGCCGGCGACCGCTACCACACAGGCCTCGTCATCCACGGTACGCCAGGCGGGCGCGATCGGAGCCGTGGGGGTGGGGAGGTCTCGCGTGGGGATTGGGATTTGGGATCGGGAGGGGAGGTTACGGGGAGGCGGAGGAGGGAGGAGTTGCGGCACCGGGGAAGGAGCGCGAGACAGTGGCGCATCGGGTGGAAGCGGGGATGGCCGCATGATGGTAGGTGGTGGCGGCGAGATCAGGGGCGAGGTGGAGGCCGTTTGCTCCTGCTCCTCCGTGCGTATGCCGCCGTTGTCCTCATGCTGAACGCCTGCGCACACAGGCCGGCCGTCGGCGAGGAGCCCGTTGAGGCTTCTGGTCGTTTGCTCCCGCTCCTTCGTGCCTACGTCGCCGCCGTCCTCATGCTGAACGCCTGCGCGCGCAGGCCGGCCGCCGGCGAGGAGCCCGTCCACGCTCTGGCCAAAAAACAGGTTTCCTTATGGGACATCACGTACATCGGGTAAGATTAGTCTCAATGGCAATACTCGTATATCGGCATGGGGATTTTTCTTTTCCTTCCATCGGGACATGGTAAGATTAGGAAATCCTACTCCTGTAATCTGCGTCTTTAAACAACCGATCTGTATGTGATCATCGTAATACTAAATATGTTCCCCACACGTAATTGGGAAACACTTTCTTTTTCTAACCTGTGGACTTTGTGACCTCCTTAGCTGTCAGACATCATAATCTAAGTGTCTTTGTTCAGCTCTTTCCTTTCCTGATGTCTAAATCGAAATAACTTGATTCTTTTTCTTTATTTGTATAGGCACACCACACAGGTGAACATATACAGTTTCCATGAGCATTGACGTAGCAGGTGCAGAGTCACCTGTCAAGGTATGTTCTTCTGTTCTGCCAATTCAGATACAAGTCCATGTAGCGTTGTATAAGCTACAAATTGATATGTACTGATGAGGTTGCTTCTAAAATTTGACAGGGGAAATTCCTTGGTATAGTTGTATGTTGGATTTTGGGCAATGGAAGCCTTTTCGCGTGGAAGAGTATACTCACAATTGAAGATTACTACTCCCATCTTTTCTCGGTACATGCTTGCGAAACTTAGTTGATGATTAATTCGAATGAGTTCAGTTTCGGTGTAGCAGAGTAGCAGGCTAGCAGCACACAGATTTAATTCTATTCAGATGTTCAAGCAGTTAATATGGCAAGGTCAGTACCGCCGCCTCCTTCGCTACCCACGGCCTACCTGGCCTCCTCACGCACTCTGCTTTGTGTCCGAGTGTGTTTCTTGCGGTAAGGTAAATTTAGGACATGCGTAATAAAATTTGTGTCAATAGGGGTGATATTCATCCAAATTAGATTCAGTAGGCTCATATGTCAAAACACTCCTCTGGAGTTAGCGAGGATGTCTATGCTACTGAGACAAATTCAGGGCCACTGGTTAGTGTTGAAATTTAATACCTTGATCGGGATGTGGGAATGTGATGGAAATTTATGAGGGGATATTAAGTGGGTTCAGTTTGTTCACCCGCCAGTAAGGTCTCAGGATGGGTCATGCTTATTGTGTTGTAACCAGCGGTACAAAAGTCACAATGCACAGGTCCAGGGTTTGAAACTTGTGGCTTGTTACTAGCTACAGAGTTGTCATATATAGAAGAAATTTCAAGCTAGAGCTACAAAACATGAGAATATTTAAACAAAATTAAATTTTTTGTCCTTTTTGGATATGCAACTTATTATTTTCATTTATGTTAATTGTTGAATCTTAACTCTGGCGTGTTTCAAATTAAATTCTTGCCTGACGTTTTGGCGAGTCGTGTAAATAAATATTATGACAACAACCCTGAAGATCTCTAATATATGATTAAGAAGTTAGGAAAAATATAACTATTGTTTTCTTAAGTGCAAAAATGTTTCATATATTATGTATAGGCTCAAATACAATTATGTAGACGTTAAACTTTGCAAAAAAATAAATAAATTAGTTATTTTTTACAACATTTTCTAAATAAAACCGTAGCGTTAGCACGAGCAAATGTACTAGTCTCAACTAGTAACAGAAAGTGCAGCTGGATATGAGCTGTCGTTAAAGGTCAGGACGTCAGGTTGTCATCCTACAGTCCACCATAGGAAAACGGAAAACGCGGACGGAAAAGTAGGGTAATCTCCGGTGGTCCAATTCAGCTTTCCAATATCACGAGTCCATCATGCATGATAGAAAAACTGACAAACACTAGAACGCAGGATGTCCATATCAACAAAAATCACATCGCATAACTTTCACGGTGCAGAAAAGAGGACTCGCGGGAGCGGCGAAGTGCTCTGGTTCTCGGTGTTCAGTGCGCAAAAAAACGCGGAACCAAATGATTTGCGGGAAAAAAAACTCATGTAAATCTGCAATGCATCGTGTGCCAAGTGCGAGGGCACGTCACCCGTAAGAATTCCAAACAGCGAATCGATCTGCAAACGCGCAGAAAGTTTAATCAAAGCAGGAAATCACCGCAGGGTTGAAGAGAGTAATTCGGCAGTTCAGCAGTCTATATCAAGTTTCCTTTCTGTTGCTGATGCATTGAATTCGACTTACAAATATCGTCACCGAAGAACCTAAAGAACATTCGAATCCCACGACATCTAAAGCAACATTCGGTTCCTTGAGAAACTGCGCAGGGTCGTTAGAGGAGCAGCATCTGCATCGATCGATCCATCAAGACGAGCAGCACAGGAAGTCGAGGATGCTGGAGCAGCAATCGTAGAAGCAAGAGCAACTGCAACAACCAAGTAAACGGTACGGCGGACGGACCACCATCGGTCATTCATCAGGGAGCGAGGAAGCGGAGAAGACAAGGATCGGTGGAGAAATTAAGAAGTCCCCTTACCACTCGTCGACGACCTTGTCCTGGAAGTCGTCACTCGCGGACATCTCCTGAGCGGCTGGGGGGATCCATGGCTGCCGGGAGGAGTTCCTCACGTCTGCTGGGGAAGACAGATGTGGCGAGCAACGCGGACGGCGGAGCCGGCGAGAGGCTGCTGTTATATAGTACGAATAGGACTAGGAGTAGTACTAGTAACAAGCAAAGCGCAAAGGCGAAGCAAGAAGCAGGCTGGATGGAATTGGAACGCGAATAAAAATTGGTGAGCACATGGGGGCTCGGTGTACCTGTACTGTACCGGGCCGCGGATAAAGAAGGAATTTGTGAGGTTTTGCTGGTTTTGCCCGTAGTGAGCGGCACTTGGAAACGGCCAAATTGGGCCGCGTCGCGGCGTTTGGAGTTTTTTCCTTCTTTTTTTGACAATGGCGTTTTGAGTTTTGCACCGGCCTATCTTTTTCGATTTTTTTGGCGCACGCTTCAATCACGCTCGATGATTGCGCGGGATTTGTCGTACTAGGAACGGGGTCAGGTGTAACGGACAGCAATGATTTTTCTTTCTAAATGCAAAAAATGGCTCTTTTTTTTTTGTGTGATGTCTAGTGAATCCGGCAACCCAACGTTTTCGTTTTGTTGTTTCATGCATGATTTCGACGGAGTATTACGGCTATGTGTAACACGTGAGGAGGCTGAGTGAAGGAGAAGTAAGGGCATGTTCCAAGTTCAGTAGCGTACATCTAATGGATTCAGTCATTTACATGTGGACCCGAGTGGTCAGGTGTTATATCGGCACATAAGTGCCTGACTTGGTATGGGGAACTCTCAGACATATTCAGAAATCAAAATCGCCCAAGGCAAATGACTCATGGTCCTCGCCCATGTTCATCCATACCGTGTACTGCTTATTTGCTCACGTCGATGGCGACTTGCCAGTGCCCATGGGTGGTGACACTATGCTCTGCACCTCTGAGAAATGTTAACAAAATGTAACATTATAACTTTATTAGTTCTGAAAGATACTACTACAGCACGTTTGGTTAGGGGTAATTGAAATAACAGAATGAAAGTTTAAAGGTAGAAGCTTAAAAATCTTTTTGTTTATTTTGTGGAAGTGGGAGTGCAGGTGAAAAGAGGAATACGAGTTCAGAGAGCCAACTCTTGCTAATCAATTCTCTCAAGGAAATTTGAGAATTATACTCTTAATCCTTAAAAATAGATATATTATCACCATCCATTATGACTTGGTCTTATAATCTCCCACTCAAACCCCCACACTAAACAAAAAGATATGAATTCACTCCTCTAACCCAATCTCTTGTTTATCTCAACCAAAAACTGGATTAAAAGTGAAATTCCTACTTTATCTTACTTAGTTTCCTCCATCAACTCTCACCACCACTTACTATGCCCCTTCTCATGTAGTCGTCAAACACACCCTTATACTAACTCTAGTTAGAACTATAATGACCAATTTAGTCTAAATATGTGTGCATTATGCCTTGGTTTCAATTTTTATAGATGGACAATGGCATAGTTTGAGTATTCGTTATTATCAAAGATAGTTTCTACTACTTGTGCGGTTGTTGTGCTGCATAGGTTTCTAGAACAATTTCTCCAGTGCCCAACAGCATAGCTGCTTAGACTCTTGTCTCCCTGAGTAAGTTTAATAGTTTCTATTTGTTGGATGTAAAATTTTTTTGTAGTTTTTTTCTCAGTCCACTTATATAGTAGTTAACTCTTCACGATTAATACATGTCACACATATCTTTCTCATAATTTTCTTAATTATTTTACCTAAGTTAATTATAAGCTTACAACATGTCTTTTCTCTTTCTTTCCTTCTCTTCCTTTCATTTTATTATTTAGCTAGCTTAAACTCTCTTGTTACACTTGTTCGAAGCCATACCCAAAGCTCCATATGCATGGAATTGAAAGCAAAATGTTGCCTCCCTGAGTCAGATTGGACAACCCTGCCTTCATCGTCTTTGATGGCATATGCCCAACCTCCATTTTTGTCCACCTCTGTAAAGGCTCCGTCCACGGACTCCGTAGTTACTAGAAACATAGAACCCCCCGTCGTTAGAGGGCTCCAGCTCATGATTAACAAATCCTTTAGGACCCTTTTAGAACGTAGGATTCTAGAAACACATTAAAAAAATGAGAATAGATTGTCCTAACATCTTAAATCCTATGGATTAAAAAAAATATGGCAAACCTCAAGATTGAACGTTTGGGCATACGGAGTATTGACATTTGTTTGGGTCCATATTTATTTCGTTGTATTTGATAGAATATAAAATGCCAACTCCATTGGCACAGGATACAAAAACGTTGCTGGTCGGAAATTATGAACGGTCTGTTCGCTTGACCGTTTTTTTGGCTGATAAACCGCGGTTGATGTTGTTTTAACTGTTTTTCTATGAGACAAAAACATTGTTTCGGTGACTGATAAGTCAAACGAACAGGCTGGAAGTTGCTAAAATCTTTATAAAAACTAATGTAGGAGTACTTTAATATATTCAATAATGCACTGTGGCTCTACATGTATAAAAAGTTATCCCCTACATCTCAAATTGTAAGTCATTCTAAGAATTTTGGAGAGTCAAAGTTTATAAAGTTTGATCAAATTTATATAATATGATAATAACATATTTGATACCAACTAAGTATCATTAGATTCTTTATATTAGTTATATTTTTATACTATACCTATTTGATGTTATAAATCTTTGAAGAAATTGGCTCCTGGACATTCAGAGTGACCACTCTTTACTGTTGGACACTCAAAAAAGGGCGATTTACCAGAGGACACTCTGGTTCTTGATAAATTTGCTAGTGCACCTATGCCCAATAAAGTATTCTAACAAAATAGATATAAAATCATATAACTGCCAAAAAATTATACTATAAAATTTTCTATGCTCTACATGATGAGAACTATATAGTAAAAATGTTATTTTGCACTAAAAATAATCATTTTGCCTCTCATCATAAATAGACAAAGTTAATCATAATTAATTTGTTCATATATTTGTAGGACACCAAAAATCTTCAAAAAAATCACAGAATGCGTATATAACCAAATCTTGACTATGTAAAAAATGTTAACTCAAAATAATAAAGTTTATAGTGGTATATGTAGCATGACTGAATTATAGATTTATCTCTTGTCAAACTTAGTTATTATATTAGACTTTATTATTTTGAGCTAATATTTTTAGCATAGTCATGATTTGGTGATGTATGCATTGTGAAGAATCATGGTCCCTTGTGTTTAGGCGATTAACGACAATACTAGGTCACTATGACTAATATGTGTTTTGCATAGGCAAAGTCATTTGTGTTAGGTCATTAGTGATACAATTTGAATGGGCTTAATGGATATTCATGCCCCCAAGATGGAAATCGTTTTGGTTTCAAAGGATGATGATACAAGTTGAAGACTAGGCTAGTCCTTAGTGCCATAAGGTTGAGAATGACACTAAGTATAGCTAGGGCTTTATTTTTCCTTTGACCGTACTATTAAGGGGGGTATGAGATTAGTAGCTTGACCTAGGAGAGTTTAGAAAAGTGGATATATGCACACTTGTCACAACCAGTCCTAGAGACTCTGCTATAATCCCTTGGTATGTCTTAAGTTGGTAGGAGCAAAATCCCTTAAGAAACCTTAGTGATAAGAGTTGAAAAAAAGGGGAGAAAAGAGTTCCGGACCAGTTTGCTAAGGAAGCGTCGGACCAAGGAGAGGAGTCCGACGGCCTTGCCTTAGAAGCCAGTTCAGAGACAGAGCTCCGGACCACCTGTCTGGAAAAGCACCGGACCATAGGCAAGTGGTCCGGTGGCCTCTGTCAGTGAAAGCCTGCCCTGGGAGTGAGCTCCGGACTAGTCCGACGGAGGGTCCGACGGGTAGTCCGACGCTCACAGGCAGAGTTGTGATCCAACTCAGTGAGCACCCTGGCTCCGGACCAGTGCGTCGGACCAGGGCGTCGGACTAAGACAAGTGGTCTGACGGTGTCTGTTTCTCAGTAGAGAGTGAGCTCCGGACCAGGTTGCTTGGTCCGGTGGTGTTAGCTCCGGACTAGTCCGGTGGCTTCGCAGAGAAGAGAAAAAACAGAAAACGGCTAGTTTTGGAGGTGGGGACTATTTATAGTTGCCCCCTTCGTCCTTAGAATGTCTCTTGGCCATTGTTTCAGCTGGTTACACCTTGAGAGAATCCTTGCAGAGCCAAGTGCCTAATGAGGAAGAGGTTTGAGAGAGTTCATCTTGTTCTTCCCTCCTAGAGTGACTAGGAGTAACTTGTGTGCATCCATCCACCTTCCTAGCCTTGAGTTGGTCAAGTGAAGGTCTTGTGCTTGTTACTCTTGGTGTTCGACAGCACCTAAATGGTTTGGTGGTGTTCGGAGGAAGTGATCGCCGGAAGATTGTCGGCGGCTCTTCTCCAAGCTTCTGTGATCGGTTGTGGGCGATTCACCGAGCCGGAGTGGCGAAGAATCAGCCCGTAGAGAGCACTCTACCCTTGCGCGGGTAGAGGTGGAGCTATACCTTGTGAGGTGCTCCAACGAGGACTAGGGGGGTGTGTCGACACCTCGATACCTCGGGAAAACATCGCTGCGTCACTAAGAATCTCATTTCCCTAGCTCTTTACATTTCCGCATTACATTCCATCTTGTTCTTTCATTTCCCACTAGAATTGCTTAGGGTGTCTTTCAATTCCATGAAGTGCTACCGCTTTCTAGGTAGGACACACGACCGGTAGACACTAGGGGGTGATTGACATTTTATAGGTTTTCATATTTGCTTTAGAAATTTAAAACAAGCCTAATTCACTCCCCTCTTGGGCATCTTGATCCTTTCACATTCTATGATTTTTCTAAGATTTTTAGTGTCTTACAAATATATGAAAAAAACTAACTATGATTAACTTTGTCTATTTATGATGAGGGACAAAATGATCATTTTAGTATAAAACAATATTTTTACTATATAATACTCATCACGTAGAGCATAGAAAATTTTATAGTATAATTTTTTGGCAGTTATATGATTTTATATCTATTTTGTTAGAATATTTTGTTGAACACAGTGTGCACTAACAAATTTACCAAGAACCAGAGTGTTCTCTAGCAAATCACTCTTTTTTGAGTGTCCAACAACAAAGTGTGGTTACTCTGAATGTCCAAGAGCTAATTCCCCATAAATTTTTATGTTTCTCTCTATAATTTTTGGTCAAACTTAAAATACTTTGACTCTCCAAGATTTTTGAAATGACTTACGATTTGGAATGGAGGCTGTAATTGTTAGGTATAATCACATTCCTTTTACAACAGTTACCAAGCAACAGACTCTGTCCGCTTGATTCCTTTTACAACAGTTACCAAGCAACAGATTCTGTCCGCTTGACTTTTCAGTCATGGTACAGTATTTTTTCTCACAACAAAACAACAAAACAGCACCAACTGACTTATCAACCACAAAACGATGAGCCTAGTATAAAAAATCGACTAATTTTGGTTGATTAAATAGTGTTATAGGAGAGAATAAGCTGAAACAAATTAGAACTAATTCAAGCAAACAGAGACAGCTTCAGCTTTTCCACGGTGGGAGGCGTGGTGCCATGGATCGAAGGTTCTTTTAGTTGAAATTTTTTTGTTTTAGAAGTGAAATATGTTCCACGTGAGTGTAACCAGGTAGTACGTGAACTTGCGCTTACGTCAATAGAATCCATAGGTATGCCCTCCGCCCCTCCGTGTTGGCCGGAGTGCCGATATTACCTGGTGTCAAGCGATTACTCCGTAATAATTGATATGGTTAGTAATTAATAATGGAATCTAAATTCCCATCTAAAAAAAAACCCCCGGTATAGCTGCGCCCGCCTGCGGCCTGCCTCCGCATTTGCGATCAAAACAGGACAAGGCCAAAGGCTCGCTCCCCCAACCCACAACCATTCTCCCGCCCTCGTGCCTTCGCTCCTCCCTTCCTTCTTCCGGAAGCCTAGGGTTTAGGGCTTTAACCGCCGCGATGTACGGCGGCGGCGGAGGGCACTACGACGGCGGCGGCGCCGGGAACGCCAACTCGCTCTTCGGCGGTGGCGGTGGCGGGCACTACGACGGCGGCGCCGGGAACGCCAACTCGCTCTTCGGCGGCGGGGGCTTCATGCCCTCACAGTCCACGGTGGTCCCGGAGAGCAGCGGCTTCTCCAAGGTCCTTCCTAATCCCCCCTTTGTTTTGCTCCTCCCTTTCGTCCATTTGTTCTCCATCCCCTGCTGACCCGTCATGGGCGCTCCCGATCGACCGGTGTGGTGTGCAGGGTCGGAGCGCGCAGACACTGCTCCCGCTCACCGTGAAACAGATCATGGACGCGGCACAAGCCAGCGATGACAAGTCTAATTTCGCCATCGACGGCGTTGAGGTGTCCACGGTACGGATTTTGCCCCCTTTTTTTTCCCGGCGGTGCTTAGGCTTGTAAGATTCGTTCATCGACCGAGGTTTGCATTTTGGATGGTCACAGTGATGGGATGGAAGATTTGTTCATTTGTAGACCCATTATCCACTAATTAAGAAAGAAAAATGACCTCTTTTATATGATGGTCTGTTGAAAATTAGCCTTTGAAATGCTTCCCTTTTATGCGATTTTTCCAATACTTGCTCTAGTGTCTTTTATTTGTTTTTTTTTTTGGTGAAATCTAGTTTATCTGATTTCAGACGGTTTTGCATTGGGCATTTAGTTGGCATATTGAAGTCATTTAAAATGTTGTATTTACTCTGGATTGCAGGTTAAGCTTGTCGGACGTATGTTGAATAAGGTTGAGCGCGTCACAGATGTTGCATTCACTCTTGATGATGGTACCAGCAAGATAGATGTGAATCGTTGGTAGGATGATTCAGGTTGTATTTGATGTATAGCACTTCTGTTGTTCTATTAATTTAATGCCTTTCTTTTTTCAAGGGAAAATGAGTCTTCCGACTCTAAGGAAATGGCTGATGTCAAGTAAGAATTACAGATTAACTGTCGCATGTCAATGATTCATTTTGTCATGCATTAAAATTGATAGTGTTTTTTTTTTTGGGTTTTACAAGTAACGGGAACTATGTAATTGTCTATGGTGGTTTGAAAGGTTTTCAAGGAAAGCGCCATGTAGTTGCCTACTCTGTGCGGTGAGCTCTATATACTTGTCTTTCTACTCTTGTATGGTGATTTGTGATGCTTACTTCCAATGTCTGCTTCCTGTGGATTACTGGTGTGTTCTTCGATCTCCTCCGTGGAATTGTGACACTACTAAAATTTCAATTTTTTTCTGTGCTAAAGAAGAAGACTAAATAATAGGCTTATGCTGTGTCAACCCATAACTAGTGGTTGTTAGGTTTGTGTCCACCCGTCTAGGTTATTTATATTCCAGTATGTCGTTGTTAATGAGATATATAATGTTCCGTTGTTGCTTATCCAACATTATATTACATTGAAAGTTGTTTGTTGTCAGATCTCTCAAATTTGGTAGCAAGGTCTTGTGATTATTCAAGGTCGCTTATGAACTAGCATTGAGGAGAAAGTCTCTCCTTGCCTGGACAAATATATTGTGAATTTGATACAGCTATTTCAGACATACATTTTTCTTGAAATTTTACTGTTTATGATTTCTTGTCAGGCGCGTGACAGACTTCAATGAAGTACCCCATCACTTTCTGCACTGCATTCAGGTGCATCTGGATCACACCAGGCCAAAGGTACTAAGATCCCACACATTTAATTCCAGGAGTTGAGTGACTTGCTAAGTTTTTGGGGGGTGATTTTATGTTTTCCAGTGATCATTTTTTTATGGTGACATTAGTTGCAGGCCCAAATAAATGCTAGCACAGCAACCCCTGGTCAGACTAACCAAATTCGGCTCTCTAATAATCAGGTAGTTTCTCTAACTGTATAATATTACAAATATCTACCAGTATCTTTCTAATGTTTCATATTTATTTCCTCAGGCTGCAACGTTTCCTGCATCAGGAAACACTGCTGGAAATGAAGTAAACGACTTGGTTTTGAGTGTTTTTAATGACCCAGCAGTCATGTAAGTTAATTATAGCTGATTCTGCTATCTAATGTTAGTGCTGTGCTTATGATCTGGTACAGATACCAAACCTACGGAGCTTTAAAAGCTCCATGGTAAAGAATGGCCATACTTAGTAATGGTTTGACCTAGATACACTAGGCTAGCTCAGGGTTATGAACCTAGAAACAATGGAAGAACTGTAAGGAGAACAAATTCAGGAAAGTTTATTCTTCTTTTGGTGAGCACTGAATTTGATGAAACATCATCTGAGGCTAATTTTGTATTCCATAGATTCAAGGGTCTTGTATAAACCTCATTTTGTAGTAAGTTCGTTTCTTTTACCTTGCTAGTATTCCAGTGCCAATTTTAAAAGCAAATTCATTACTGTATTACAAATGTGAGAAGCATATCTTGTTGAGAAATAGACTGATGACTGCAACTGCAGGGGCGTGGAGCATGGGCTGCGCGCCAAAGATGTTGCAGATCGTCTTAATCTACCAGAAAATGTAGTCAGGTATATTCTGCCTTCTCCCACCCTCTAAAATATACAGTATTCAACTTGCTATCTTCTTTCTTAAATGAACAAAACCAGACTGGCAGCTTGCTTTCCTGCATATTGTTTCTTCAAGCGCTTAGTTGTTATTAGTATTGTGCTCGGTAGCTTTTCTTTTTATGATTACAGCCTCCCATTCCCAGGGATTTTTTTTTCTTGCTATATAAACAGAAACTGAAACTTATTCTTTATCACGAACTACAATTAAATTGTTTGATCCCTTTTATCGAAATGAGTCTTATTCTTTATCACGAACTACAATTTTGAATCTTGTCTTTATTCTTTATCACAAAACTACTTGTTACTTTCACAGGGCGGCCATCCTATATAATATGGACCAGGGCAATATTTACAACACGATTGATGACCACCATTATAAGTCTGTCATGAATGGATGATCATGTCGAAAGTCCAGCCTTCAGGCTCTGTGTAGGTATGGAGCCGTTTCAAGCAAGAAATGGAAACCCTCTGCAGGATCGCCTCTATCTTGCATGTAGTCATTAGGGTGTCAACTGCTTAACTTCTAGGTTTAGGTTCGTATCTAAGTAATGCTGTCTTATGCAGTTATATGTAATGGACATATGATGTGAGTGGACTAGGTCATCTGCAGGACATCAATTGTGCTTGTGCTACTCTAATAACGTACTGCAAGTAACACCGTGTGCAGGATGGATCTAACAAAATCAGTTTCAAAGTTCCCTGGTGCTAGATCCACCTTGTGTGATTTTTCCTGCCCATTAGTATCAAAGTTTCACCTATTCATTCGTACAAATGTGAACGTATCATGCATGTTCCAAAAGACCTATAACCGTGAAACCCGGTAGCCATGAATGAATTGAACCAAAGAAGGCAGAGGGGCATTGAGTAAAGCTTTTCCTGTTAACAGACTACACGGACAAAGCTTTGATTACTCCACAGCAAAACCTCCTCTCTTCTACAAAACAGTAGCCTGGGGATTACGTTTTTCACCAATAATTACAGGATGAGGTTGCCATTCTACGTAAAATCATGACAACCCGAGGAAGCTGTCCACTTTGGCATTGGTCGATCTGGACAAAAACTTCATGCAGATGGGAGGCTGAACCTTGGCGAGGGCCAGAATGGACTGCGGCAGGGTCCAGATGCCGTCTCCGCAGATCAGCCCCGACGCGACCGCAGGTCCGAACGCGTCCGCTTTCGGCTTGTTCAGCTGCTCCCACACGAAGAGGATCATGCAGCCCAGAAACATGTCGATGGCGAAGTAGGATCCGATGTAGAACGGGATCGCCATTGCCATTGGCAGCGGGATGAACCTCGACACCTTGTGCGGGGTCAGGTCCCTCACAAGGTTGATGACGATCGCTGCCGCAAAGAAAATGTAGCAGAGGGTGAGGCAGTTTTCTGGGAGCGAGCCGAAGCCATCCACGCCGAGGATGGCCATGTTGCGGTACACGATGGCGTAGGGCGCCGGGTACTCGGTGCCACTCTGGCCAATGTCACCGAACGCCTTGTAGAAGAGCCAGAAGACGCAGGGCCCGATGACACACCCCATCCCGGTGCCGATCACCTGGCTGATGAACATAGACCTCGGTGATGCCAGCGTCAGGTACCCAGTCTTGAAGTCTTGCATCAGGTCTGAGGCGGTTGACACGATGCTCATCATGACACCACACGCAGCGAGCCCAACGAGCACGCCACCTTGTGAGAGCCCGGCCCATGCACCGAACACGAAGATGGCTAGCTTGCCGTAGGTGGAGGCGAGAGACCAATCAGTGAGGCCACTTCCATAAGCGTTGCAGAAGGCCAGGACAGGTGCCACGATATAGGCAACCATAATGTAGTACCACTTGAGCTGCGGGAAGATCTGAGGAAGGGTGCCGATAGATATTGCGGCAACTGCAACATAACCCCCGTATGCAACTGACTTGGGAATTTGATCTTTCAGAAAAATCTCAATGCGACGTTCATCGTCAAAGGATACAGCTTCGGTACTGGACATGGAACTGCCATTGTCCGAAACAGGAAGCATGCTTTTTGAATTTTGCTGCACCATTGATATGAAGCCCGCAATTGTGCGGATCAGCACCTTAATGAAGTTGTATAAACCATCCCCAAGGATCAAAGCGATGGAAATGAAAACCTGCAATTGCAAGGAACTAGCAGTTGAGTTCTTGGTCACAAGTGACAAAACTAATGTTCTCATTTGATGAAGCTGAATGGGTATAGCTTTGGGAAAAGAGAAGGGAACAGCCATGAGTAGGATCGATGTTTACCCTGTAAGCCTGCAGCCCATGTAGACTTGAGTCTTCGACGCTAGCCGGGTACCAACTCCCCTTCTTCTTGGCAATGAGAGGCCACATTACACCCCATGAGAGGATACCGCCCAGAAGAACAGATACATTAACTATGAATGGGCAGATCATACCAACTCCAACATATGTAGGGGAGAAGTCAAAGAAGAACCTGAAAGACGATAAGCCAAGTTTAGCATCAGAGACCAATACCTCTGAATTAGAGCCTAGCCAATTGGAAATACTAAGAAAAGCTCAGATCCTTGACATAAATAAGTGCTGTTTTACTTGTGCAGCATAACCAAGAGATGACAGATGAATTTGCATGCTCTCATTGTTTTACCAGATGGAAGACATATACACTATTCCAGATATTGGACATTAGGTGTCATATATAGGATACTGTCACAGTTCTGACCTATTGTTATAAGCTTCAAGGCCCAATGTTGGGAAATTTTTGAATCCACACTCATCCCCTGCAGTGTAGAACCACTGAAAAAAGCCCCAGAAAAAGCTAAACACAAAGTACTTGCCCAACGTCTTTACTTGCTTCCTGAAATATAGTATTATCATTGTAAGTGGAGTTGCACAAGATGGACCGGGTGGTGAAAATAATGGATATAGTTTTCACAAGGTCAAAATAGCCAAAAGCAGAACTGTAAGGACATACTTTGCAAGCTTGGCTCCCTCAGGTGTGTGAAAACCGTTGATGAGATATGCAGTGGCTGTGCCACTTGGATAGGTCAGCCTGTAGTCAACAATCATTATCTGAAACAAAATTAAGCTGATAAGAACAAGTTTGCTTCCATACAGTAAATCAGTAAGAACATAATGGTGAAAAGATTTGGAGACATACCTTTCTTAGGGGCACAAGTGCAAAGAGACCAATAAAACTGACAAGGAATAGGAACCCTATCATCCATCCAAGGTGAGGATCCTTTATGTTATTAGCATCTTTAGCCTCTGTTGCTTGTTTAGCTATTTTGTCACTCATTCCAAATAGATAACTGCCAAAGCCACCTGATTAATTTGAATAAAAGAGCATAAGCCATTTTTGCATATTTTTTGTTGGTTTCAACGCTACATACTCTGATGCATTAATGTGAGTCACACTCGAACAGGAAAAACAATGATTTGATTACTTATTTGATTTGGACAGATAAGGCACCAAAACATGCTACTTGTCTCATGCCTTAAATGATCTGATCTCACTATGACCACTTCAAAACACAGATAATCACTCATTCCCTGAAAGAGCTGTTGCAAATTTGCAGTTTCTGCAATGGAGGAATTTAAACTTGCTGATAAGAGTAGCTTCTTAATTCCAGCTGACCAACCTATGCTTATGGGCCATTTTATTATGCAATTTCAAATTATTTCAGCCTGCAAGACCAGTGGTTGCACATGATAGATTGGACATCAACGCACTAAATAACATGGTTCACAAATAAGCCTGCAGATCATAAATGGTTATTTATGTTCGATCAATGTTTCAGATGCATGTGTCATGTCTGTCCAAGGAAAAAAAAAGCATCGCATGTACCATGCATCTATTTTAAGGGGAGGAGTCAACCAAAGCAGGCGCATCCCGTTTCAACCCATCCTGAGTACAAACGGCATTTGTTGCCCAAAGTTGATCACCTAATTATGAGCGCCAAATGTTTGAAAATATTTTCGTCGACTTTTTACACGTTTATTCAGCAAACTAAGCAACCACAAACTTTCGCCAATTTCATCCCTAGCTTTCTAGGCCTTCCATTGAAAAAATAGGCGACTATCCTATGGCTATCAATCATGCACTCCCTGAGACCACATGATCACCGTTCAGTCCACCTAACAGTGGCACAGTGGACAAGAAGTCCGAAACGATCCAGAAGATTTCGAGTTTTTCGGTCCTTTACCGATCGTTTATTTTGCCTACTTTTGAGTCGATGCTGAAAGCGATGGGTTGGTGTTTTCCTTTGGAGCAAAAGAACAATCGATTCCGGCTTACCAACTATAGGGTACAGCGAACGCTATGTGCCCCCTGTGACTCTCTGTATCTACGTCATACACTCGTGCTACTCCCACATCCAAAAGCCACTATAGACAAACCAAACAAAGAGATGGATCCACTGTTCGTTCAACCAATTGATCGACACATCGGCGGCTCAAGCAATTCGAACGGCACATCAGCGATTCATACGAATGCGAGCATATGAAATCGACGCAACAACCGCTCCCAAAAGTTCGATCACCACAAGTTCCTCTCAATCAAACAACGGCGGCGATAGGAAGTTTCGAATTAGCACACTACGCCGTAGTAGTACTAGCGAAGCATAGTTGGGGACGGGAGGTTGGTTACCGACCGCTGAAGGCGATGCCGTAGGCGGAGACGACGCAGGTCTGGATGATGGTGTTCTCCTGCCTGGTGAAGGGCTGGCGGAGGAAGCCCATCCTCTCGACGGCGGCGGTCCACATCCGGACGAAGAAGAAGCCGAGCAGCCCCGCGGAGACGTTGAGGGAAGGGATGATCCCCGTGGTGAGGTTGAGCTTCATGACGATGACGCTGAACATGACGGCGAGCAGCGCGCTGACGACGAACGCCCGCAGCGTGAGCTGCTCCCGCCACGACGGCAGCGCCTTGTCCGCGAACACCCGCTCCACGGACGCCTGGCCGTCGGCCCCAGCAGCGCCGCCGCCATTGCCGCCCAGCCCCTCCTCGCCCTCGCCCTCGCCCTCGCCCTTGCCCGCGTGGCGGTGCCGCAGCGCGGGGGATGCGGCCGCCGCCTCCGACACCTCCTCCTCGCCCCCGCCCCCGACTCCCGCCGCGGTGGTGTGCGGCGCCATTTGGTTGGGCGCGGCGCTCGTGCTCGGGTTTGGTGTTTGGTGCCCGCCTTTTGGAGTGGTGGGAGGAACTGCCGGGCCGTGGGACTTCCGGGAGAAAAGAAAGAAGAAAAAGGGGCAGGGTGATGCGCTGTGCACTGGCTGCAGGAGGAGTACTCGTGTTCGAAATTTATTGGAGCAGAGCCGGAAGCGGTGCGCGCATGCATCGGGGTGTGGGGTCCCTACGCCGAGGCTAGATGGTGACCGTCCGATCCCATCTCATCGGACGGAGGCGGAACAGTCCTGTACGGGGGCTGTGGCCTGTGGGGAAGTATGGACGTGGTTTGACTCTGACCGTTCTGTGATGGCGACCTTGCTAGAATTATTTACTTGATTAACGAAACTGACATCGAGTGATTTTCTCCGAGTTCTCGACCGGCTGGACTAATAAAGTAGTGCTAGTAGGAGTATTTTAAAGGGAACTGGGAAATGCCTATAGGGTTCTCGAAGCGCTTGGACAAGCACTTCAGGCCGTGGCAGCGTGTTAGCATTATCCGTTTATCTCGTTTGCATTACCAGTCCAAAAAAAATGAAATCCTTTTTTTTTGGGGAACGCCATAGCACTTGTACTATGATGGTAATAGAAGCACTAGCCAATACAGTATTTTCTTTTCTTTTGTCCAACTTTCCTGCTGGCAATCATTGTGAGCTTGTCACTGTCTCGTCGGTACAGAAACGCACTGGTGAAGGCATGGCACGGCAAATATTT
Organism: Microstegium vimineum; assembly: GCA_022036555.1. Lineage (NCBI taxonomy): Eukaryota > Viridiplantae > Streptophyta > Magnoliopsida > Poales > Poaceae > Microstegium > Microstegium vimineum. The sequence goes on from CM039121.1 coordinate 4,345,071, forward strand.
TTTTCTTTTTACTGAAAAAAGATAGATATTTTTCTCCTATCTGATCAGATGCCGAAGCGGAACGAAACCTATCGTCTCGGAGCAATATCTTCGCATCTTTCGACGTGGATCAGCCCGGCAGGGCATGGAGCCCACGGGTACCTATACTATGGACCGCCACCGTGTTTTTGGAGCGCGCACCTCATCTTGCGGGACGCAATGATCATGACCGCCGTTCCGTTCCACTTGCGCAGTTCGGTTTTTTCCATTCCTTGGCTTCTCTGCCTGTCTGCTTCTGGGAGTAGTAGGCGCAGCTTCCTGCACTCCAGTGTTTGCTGCGCCTTTTTCTTTTCCACCAGTCGTATCTGCGTTGCCACAAAGTCTACACTCCGTAGTGTACGTACAACGTACAGGCGCACCCCCACCACCATTGTCCATTGGCGTACGTGCTTTCGCCGGTGTACATACGTACACCGTCGGGGGCCCTGGAGTGGAGTGTACGGGACGCAGATGAGCTCGGCCGGGACGGACAGCGTGTCAGCGTCGTCGCATCGGCGAGTAGTGCTCGTTTCGCTGTGGTCCGTCGTGTCGTCCGTGAGCGAGCTTCTCCCCGTGAACGCAATTCCGGCGTCACGGCGGCGACAGCTAGCTGCCTAGCTAGCTCCGCATGTGAAGGGCGATTGAGTAGGCGGCGGCGGTGCGGTCGCCCCCCACGGCCACGGGAGCTAGCGGTTCGTGATGGCGATCTCACGTGAAAAGGGACGTCAGCGCCTGCTGGTTTCGATCTGGAAAGAGTGAGACGGCGGATTGGATTCGCGCGGCGCGTGCATTATTGATGGCCGGCGTCCCCGTCCCGCTCTCCTGACTGGCTTGATTAGCAAACCTAGTAGCAAGCTTATTCATCTAGTACAAGTATCAATCGTTCTCCGATACTGCCAGGCCTGGATTTCGGACCAATGCGCGGCATAGTACTAGCTTGCAGGAGAAGAGAGAGCACATAATTGGGGGATAGATGTCGAATCTGCTGACATGGCACGCCACGCCACGCCACGCGGCCAGTCGTTCTAGCAGGAGCGGGAGACCCCGGTTCGTGTTGCTTTCACGCATCACGCACGCCCGCATGCGAGCACCCGAAGGCGACCGCGCCATTACAAGAGTCAAGAGGGTTCATCTCTCTGTCTCTCTCTCTATGCGTTTTTATTTACCTGCTCTGCAGAGAACGGTCGCTCAGATCACCTGTATCAAGACGTGTTTGGGGTTGCTGGATTCAGAGCGACACACAAGTTCTTTTTAATTTCTTCCGAATTTTTAATACTATACTACTCGATGTATACAAACGAACGAAGAAAGAATACCGAGGGAGAATCGCAAGTTGCTTCATAATGCCCTTTCTGTCTCAACTTGCTTAGTGCTTACCGCAGCTATGCACGGGAATGTGAGATCTTCCCATTGCGTCGCCTTCGCCTCGAAAGGGATCGAGACCTTGCGGTCGTAGCCCACCGCTAGCTTCTCGTTTCGCGCAAGCGGCGAGACCGAGACCGGCTCTACCTGGCTAGTCGCGTCCGGGGAGGACGACGCCCGGTCACGCGCCGAGGGTATATGAATGTACAGTTGTGCCATAAGAACAGTTCAAAATGTTACTACTAGTATACGAAAAATCATTAGTATTATTATTTTTCAATCAGTGTGTTTAATTTCCAATTCTATCACCTTAAGGACCCCCCCCCCCCCCCTCCCTCCCTCAAACAGACCCTATATCAACTTCAGCATCATACTATTTCTCACAGCACACTAGCAAAGTTACAACTTATAAGTGATGGCAACACTCAAAGATAGTAAAAGTGGTAGATGAGAAGTTATGATCATAGACCTATATATTTTAAAAAAATTCCGTAATGAAAGTTCATATAGTGTAGGATTTAGATAACAATAAATAGTTGCTCTAACATGTGAGGGTAAGTTCATAACCCATGAACTTAGCAGTATTCATGGAAGTTTAAGTTTGCTACTTAGCTCTTATTATATGACCCAAATATACCATTTAGTGAACAAATACGCTAGCTGCGTTCTCGAGAGATGTGATTCTGGGTTTGAATTAAGTCCATTTTTCCAGGAAAAAAATATTAATATATTCATTAATTCAAGTAGGTATACTAAAAATATATTCAATGATTAATCCAACTATACTTATCTGATTAGTATTTTTTATAGTTTGATCAAGCTTAAAAATGTCGGGTTTCTCAAAAACAGAGCTGATGGTTTAGTATAAAAATGACTGAATAAAAGACGAATAAGCATGTCGAGTAAAAACAAAACCTCATGTAGCTTTTGAATGTGACATGATTTGGAAAATAAAAAACAAATCAAAACGGAGGTGGACTTCCCATTCCCTTTGTTTGGTATGCTGAAGTAGAGAGTCGATCCATGTTCAACGGTAACATAACCAATTGCAATATGGTAATTTTGCACGTTACTTATATTTATTTTACCCCTCATCATTGGTTTAAAATTGTGAGGAAGAAACTTCCATATCCCAAAGAGTCCATTTTGATCTTATCCCAAAGTCTAGCTACAAGAGGGCATTATGGTCATAAAACTATAAATCCCCAACCCAAATCCATTCCAGGTCAACAATGTTGAGGGAAATAATGTTTTAATCCCAGCCACAACAACCTACTTCATTCCCTATCCCATTCCCTTCCGCTATGCAAACTGGACCTATGGCTTTGTTCACTTGAACTTTTTTTTCCGACAAAAGAAGAATTATATTATATAATAGCTGGTACATCAACATATTACAAGCACTCTGGATTACACTAGATATATTCAGAAACTGATTTTCATCTAAAATATACCCACGCCGTAAAAAGCTCCAAATCTCAAAACCAAACCTTTTTGACGCTTCGTATAGATGACCGCACAGGCAAATACTTGGCACCAGCAATAGCGGCAAGCCTGAGAACAGATGCCCAACGGACGGCCAACATTCCTGTAGGTGGAATTGATGATCTTTTTCTTCTTGCTGGTATCTTACTTCTTCTTCTTTCTGCCACCGAAGAATAAGGAAGACTGATCTGAAGGATATTCTCCCTAATCTTTCATTATGGCCAGATCTAACCACAACAAAACGAAGAAAAGACCGGAGAAAATTATTTCATGGCAGCGACGTCATCTCCGCCTTGATGCCGCCGTTCGAAAACAAAGATCTCCATGTCGTCATGTCGATGAAGATGGTGACGTCGAAGTTGTCGCCCTCGTCTTCAACGAAGCCGCCATGGAGAAAACGATTCCACCCTTCTCCTTCACCATTGCCGGAGAAAAAGAGAAGGAGGAGATAAAACTCCAATACCAAGAACTTTGGCATGGAGAAACCCTATCCCTAAGGACTCGATCTACTGGAAAAACTTATTAAAAACAATGGATCCTCGCTCCCTTCAGCCCCCGACGAGATACCGGAGGGGAAGGAGGGGGACCAGCGATGGTGGCCGGGGGAGGACGCGCGGCGGCCGCTCACGCCCGAGCGAGAGGAGGCCGTTGGGATAAGAGCTGACTCACTTATATATACATCCTTGTTTGTTCGCTTGAACTACTTCCAATTTATTTCAGCTTATTTTTTCTCACAGAATACTATTTACAGCTGGCTTTTGTAGCAACCGAAACAAAGGAGATGATTTTAACTCACACCTCATCTATTTCTTATCTTTCATGTTTTGCAATCAAATGCTGCCTTTTAGTAGACAACCAAATAGGGACAATTGAATTCAGGTTGCATTTTTTTTTTAAAAAAATGTAGGTTGCAGGGGTGGATTTGGGCCTTAGAGGGCTCCAGGCCTAGCCCAGGCTGAAATCGCGTAGCCACAAAACCAGATACTAAAGCGAAAGCCCACGGCAGCAAGAGCATCGCATTCTCACATATTCACCGGGGTCGCAAGCCCACTTAGCCCAAGAAAACACAAAACCTAATAACTACCTAAACCTAAGAACACGCGCACGCCAATTCCTCCCTCTCGCCGAAACCCCTCCTCCCCAACACGCTGCGATGGGCAGGAAACCCTCCGCCGCCGCCGCCGCGGCGATCGACCACGAATCCCTCGCGGCCACCATGCCCGCCGACCTCCTGGCCGCGGCCGACTGCGGTGGCATCCACGGGCATGCTCTCTTCTTCGACGCCCTCGTGCAGCTCATCCCGCCGCGCTTTTATCTCTCGTCCGGCGACGAGGATCGGCCGTGGTACCAGGGCCTGTCTAAGGCCGCCAAGGCGGCCATGAAGGCCCAGTCCCGCGCCAACGTCAAGGCCGCCCGCCGCGCCCGCCTCGACCCCTCCGCGCCGCCCGCCTCCACCCTCGACCTCCTCAAGAAGTCCGTCGAGGCAGCGGAGGAAGAAGAGGAGGATCAGGAGGAGAAGTCAGAAGAAGAGAGCGAGGAATCTGGCGAGGAGGCAAGCTCCGAGGATGATGGTGATGAGGAAGACGGAGATGGAGAGGATGAGATGCCTATTGCTCCGGCGGCAGTGGTGTCTGAAGACCGTTCGGTGACCTATGAGGAGCTGAAAGAACGCCTTCATCTCCGCATTGCTGGGCTTCGAGGCAACAGGTGCACCAGGCCTGAGTTCTTGAATAAGCCCAAGAAGCAGAAGGGGAAGAAGTCAAAGGCGAAGAATGAAAAGGGGAAAGGTGAGGGCAAGAAGCGCAAGCGTGATGATGGCACCGAAGATGTGGATGGCAAGGATCAGAAGAAGGTCAAGAAGGGGGCTGAGGAGAAGCCAGATATCATGTATGCGAATGTGTTTGTTGACCCAAAGGAAGCAAGGCGCAGGAAGAAGAGGAGGGTTAAGAACAAGAAGAAGGAGCTGGAGCAGGCTAAACGGTTGCAAGAGGCAAAGAAGGATCCTGAGAAGGCAAACAAGATCGCTTGGGATACGGCCAGAAGACGCGCTGCTGGGGAGAAGGTGCATGATGACCCCAAGCTGATTAAGGAGAGCTTGAAGAAGGAGGAAAAGCGGCAGCAGAAGCATGCTGCACAGTGGAAGGAGAGGCAGAAGACTGTGGACAAGCAGAGGAAGGATAAGCAGAAGAAAAGGACAGAGAACATCCGGGATCGGGCACACCAGAAGAAGATGCGCAAGATTGAGAAGCGCGAGAAAAAACTTATGCGCCCCGGGTTTGAGGGGCGGAAGGATGGTTATGTGAACGAGTAACATGTGTGTCCAAGGTTGTCTGCGTGATGAGTTACTATATCCTCTTTCAGAGTTCTTTGCTGATATGGGTTATTGGTATTTGTAATAGGTTACCAGTTCATGGTTTCTGAAGTGCCTTAATTATTGAATGGACCAAACTCTCATCATTTAGCACTTCTACAGATGATTTTGGAGTAGTTATGTAATTGTATTCTGTTTTACTAACTCATGCTTTGCTAGTTCTTTTTTTACATGATTCATGAACTATCAATGCTGATTTGTGCTTAGGTGGATGCCTGTTTTTTTGTTCTTTGTAGCATTGACATGATGGATAATAGCGTTTCTGAGATAGTGTTTGGGGTATAGAGGTGAGGTGTATGGTGTCTTTCATGAGTCTTCATCTTCCGGGGACCAGAGAATCAGAACTTCATGCTGGAATCTGGGTAGCAATGGCGCTTCCGATCTTGTAAACTTTTGTTGAATGCCTTGTTTGTCAACTAGTATGACTCAGTTTATACTGATTCACTGCAGAGTATGAACAACACAAGTGTACCTTCGTCAATTGTGTACTTTATTTGCCTGGAAATTCTATATGGTCTGTTGTGATACTCAGCTGATCTTGCAAGCTTCTGGTGCAGTGAAATGTGACCTGAAATTTTCTTTCATCTGCTTATGAGTCGTTGATGCTATTGTGCAAACATAATTACGGTTTTACATCATACCAAAGGTCTGTTTAGTACAGCTTAGTGTTCAGCTTCACTAGACAGTGAAGCTGTTTTTTTTAGAAAATAGCTTCATGAGTAACTCTCTGAATGAAACTGAGGTATTTTAAAAAAAAGTGTTAGACAAAACAACTTCACCAAAAACTTTTTGCATGCATATGAAAGAAATGAGGGAGAGAGCTAAGATAAACTATTTTTTTTAGCTTTATTTCGCTTCATGTCTTTGTGAGGGAAAGAAAAACAGGTTTATGAGTAAAAGTGTTTTGAAGATAGGTGTTTGACAAAAAAAAAAACCAAACAAAACAACTCACAATAGCTCATAAAGCTATATCAAACAAGGCCTAATAAGTTATATGGAATATCTGGAAAAAGGTTTGAATGTCTAGGAGGGGTTTTCACCACATCCTCTTTCTTTCTTTTTTTACTGGGTTACTGACTTTAGAATTGGTGAAATTATGTTATCTGTCCAACTTTTCTCAATTTTACTTATTATAAATGCTATTCATCGGTTAAATAATCATCATCATGTGAGACCCGATCTAGCTCTAGCTGGTTTTTGGATCGTAGTAATTAACAGAATCAGCTTCTTGCCGGTACCCGACAGGAGCAGCACAACTGCACAAGGAAGCAACTGATCTCCGAAAGAACCAAAACATACTACAATGTTTGTTCACATTTCTTCTACCGTGGTTGAACCTTAGCACATTGTTACCTCTGTGTTATTGCCGCTGTCCTGTTGAAGGAAGACTAGAGTAAAGAGCAAAGAGGAGGTCTCGATCCATCAAGAAGAGGTGCCTCCCAAAAGAACTATCAAAACCAACTCATGGTATGTGGCAAATTGGCAAAATATGTAGTGAACCTATATGTAGGTGCAAACATACAAACTTATTAAAAAAAATACTTTCGTAACTTGAAAAAATTGAAGTGATACACCTAGTGCATCCATATAGAAAGTTGAGATTCGAACTCAGCCAAGAAAAAATCATGCAAAAAATAACAAAACTAGAGTGCATATGCAAGAGCTCTTATAAATTAGTCAAAATTAAGATGGTTCTACTTAAGACAAGATCAAAATGACTTCTCTATTAAAGTGGGTGAAGCAATGTTTGCCTCCAAGGGAAAACCTAACGCAACCTTCAAATCCACCCAGCAATGCAGTTTCAATATATACAAGTGTTCAAAGCAGTTTTATTTCTCACCATGAGAGAACTCGAACTGACAAATTGATTTTTTGTGTGTGGAAAAGCTCTGGTGCCAAATCTTATGCAATGATACAGGTTTGTCAAATCTTGTGGTCAAATGATTCAGCCATTCATAACATCAAACTGCTATTTCACTATGTCTTTTAGCAATGCAAATCAAACAGTAATACAAACCAGAGTGGTAAGAGGATTGCAAAGCGCAATGCGTTAATCATATAAAATGACAAGATAAGCATCACCAAAACAATAGCATCGTACAGCAGGCATACCGGGTATGCTTTCATCCCAAGAGTTCGCTATGTTAGCAGCTCAGGAGCCTGTATTTAAAATCTAATGTTTACCACTACAAGGCAGGCATTAACAGTTCTTCAATGTAGAGAATGTGATCAATGAAACATCCTAGACACATGAAACTTGAAGAACATGGTAATACCGCTTAGGCACGACCTTGTGGCACTTCCTCACTAGATGATGCTTCAGGCACAGAAGCTTCATCATCACTGGATTCTTCTGAGACAGCAGTTTCCTCAGTGTCAGATCCTTCCAGCTCAAGCGCCTCTGTCTCTGCAGCATCAGGCTTAACCTCAGCAACAGTTTCTCCAGATGTAACTTCTGACTGAGGAGTTTCTCCACTATCTGAGTCCAATCCAAGCTCCTTCTCAACCTTCTTCCAACCAGATAGCAAATTCTCTGGGAACATCTTTTTTACCTCTGCAATAACCTCTTTGGCATCAGCCACCCTGCCTCCCTTTGCCAATCCCTCAACCAACCCTTTCACTGTCCTAAAATCTGGCACTCTGCGCCTCTTTAAGCTATCCTTGAAGATGCCCAATCCAGCATCAAAGTCTCCATGGGCACAGAGCTCTGCTAACATATGCTTGTATGTGGAAGCATCTGCTGAGCACCCCTTCTCAGCTAGGGAGTGGTAAAGGACCTTAGCATCCTCCAATTTGCCACTCTTGCAATAGCTACTCATGAGAAAATTGTAGGTGATGGTGTTTGGCTTCACTCCAGCAGCTTCCATCTCTGTCATCACCTCAATAACCTCTTCTGGCTTCCCATGTAACATGTAATACGTGGCCTTCACATTATAAGTTACCACATCGGGAACACATTCACTCTCTACCATCTCCTTCCACAAGGACTCAGCCTCATTGGTCTTCTTCCTTTTATACATGGAATCGATCAATGAAGTGTAGATACTGGTGGTCGGCGAGATACCTTGCTCACGCATTAGATCCAAGGCTTGCTTCGCCTTAGCATCATCGCGTGTCATGCAATAGGCCTTGACAAGTATGCCATAGGATGTGGCGTTGGGGGTGATCGAGAACTCCTTGGAGAGCTCAGCGAAGAGGACAGGGACGCGGTGGTAGCGGCGGCAACGTATGAAGGTGGAGAGGAGGGCGTTGAATGGGAGCGGGGAGATGGGGCCCGGGAGGGATGGCGCAGCGGAGCGAAAGGCGTCGATGGCCTTCTCAGGGAGGTTGGCGGAGGCGTAGCAGCACAGGACGGCGGCGAGGTGGGCCTCGGTGTTGGACGCGGTGAGATGGGAGGAGAGGAGCGCCTCCGCGTCGGCGAAGCGGCGGGAGCTGGAAAGGCGGCGCGCGGCAAGCGAGAGCGTGTGCCGGGTGGAGGCAGCGGAGATGGACGCCGTGTCGATGGCGTCGAGGATGGAGACCACGCGGTCCGGATCGCTCTCGCGGCGGAGTTGCCGCTTGACGTTCGACAGCGTGGTAGCGCCGGGATCGGTGCCGCCGGTGGTGGTCGGGGTGGTGGTGGAGAGCGCACGGGAGAGGCGGCGGCCGTGGGCGTGAGCGCGGCGGCCGTGGCGGAGGAGTGTCGCGAGGGCAGCCATTTTCGTGGGCGGCGACGAGCCGAGGGGAACTGGGGGGGACGAGGGCTTTGGCTGGGTTTTCTTCGCTAGGTTTTTGTGACGTGTGATTGTGAGTAGCGCGTGCGGAATGGCCCGTGTTGGGCCCAATTGAGTCGAGAGCATTACGCGGGCCAAATTACACAGAAGCATCCATCACTGATCACTCTCTATATACCCTACCTTCCTCTCTCTCTCAGAAAAAAAAAAAAATCACCGCATCCACCGCGGCTGGCTCCCGCGCGGGCGCCACCGGTGATCTCGCAGCGTCGCTTCCCCCCACCGCGCTGTCCACGCAGTGTCACGCACGCAGCACGCTTCGCCTCCCCGAATCAGAATCACGCTCCCCGTGGGGCTCCGTGCCTGATGCCGCCATAGCCGAAACCCTGAAGCCCTAACTAAACCTCCCGACACAATCATGGATGAGCTTGTGTCGGCGGCGCTGGAGGAGGTGTGCGTGCGCCTCGCGCCGGGGATCCCCGTCGTGGACCTATGGCCGGCGCTCCGCGGCGCGCTCGATGCCACGGGCCTCCCGCTAGATCCGTCAGTCAAGCGCACCCTGTGGGCTCGCATCCTTGCGCTCCGCGTCGTCAGCCTCGTGGAGGGGGACCGGGACGGGGTGCCCGTCTCTGCCGGCGACCCCGCGGAGAAGGACTTCGAGGAGGCCGAGCGGCGGGGCATGCGGCTCGTGGCGAGCGCGGGGATCAGGGACAACTTCCTTGGGTTATACGAGCGCAGATTCGCGAAATCGGAGTTGAGTACCGACCAGAAGTTGGCATTGGAGCGTGTTGCGGCAAGCAGGTGCATATCGCAATGGGTTTTGAGCAAATATATGATTGTTACGAATTCCATTTCAAGTTCATTAATCAGTCTGGGGGTTGGGTATTTGCAACTTGCTTGGAATTGGAAGATTTTCAATATGTAAATCACTTAAATTTGTAGATGATGTTACCTTGCAAGAGAGAATTTATGTCATGTGCACGGATTTTAAAGCCATAGAGCAGCAATTTGTTGCCTTTTCACAGCTCACACAGTACATTTCGATATAGGTGGTGCTTTCCTGGTCTTGGATTAAACCTCAGCTCTCCTAATTCCGTCTATAGGTGGTTCAATCTTATAAGTTTAGCTTAGGTACATCAATTCAATCCTGCCCCAGGCGTACCTTACCTGAGACAACCCTTTCCTCACCCAAGAATTGCATTTCCGCTTCAGCTTCCTTACATCCAACTTTTTCTGGATGTAGGCAAGGATCCTTTCTCCTCAGGGGTTTTCCTATAGAAAGAAAAGAATCTCAGTTCATTAGATTATGCTTCCTTGCCCGTGTGGAACATGTGTGAGCATTATGTTTGCATTTTTCTTAGAACTTAAGTATTGATTATTAGTATTTCTTTATGTCCATTGTGCTTAGTTTTCAAACGGGTCCATGCTGACTTATGTGTCAAACGGAAGATGAGCTTCTTTATAGGGATCATACCCTGAAGTATATACTTATATATATTTGGTCTAACTGTCCAAATGCATGGACATATGATGACTTAGAAGTTCTAGTTGTTAACACGGCACATATATTTATGAACACTGTCAGTTGTTTCATTCATCCACAAATTAGTATTATTATTGACATTGTCCAACAGAATAGCCTTTCTTGCACTTCTGTATTATTTCCAATTATAACCTGTTCACATAATGCGGTATAAAATTCTTTATCTCGCTTTTAACTATGTTTGTGGTTTCTTACATCATGTTTTCGTTTATAGGACTTCTGGGGTAGCACAGAGTGAACTTTGCAAACAATTTAATATGAAAGGAAATAATTTCTATTTTATTGCAAAGAGTCTTGAATCACAGCGGCTAATAGTTAGACAATCAACTATAATAAAGACGAAAGACCACAGAGCTGAGAGGGAAGATGCCTCACTGAATAAACATGTTATCAGTACCAATTCACTGTATCTCTCCCGATATGCCAAGGACTTGAACATGACTTCACAGAAAAGAATTGAGATTACAAAGCCTGAACTACTTGGTAGCAATGAAGAGACCAATGTGGATGCTTTCCAAGAAGATGGAACTTTTGATGTTAACTCCAAGAACGGTATATCTATTCATGATTATCTTCCAGCAATGAAAGCCATATGCGATAAACTTGAAGAAGCAAGTGGAAAGGTCAATTTCTCTCACATTTTCCCCATTGAAGCTATGCTGGTATTTGCTAAAGATTTTTCCAGTTTGCTAATTTGCTTGATTATTTTCCCTAGGCTCTTGTTGTGTCAGATATAAAAATTGATCTCGACTACAGGATGGCATATGGGCACAGAGCATGGAGAAATGTAAGCCTGCTTGAAATCAGCTATGGTGTGTTTGGTTTGAGGAACCAACTTTTCCTATGTGTTCTACCATCATGAGACATTGGGATCTTTCTGTTACTTTGAGGGGATGCCATCATTCCTCATTTTTGTACTCAACATTTGCTTGTGATGAATGAGGAATCAGGTGGTGATAGGTGAATTGATTCTATTCCTCATACAGAGCAAGTAGATTAGGTTTTGATAGTTCATTCAACATTCTGCTCCTCAAACCAAACACCCCAAGTTTACACTATCTCTGTTGGTCCTTCATTTTTATGGGTTGTTACTTAGATGTCCTATTCCTCAGGTTTTGCATAGGCTAAGAGATGCACGACTTGTTGAGACATTTGATGCCGAAGTTGATGATAAGGTGATTCTAATCTCTTGTTGTTTCATATTTTCACTTGCTATTTAATGCCACATTCTAATACTTCGTTGAGGTTCATTCTCTCAGTTCCTGACGCTTCCTGTTGGGATGAAAATGTTAGTTTAAACCTGTAATTCAAAAATTGTTAGGCTTTTAGAAGTGTAGTTTGTCATAGGATTTCCAGTAACTTGAGTTGTTTATTAGCATGGTTCCATACCCCAGTTTAGATGCTGCTTCAAACATGCATATGTTTTTGGACTGAAGAGGCAACGGTTTGCAATTCCATTTTTGATTAAATATGACTGAGAGTACACATGGTGCTGGAGCTGAGACTTTTTACATTCAACCCAAAGACATCGAATGCTTGACTAGAAACCTAAATGAGAAAAAGCACCATCTCACTCATCTTGTCCACCCTTTGAGCTTCCTTCTTTGTCAACAGCTACTTTTAGAGCTGCGACAAATCAGATGCAATATAATGTACATAATCTGGCTAGGCTTACAGCCACATAGATGATTCAGTCTGCACTGCACCATACCTGCTTTAATACTTTTGTGCTTCACATACATTCTTAAGCAACAAGGTATAATGTTATTCCATGTTTCAGGTTGTCCGCTGTCTGCGTCTGCTGAAAAAATTTGATCCAAATGAGTTTCAGCCAAAAAGTATAGCCTCAAATTTTAAATTTGTCAAAAAAGGTCAGGCAACTGATCAAATTTTGGAACTTCCATTAGAGAACTGTATATATGATATGATCAGTGCCCAAGGGACAAAAGGTATTACACTTGTTGAGGTACTTCTCTGAACCTTAAATTGGTGCAACTTTGTGGTATTATGCGTTTTCAGTGATATGCTAGACTGATGCTTCCATTATCCTATTATTGCACTGCTGTTGTGCTTCCTTTCTAGTTATGCATGTTATCATTACCTAATTTCTTCTTCAATACTTGATTATGGTTGCCTAAAACCAGTTCGAAGATATTTATTTTGCTTGGTTGTGGACTACTTTCAACAATAGGTTATTTTATTTAGGGACCTGGAAAAATGAATAATTTCTCATGCAAAGATACAGCAACTTCAGGGGACAGTAATAACATTGTTACTTGACTCAATAAGCCAATATGCTTCCTAGTGGAAAAAATTGATCCATGAGCAAAAGCTCCTGTCTTGAACCCAACAATGCATTGATGATCAGTATATGGAGAAGCTTGAATACACATCATTATGTGATGGAGATTTGTTTGCTTATGTCATCTGATGTGGGATGATAGTTTCTTTTTGTTTATCTCAAAATTAGTAACTAATGTCTAATGCAACTTCTTATTAGATTGGCAAACGTTTTGGACTCAACAATTCGAAAAAACTTCATAAACGAGTATCATCCATGCTAAAAAAATTTGACCTAACATGGGAAGCAGAAGTTCCAGACAAGACATCACAGTACCGAATTTGGACTTCAAAAAACTTCTCACTTTATAAAGCTGGTACTGCTCTGCAAAATTTTGAGGCACTATCAGAAGACGCTGATGATTGTTCGGATTTGTGGTCCATAGTTCCATCTAAAGGTTTGGATACTTTGGAATCACCTAGTTCACATGGAAAGCTACTCTTGCTTCAAGATGAGAACCATGACGAACCAGTTGGACATCATATCCAGAACAAACTTGATGCTTCTGCTGTAGATTCTCAGTTACTTGAAGCAGGTACAATGACCTAGATTTGCATAATCTATCTCTTCATTTTGTTTAGGTTCTGTGGTTAATATCTCTGGGGATTGCCATGCTGCAGTAAGAGCTCACAGTTTCTGTACTGGCTAATAAACAGTGCCATGCTTTGACTTTAAGATCACTAGTAGATCCATAGAGCTTTATGCTTTTTCGAAGCATATATCTGATTAATGCATCTATAGCTGGGCAATATAATCTGTTTCAAATCCTGCATATGTTTTCCTCAAAGAGTCCTATTTAAATCACGATTCACGAAGGGTGCTCTTTGGTTGGTTTCTAGATTCACAAGTTTAGAAGTTTTTCAGCTAAGGGTGGTTATTAGTTCTAAAATTTTTCAAGTAGTACTGTGCCTTGATTTTGCGAGCTACTGATTGTTAAGTTTCTTTATGTGGGATTAGTTAATCTTTTCCTGGCAAACTGGCAAGCTATATGTTTAGATTGCAACCAAATTGCTACTCAACACAATTAAGTAATCACATGCTTTTCTCTTAGATAAAGTTGCTTTGGGTCAGAGGAGGAGGCGTCGGTGCCGTCCATTAACTTCTGATAATCAACGCCATAGAAGGATTCTACACATGTTAAAGGTTGCTTCCCAAGTATTTGTCAATTGAGATTCTTTGCATACATGATCTATAAAATGCAAATGTGTATGTATTTTAATATTTGTGACAGTTCAATATTGGATGTCATGGTATGGAATTTACTACATATTTGATGCAGTACCTGTTCCATATTTCAGTTGCATTTTGTATGCAACCTGTCATATGCTGGTCTTATTTATCTTATTATTATTTATTGTTTTTGCTGTTACTTATTGTTTTTTCTGTTACTTGTTTACTTGTTTTTTTCCGGGTGTGTTGGCTTTAGTCCAGTATGTTTTTTAAAGGGGTGTTGGTGAGCCTCTATGATTCAAGATAAGCATCTCTGGTTTTTGCATATGGCATGGTGATATGGTACCGATTGTTACTCTAGCATTTCATTTTTTTTCTTCCAGATAAAACAATTTTGATTAGCCTACTATTTTGTATTTTTCCATATTAAACTATTTTATTTGTTTATATTTCTTCAAAGGGTTAGGCAGTGTATATTTGTAGTCACCATAACCTGTGAGACAAGCTATTTATTGTAGGCTTTGATAAATTTTCACATGCATTCTTGTCCTTGAAACCCTAGGTAATACTATCCCCGTTTTCAAATATATGTTTAAAATCTGTACAGTCAAAGCCTTTGATTGTGGCAAACTAACTAAATAAACTGTATGAGTTGGTAGTTTGGAAAACTACCAGTGTATTCATTAAGTATTTTAGCAATATAACTTTTTTTACAATTCTACTATCATTTTCATATATAATGATTTTTAATTAAAGTGGCATACTGTAGACCGCCTGATATGTTTTTGAATGGAGCGTGTGATAGTTGCTACTTAGATAATTCTTTTTTAATTCTAGTTAGAGTTAGTAACAGCAACTTTCAGCTTCCATTGTTTTCCCTTTTCTGTGTGTTCATTTTCATGCTAGCCCTTTGCGTGCCTTTAGCATGTCTAGTTATATTTGATCATTCTGTTTGCCTTTTCACCTTTGGGCCCTTGCAGAAGAAGAAATTTGTACTGAAGGTGGAGTTACATAAATGGTTAGAACGTCTTGAAAAGAAGGACGGAAAAATAATGGATAGGAAGACATTGACTCGCACGTTGAATAAGCTTCAGCAAGAGGGAAGCTGTAAATGTATCAAAGTTAGTGTTCCCTTGGTCACAAACTATACTCGCAGTCGTCTCATTGATGTAATACTGCATTCTTCTGTTGGAGACTTGTCACCAGAACTTGTGGATCAATTTAGGATCAGACAAAGGAACTTTGACACTCAATCTCGCGCAGGTGCAGCAGCTAAAGTGAAGCAAAATCAACATATGACTGCCATACCTGGTCTGAGGATTTCTCGCAGAGTTAAAGTTTACAAACCATTACTATTAGAAGCTATGTATGCAAATGGATTCATAGGTGCAAAGATGATTCGAGCAAAGTTATTCCATAAATTTCTGTGGGCTTATGTCAATTCTTTGCCAAATTGGTGCAATGTGTTTGGTTGCGCCAAAGAAGGGCATTATGATAAGGGCCTTAATCAGTCATGCCTGTTATTTTCTATGGAAGCAGCTAAGAAAGAAATGCCCCTTGAACTCTTTCTACAAGTTGTTGGGTCAGCAAAGAAGATTGATAACATGATAACTTGGTGTAGGCTTGGAAAAACACTTTCAGAAATACCTACAGAGGAATACAATCAGCTCGTGGATACCCATGCCAATGGCAGACTCTCACGTTTAGTAAATATTTTGGACAAGCTCAAGGTAATGTACTTGATATTCTTTTCTAATATTTGTAGTGAACCTTGTGAGAACCTACAACTTAGGTGTGCTCCTAAAAACTATTACCAAACATTAATCTTAAAGGCTATTTAGTAATTGCTATACTTGGTACATATGTTCGATCTTGCTACATTGTTCAGTAACATATACTTAGTCGCATAGGCGACTATTGTTGCAGCAAACTGATCACTTTAGCTATGTTTCACAGCTGGTTCAGTTTGCAAAAGAATTCATAGAAGATGCTGGTGTACCGTCAAATGCCATGTCTACACATTCGATGGAGCTCAGGCCTTACATCGAAGAACCTATACCAAAAATTCTTCCATCTTCCCAACTGAACAATCATCGGAAAATTCGGCATGATTTTGTACTTTCAAAGAAAGACTTTGTTGATTCCTATTGGGAAACACTAGAGTGCTGTTATTTAACAGCTGGCTTGGCTGACCCGTTGAGTGCCTTCCCTGGCAGTTCTGTCCCTGAGGTTTGTCACATATGCTGTACATCATTGATGCATAGGATTATCACCTACCACCCTCCCTCCATGTTGAATAAATGTACTTGGCACCTGTTTGTCCAACACCCCCCCCCCCCCCCCCCCCCACCCACCCACCCACAACTTACATAAGCTAGCTTCTGGGTCATTGGCAGTCACCCTGCTAATGGATTGGGTTGAAATGGATTTAATGGGTTGGGTTTAATGGATGCACTTTGGATGGGGGGTGGGAATTGATTGATTTACTTGGTGGGTTGGATTGGGTTGGGTTGGGTTGGGTTTAACAGAATGCTAAATTGAATGGGCTGAGTTTAGGTTCTTTTTTTAATGGGTTTAAATGAGTTGAACCCATGGGTTTGAATGGGTTGAGCTTGACTTGAAAATGTGTTTAGCTTTTGATATGGAGCCCATGTGTAGATTTTTCTATGATAACTGGCACATATTAGCTTCATGATATTTTAAACCTTATCCAATAAATTTCAGTCAATTTTGATAAAATTTTAAGGTGTGAACGTGCCTTATCCAATAAATTTCAGTCAATTTTGATAAAATTTTAAGGTGTGAACGTGAGCTTTTATTTTTTTAGGTCTAGTTCTGATGCGGGGCCCACATATTGATATGACAGTGCACCAATTGGCATGAAGTAGCTGCTTGCAACATTAAATTATCTGCAACAAATTTCAGTCAATTTTGATAAAATTTTAAGGTGTGAACGCGAGCTTCTAAATCCAGGGTCCGACTTTTAATGTGAACACATATGTCTTATATGAGCTTATATATAGATTGTATGCAAATCCATGGGTTCTTATAATAAATCCATGAGTATAATTAGTTTATGGATTGGATTGGGTTGAATTGAAGCTATAAAATTATGGAGTGGGGTGGGTTATAGAAAGAAGCTAATTAATTTTGGGTTGGTTTGGGTATGGAGTGGGTTTTAACCCATTAGCAGGGTGAATTGGTAGTACGGTAAGAAACACCACCCTAGATGCCGAAATAAGTTTCCCACATTTGTGTTTACCATACTGCCCTTGGGCCATAAGTTATCTTGTATAAGTCCGGATTGAAACAAATAGACCCTTATAGAATTTAAATTGTCAAATTCCTCAACTTTGAATACTAATATAGTCGTGATAACTATTTATTTGACAACTATGAAAAATAGTGACTTGGATTTGACATGAGAATATTTCATTATATACATAATTTTTTCGTTAAAAAATAGTGACATGGATTTGACATGAGTATAAACCACTTGATGGAAAAAATACTTATTGGAGATTCTTATTCAAAACATTATATTTGCGAACCATTCTACTTGTTATTTTTATATAATCGCTTTATGCACTAAAGAAAAAAATATTTATATATTTCTATGGTGTTACCAAAATTTTACTCTCTATTGTTGTCTGGACAAATTGCATAGTGTTGTTTGTTTCCACTTACAATATGCTTCATTAATCATTTATCTTCATATTTCTGCACTTGCTATTAATTCTTCTCTTCCTCCTGTTGTTTTAACTGAGCCGTGCATGTTTGTTGTGGGGTTGGATAGTTGTGCTTTATGGGATTACATAGCCTCATTTCCCTGGATATGTGATGGAGAACTAAGTAAAAATGACACCAAGAAGGATGGATAGAGAAGTAATATGAAATTGATTTCTTAATTGTTTTATATGTGGGCCACTGTCGCTCCTTATATATAGAGATGGATGGCTCAACGAATAAATCTTAAGTTCTTAACCATTAAAGCAACTCTTATCTCAAGAAATCAATCCTATGTTACTGACCGGAATAAACTTCCTTTTTTTCTAAAAAAAATACTCCTAATCTGACCATCTTCCGTCAAATTATTGAAGCCTTGTTACTTGTCAGAGTTTTTCCACTATTTAGTACTGAAGCCCATTATACCCACTGGAAACTGTATTAGCTGGAAGTGGCTATCTTTCGAGCTCTCTTAGATCAGAGCTTTTATTTACATTGTTTTGGATACTATATGACATTCTGTCCCATATAGGTTTCTCATCGTCGTTCATGGAGTACAATTAGAGTCATGACTACTGAACAACGACTGGAATTGCAACAGCGTATTATGAATGTCAGTGAGAAGGGGAAAATTCCTTTTAAAGACTGTGTTAGAATAGCAAGAGAATTGAATCTCTCTGTAGAGCAGGTATGCATTTAGATTTTCCTCTTTATCATTTGTTGATCTGAAGTACTATATTTATTTTTATCTCATTTTGCATTTCTGTATTTATTTAGCTTGTATTTTTTTAACTCTATGCTACCACAGGTTCAGGGTTTAAACATAAGTAGCATGCAGTGCATTTTTTAACATGCAAAATAGTTCATTTGTCACCATCTTGGAGTGATTGTGTTTAATCATGTGAGGCATAATGTGCTACTTTGCATTATTGGCTTGATTGTGTCATTATCCTGTGATCTCCCCCTTCTAGATGTTTCCCTACTATCAGTCATGGGGTTGTTATGGATAAGGGAGCACCTTATCTGGCATATTTACACTTCACATGCTGCAAAGGGTTGAGAGGGAGAGAGATGGTATATTTAGCGAAACAGTTCTTGGTACACCCTACAGTGTAGGGTAGATGGGTAAATAAGGTATATAAGGGCAAGAGGATACATGGTGAATCCTCTGGTTTACCCTGATTGAGAGAACAATATGGAACATGAATGATATGTGCTTGGTTTAGTTAGTGGATAAAAACTCAGTGCTACAGATAATAGAAATATAGAATAGATACCTGGGAAGAACAAATAAATAAAGGTAATTGAAATATTGATTGGAATGTAACATCACTGACACAATCAGGACACAAGCACAAAAATATCCCGCAACAATGTGCTAGACTGCTAGCTGCTTCAAACTTGTTACACTGCTGGCAAAGCTACCTCGCATACACACACTCTGTCTCAGGCACCAGAGTTAGGTTCAGTGGCGCACATTGCAAGACAGGATATTTTTCACTATGGTTTGTTTCTTTCGTTTATTTATTTATCTTTTCCTACTGATTGGCATTTTTAATTGGGACCTATTCTGTATACAGTTCTTCCTTAGTGTACTGATCAGCAGGATTGGTTTCTTATATAGGTACTTCGCCTTTCATATGAAAGGCAATCTCGGCTCCGTGAACAGCCCAGCATTACTGCTAAACAAAAGCAGCAAAGAGTTAGT
Organism: Microstegium vimineum; assembly: GCA_022036555.1. Classification (NCBI taxonomy): domain Eukaryota; kingdom Viridiplantae; phylum Streptophyta; class Magnoliopsida; order Poales; family Poaceae; genus Microstegium; species Microstegium vimineum. The sequence continues at coordinate 4,364,508 of CM039121.1, forward strand.
TCTGGATTGACTCCTGAGAGAAGAAAGAGACGTGCCGATGGGACCAGCCTGAGGCTTCTTAAACGTAAAGTACAAGCAAGTGGATCTGCTGAACAAATATTGGGGCAACCTACTCTTGATGAAGTACCAGAGACAATGTCTTCATCATCCATTGACCATGCAAACAAAAGTGATCAGCCCGTGTCCAGAACAGACAGCACTTCCACATATCAGGCAGATGAAGATAAGGAAACCAGTCAAATGATCAGTCGTTATGCTATCTTAAGAAAGAGCTGCATGAGAAGTAAAAGATTCTTTTGGACATATGAATCTGATAGGTATTATTATTTTTGTCTGCCCATGCTTGGTCTGAAAATTGATTTCTAAACCTCAATACTTTAGGTGAAGATTATGCAAGATGGCCCTGACCATTTTATTATTATTTACAGAAAACTGCTGATGATATACATTAGAGTGCGTGCAATACTTGGAGCAAGATGTTATCGTGTAGCTTGGGGCTCTCTCTCTGATCTTCCAGCTCCACCACATACATGTCGTAGAAGGATCGCAATACTATTGAAAACAAACGAAAAGATAAGAGGAGCTGTCATGTGTATATGTAACCTTCTTGGGAAACGGTATGCTAGATATCTTGAAAAGGAAAGGAGATTGAAAAGGAGAAGATTGTTTCCCCAGATTTCAGAAAGTAGTCTTGAAAACAGTTTGGATTCAGATTGTGAACAATTCATTTGGGATGACTTTGAAGTTCCAGAGATAAAGAGCGCGCTTAATGAAGTCCTTGAATTAATTCAAACAGAAAAAGTAGATCAGACCAAGAGAATTGGGCCTGTGAATCAAAAGAACATTAATAATGATAATGATGTCACAACGGACACAATACGTTCACAGGAACTGCCGGTAAGTAATTTCTACATTTAGCATAAATTATACACTTTAAATCTGGAAATATACACATGGGTTGGGAGTAGAAAATAATTTCCACATATATATATATATATTGTCAATAATGTTTTTTTCCATTTTAGAATAATCAGGCTATACGAGGTGAAACCAAAATGAGTTCAGTTTCAGAAAGCGGATTCTGCGATCCTGAAAAATCATGTGGACATTCAAATGCAGAAAGTGAAAACATGGATGTCTGCTGCAAACCTCAAGAAAAGATCATTAAGGATCACAGAAATAAGATTATTGAAAGAGGTATATGGAAATCGTTGGCTGTTGCAAATGCATTGGAGCTTCTGAAGTTGATTTTCCTCAGCAAATCATTAGGATCAAACGTACAAGCTTCACTTGCGGCAACACTGCAGCTTTATTCAGAGAGCGAGATTTTTACTGCTGTTTCCTTTCTTAAGGAAAAAAAGTTCTTGGTTAGTATTTCTGAACTTATGTTTCCTTCGGAATATTCGTTTTTCAGTATGCTGTGCCCAACTTAGGTATTTTTATTAGCATTTGGGGCATGTTTGGTGTATGACCCTAGTGAGCCTTACCAAATTTTGGCTCTTCCAAACCCTGTGTGATGCCAGGATGTTGGCAAATTCTAGATTTTGGTTTGTAGCCATACCAGCTTGTTGGCAATCACAAAACTGGTAGAGAGCCATGTCGAAGTTTGTCGAAAACTGTGAATATGACATGCATCCACAAGCTTATCTATTTTTTCCCTGGCAAAATATAGTAAAATGGGATCTTGTCTTCTAAATAATTATTACAATATGATGCAAACAAATTCCAAGTCCTTTACGCCCTTCATAAATTAACTTGAAGTGTAGTTAGTGTTATCCTAAACGCTAAACAGTCGGTCACCCTTTGTTGGATTGGTGCAGCCAAATTTTCCTTGGTAACACAAGACTTTGGTGCCAATCCAAAGTTCCAAACAGCAGGCAATATTTGTTGCTAATACCAAACTGTAGTATTTTTTTTTGTTGGCTGTGAGCCAGACAGCCTGTAGTTTATGCAGCACAACAAATAGATGGATATGTGCTAAACTATGACTTTTGTTAGTCAAAGTCCAATTTCATCTGCCCCTATCTGAGCAAGCATTCCAGGAATATCAAAGGTTGCAAGATTACATACAGAACTTCAAGTTCAGGAAAACACAGAAGACTCATGACATTATATTTGGGGAAATAACAAATACCCCTCTTCTAAATTTACAACTTTCCCTATAGAAGTTTCCAAGCTCCAGCCCCTTTTGTTTGGATCTGGAACTCCAAGTGCTGCAACAAATTCATAGTTTTCACTTGGCTTCTTCTAATGGATAGGGTAATTACAAGAAATATCCTAAAAAGGAAAAGACACAGACTGGAGGACATAACTACAATTGTGTTCTCTGTGATGGCAATATTGAAGAGACCGCCTTTCATCTGTTTTTCAGTTGCCCTTTCAGTCAAAGATGCTGGCAGCATATGGGCATTCAATGGAATTTGGCTGCAGGTTTCATCCAAATGATGGTACAAGCAAAGCAGCAATTCCAGAGTCCCTTCTTCATGGAAATCTTCACCATCGCCTCTAGGCAAATTTGGAAGCAAATAAATGACACAATGTTTGATAGAGGAAGACCTTCTTTTAATTTTTGGAAGGTTCTCTTTTTGAGGAGGCTAAACTCCAGGCGCATAGATTTCTTGATGAGGCCAAACGAGCTGCTTTTCTTCTTTGTGTAGAACTTCTTGTTTAGTTCTGTTTTGTTTTTCTTTTGGCCTTTTTAGTCCAGCTCCTACTGTTTGGCATCTTGCCAGACAGGTTTGTACAGTTTCTTGCCTCTTTTAATAAAATCTCTACAGTGGGGGGCTTCCCTTGCTGTATTTATGTTTTAAAAAAAAGTTAAGCTCAATAGGCATTCTTCGTTTCTTATCTTGCAGTGAGCTGTGGTTAAATTATATTTTCTTAGTGCTCACACTTGCATACCAACATACATTTATGCTCTTGTTGTAGTTTCATATAACTTCCCTTCTGGTATAAGCAAGCGGTTGATATGCTTTGAAATAATGTTGTAAGAATTTCTTAGTTTGTTCTCAAAGGATCATTTTTTCTTTCCAATTTACTTTCGATCACAAGTATAAGTCCATCTTGGTTTGCCGTAATTCAAACTTTTCTTAGACCAGTGGTATCTAGAACTTTATATGAATTGATAACAATGTTACGAATAAGCGAAACTGAATTGGATAATTGTATTGAGGCCCAATGGCGGCTATATGTCGAGTACATGAGAGACACAAGAGGGAAACCCTAGACTAGGAGATTACACTAATAATAGCTAACAACCCCTCTCAAATGCAACGTAGTCAAGGGTATTAGTGTAATCTCCTGGTCTAGGGTGGATGAAGCATTGCGAACCATACAAGATCAAGGACATGGCCGAGAAAACAAAGACGCCGTTTGAATCCGGACATACCAGGATGGAATCGGCGACGGGGCCACGAATGGTGCCCGACAAGCACACAATTCATTTGCGTGAACGGGCCAACCATGTTGAGGATTATGATGCATGGACGATATGGAGATGGGTGGGGGAGGGCGGATGGCCATAGACAGCGCTTGGGGGGGGGGGGGGGGGGATATCTCATATCTACAATTGGCCACACAGACGAGCGCAATGGTGGCTAGGGTCACGGACATGCAACGCCATGCTCAACAGGGCCACGGGGGTGCAGATGAGGACTCACGATGTCTGCGTGTGGATGAAGGCCCCGCCTCTGCGTGGAGAAGACTCACAGCGGCTCTGTATGTCTACGCGGATGAAGATAGCAGACGATGAATCCCACGATGGGCGATACTGTGTCGACTACCGAGAAGCGGATTCATGACCTGGTGTCCAATAGGCCGCACAAACGGGCATGAGCCGGATGTCTTGGACGGGTGGTGGATAACTTTTGGCTGGCATGGATGGGGCTGAAGTGCGGACTCCCTTCCGTGACGGCGGCGCTGAAGATCCATCCAAGAAAAAAAATCTAGAAGGCTGCACCCTGGACCTGGAGTGGAGAAGGATTCCCCCGGGGAAGTGCAGCAGGAAGAGGGTGGTGGCTTGATCGTAAAACATAGAGCTTTGATACCATGTTACGAATAAGCGAGACTGAATTGGATAATTGTATTCAGGCCCAATGGTGACTATATATAGATTACATGATAGACACAAGAGGGAAACCCTAGACTCAGAGATTGCACTAATACCCTTGACTATAATACCTTAACAAGCATAACATTGGCATTACTAAATTTGTAATGAAAACTAATATGACGTGTAACTCTTTTTATATGAGATAATATTGTTTTATAGATATAGATATTGCTGGTCAGTCAGAAAGTTTGACCTAGGCCAAACCTAGTTGGACTTATATTTGTGTTCAGAGGAAGCAGCCCCTTAGCCATGATATTTGAAATAATGTTATGAAGGATATGGAACAGTTAACTCTGTAACTAGTCAAACAATTGATTTTTTACTTATGTGTGACTTGCGTCTTAAAAGGCCTTATTATTTATGATCCGTCATTAATGTTCCTTCCCCATTTTGTAGGTTACTGGGAGTGGTGGGAAGCCCTACACTCTTTCTTCACAGTTCTTAACCAATGCTTGTTGTTCACCGTTTCCATTTGGTTCAGGAAAAAAGGCTTCTGCATTTTCTAATTGGCTTATAGCTCAGCAAAAGAATACTACAGACAATGGATTTTATTTGTATCCAGACATACAATGTGGAGAAATTGTTCATCTATTCTCTCTGGTTTTGTCAGGAAACCTTCTCATTTCACCTTTCTTGCCTAGTGAAGGAGTTGGTGAGGCTGATGAGCCTAACAGCTCTGGTCCTTTGGTCATAGATACATGTGGTTTGGGCGCCAACAGTCAGAAGCGCAAGGCTGATACGGTGAAACTGAATAGTGGCAAGGCTAAGAAACAGAAGCCTTTGCCAAAGATAGAAAGTGACTTTTGCTACCGCCGGGAGAAAGGATTCCCTGCTATCCAAATAGGTCTAAATCTTCATAGAATTGAAGAAGAGTTACATAGTAAAGAATCCTCTATTTTTACTTCAAGCTGGGCAATGAGCAGAAAGAATGTTGATTTGCATGCAGAAAGGCACATCATGCCATCATTTTCAAATTGCTTAAGTTCATATAGGCATTTATTGTCTGAATCTCAGTTGGAGAACTCTTATAGTGGATGGCCTTGGGATGCTATGAAAAAATATGCGGAAGAGTTACTATCAGTATTTGAGCACCAAAATGAATTGTTCATATCGTCTCCTGAACTGTTCAGGAATGCATTTTGTATTATTCATGAAGCTGGCGAGCAAGGCGTTACTTTGAGAGAACTGTCGCAGGCACTGCATCCATCAGGTACTTAATATGCTTATGGACAATACTTTCCATGTTTTTTTTTACTTAATAACAGCCATCGTTACAATTTTTTGTTCTTACAAAACTGTGCAGCCATGCAGTTGGTCTTAGTAATTGTTGAAACTCTCAAGAGATTTCAGCTGGCTGTTAAGGTAATTCTGTAACATGCAGAGGATACTAGTACTGTAGGTGTGGGTTAAATGCTACTGTTGTTTCTTTTAGTTACGGATTTATTATAAGCTGTGCTGCTTTCTTGTCGAATTTTTCTTTGTTTTGCTTGCCCTTCTCCATTAGCTAATCAGTGGGATTCATTCAATTGTTTCATAGGTCAATGCATATGATGGCGTTCAGATTGTGGACTCATTACATTCGTCAAAGTATCATATAACTACACTTGCAGAATGTGATAATTGCTGCTGTACAGATCCTCCAACTTCTCAAGTTGTTGATTATGAAAACACAAAAAATCTACTGAAAGAGAAGCATACAAAGCCTATTAATTTTGCTGGTCCTATAAAAATGCTTGGTGAGGGGCACACAGTGACAGTAATTAATGTTCAAAGCAATTTGAGCTCACCCCATATTTACAGCAAAGATCCTGGGATGAGGAAAGGCTATCTACTCCAGGAGAGAACAATAAGGAGAGTAGTTGCTATCATAATTGTGAAAGGCATTGTTATCAGCCTATATTACCATGGATAAATGGCGATGGAAGTACTAATAGCACTCTCTATGAAGGTCTAAGTCGCCGAATTATTGGTTATGCCATGCACTATCCTGGACTAATGGAGGTGTGTTTGCTTTTATTATTTGTGCCTAATGGAGTTATTTGTGCCTGCTCTTTCTAAATAAGAAACTAATATTTTGCTTGTTCGTTAAGTGCAATACCACAATAAGTTCTCTTTCATTTTGCGGCATCACCGCTCTATCCTTTAGTTAGGAAAAATAAATTTATTTTTGAGAAAAATTCAGGTATGTAGAGTCTAGCAAAGACAGCAGGAAAGTTTTATACAATTCTACCAGTATATATGAATTGCTCACATCTGATTGCATTCCTCAATTTTAGTTGTTAGAAATTTAGGATCTCAAAATCAAGTTTCAGACATGTTACTACCTCATTTTGAATTTTTTTCAGAATTTGCTTTGTGATGTTAGAATGTCTAGAATACTGAAAAATCATTTTAGTTATGACAATCTGATTGGAGTACATTACTCAAATAGTCATATTTCGGAAACCAGGTAAAAAGAACTAATATACTAGGCCAGAGATGGGGTACCCATGTATAGTTAGTTGGAGTCCTACCTTTTTCTACTATAGTACTTGTTATTTGGTACTGGTTGGTTTACAAATGCTACTAATCTTTTACCACTTTATTTGTTCAGAATACCAGTTATTTAGTTCAGTTTACTTATCTACTCACACAAATATCCCCTTGCTTGAGAAAAGGTGATGTTTTTGACATGGTTTAAAAAATTACAACTTTGACCATTGATTTCTGTTGAAAACTTATTGTATACATTCGGCCAACTAAAAGTATGATAATAGAAATGTATTTTCAGTTTGAATATACATGCTATCTTCATATGACCAACTAAAAGTATGATAATAAAAATGTATTTTCAGTTTGATTATGCATGCTATCTTCATATGACATGTTAATACATATGAAGATGTCGCAAGTTAAATTTGAATCACTTTTGTGATGGGAGTGTTAAATAGAAGACACGAATTTGTTGTGAAGAGTATTTTTGGCTGCACTGGATAAAATAATGGTTGCCTTGGTAACGTATTTCTCAAAGTTGACAAATATCTGTGAATGGAGATTGTAGACATATTAGCTATACATGCTCATACATGTATGCTCCATATTTTAGTTTTTTATATATTGACTCTAGTAGATACAAACATATTTGATGTTCGATGTTCGATGTTTTTGAAATTATTTAGCTTGTCCTGGAAATGTTGTCTCTAATGCTATTAAAAATTCTAGTGATACATGTAAATGTGTACTATGGCTTACTTGATCAGGCTATCCTTTCTGTGTTCTGACTGGGAAATGGCTCATTCTCTGATATTAAGTTACTGTTCCATTAGTTAACTTTTATTCTAAAAAAAAAAGGAACAGGAACCATTGTTCTAATCACATGCTTTACTCTTATTGTGTTATAGGAAGATGTTATCCGTCGGATGGATGTATTGAATCCTCAGGTATCTGGCCCATTTTCTGTTTCGATCCTCAGATTACTGTTCAATTAGTGACACATTATCTTTTTGACAGACTTGCAGGACCCTGCTAGAAAAGCTAACGCTCGATGGAAACCTTCATGTTCGGGTGTTTGAAGAACCTGTGCCAATGGTTCCGACCATACTGAAGGGCCTATTCAAGCAACACTCTAGTAAAGAACCCTCAAAGTGTGTAAAGCGCTACTTCGCAAACCCAATGAGCACATTACAATTGTAAGTGTAAGAATAGTTTTAACTTTGTGCTAGATCCAGAGTCGTGAGTGCATCATGATTTGGAATGTTTAAATGTTACGCTCCTGGAAGTGCTAAGGGTCTTGCAGAACTGAACCGATGATCGCTTGTCTGTTTTCAAGCCGTGCTTGGTCTAAGACACTCAGTCTCAGGTCGCAGTTGTCTCTGGGTTCTGCTGCGTTGGTTCATGCATGCAAGTTATGGCTTTACCAGAGGTAGCATCCGCAGGCGTTTAATTCGGCTTTAATGATTAATGATGACATAGTTATTACTATTACGTGTGTTTTGTTGGGGCATTACTTAGTGAGGTCATAGCGATGATTGATTGATAGACAAGTATGATTTTCATGCCTCTGTTGATGAATTTTTTATGTCGGTTTCAAGTGACCCTAAACCTTCAACTATATGCATTGAACCGCGGATTGGGATGTGAACTTGTAACAAATATGTTTCTTAATGTTCAAGCCTGTATGAGTAATGGCCGATGGAGTGGAAACGATTATGGATTGATGGATCTAAACTTTTGGGTTTCAATCCGATGGTTAATAAACATGTGACCTATTTAATTTGTGGGTGAACATTTATCAACAGCTAAATAGATGGCCCCAGATATTCCCTTCAGTCAAGCATGTGTGACGACTTTTGCAACCGTGAATACATGCAAGGTGATAAAGTCGTGAGACGCCTCCACGGATTAGGCCGTGGTGAAGTTTCTTTTTCTAATTCTCGTCGTGAAAGCACCGTTATAAATATATCTTTTGGCGCATGCAACTCTAGGAATGTGGAAATTTTGCACCAGTTAAAATTGCTGACGGGCTTAGTGTCCCCAGATTTTCAAGTGGCCGCTGTCATTCATTGATCAACGTCCAGCAACGAGAAGCTTCTCTTGTGCACTGGTAGAGTGTGTGAGAACACAACTGGCTATCTTGCATAGAGGCAAATGTTTTCATCAGAGATAGTCTGTAGGCGTGTGATAGACGGCACAAAAATAATTCAGTGTAACCGTGGAAATCAACCTCCGGCGACTCGCATGTCATTTTGGGCCCCAACGATGATGGGATGAATGCCCTGGAATTCCAAACTCCACAACACAAGGCTGATGTACTCCCTTTTGACATGTTGGCCAGGCCAACAGACAAGCAATTGTTGCTAGGGGCTAGGTAAGGGATAGCTTTTCTATGAAGTGTGTCCACAATGCGTTGAAGAGATCAACACAAACACTGGATCCAGACACCAACCACAGAAACACAAGATCTGGAGACCGAAGAGATCACCAACACACACAAAGATGTCCTCCCCTGGGATGCTAGCAGTTACCACTTGTGTTGCGCTCATGCTCTTGGCTGCGGTGCAGGGAGTGCAGACCATAAGCCATGGTGTTTCTGGGGCGATCACCACTGTCCCTACCTCTGCCTCCCTGGCTCACTGTCCCTCCCACTGCGGGGATGTCGCAATCTCCTACCCCTTTGGGATAGGGCCAGGCTGCTTCCGGCAAGGCTTCGAGCTCACCTGCGACGACCAAACAACTCCTCAGTCTCCCACACTCTTCATGGGAAGCAGCAGCATCCAAATCACTTACATAGATGTTCTTCACAACAGAGCTTCTGCATCGGCTATCGGCTTCAATGTCACCATGAGCACAGGTATGGGCATCGACAGCAGCATGTCTTGGGAAGCCCCAATTAAGGGTGTGATTATCGATGGTGCCGATGGCAACGGCCTGTACCTTGTTGGATGCGGTGTTGAGCTCTACTTGTTCGATCGTAACATGGTTGACGTCATCGGTTCTTGCATGAGTATTTGTGTAGAGGACGCCAAGACCATGGAGAAGGCAACTTTGGACGGCTACTGTGATGGGATCGGCTGCTGCTACATCGGATTGGAATCTGACCTGCCAGCCTTTGGGTTCAGAGTTGGCCGGCATGATGGCAAGATAGCACTGTCAGGTGAAGTAGTGCTCTCCAATATCAAGGTATTCGTATCAAGTGCTTATCATTTCAACATGAGCGATCTTTACTCTGGTTGGGTCGGTGCAAGCAATCTCTTCGGCGGTGTCACACTTGAGATGGCCATCACGGACCAGCCAACCTGTGAAAGCGCACAGATGCACGGTGGCAGTTATGCTTGCAATCCTGAAAGCAACTGCACAAATCTACCATCTGGAAATGGATACTCCTGCTCGTGTCCCTTGTACGGGCGAGAAGCCACCAATCCCTACATTCTGGATGGATGCACCACTCAAGGTTCTCTCATGCTTATACTATATTCACTAATTTCAAATTTTCATTTGCTAAAGTAACGACATTTGATTCTATGGTTACATTAGCAAAACTGCAGCAAGCAGCCACAATTCTGTTCATGTCATTATAAATAAGGAAATGACATTTATGATACACTAAGGGCCAATTTGGTAAGGCTCCGGTTTCTCACAAAACAACTTCGGCTCCTTTAGAGAATTAGCTTCTCTAGTGGAGCTAAAGCTCTTTTAAATGGAACGTATCCTGTGCAAACCACAACTTCGTGAAAACCCGTGCAAACCATAATAAAAAAGTTATCTAAATTCACAAAAGAATCACATATGTAGATGATATGATGATACATAATCTTGTAAAATATCTTGTCCAAGCTCGACTTCGTTTGTTAGATATAAAAATAACAAATTTCTAACAAACCATTTGGACACCTTTCTGGTTTAAAATTTCTTATTTTTATATCTCACAAATGAAGTCAAGTTTGGACAAGATATTTTACAAAGTTGTGTATCATCATATCATCTACATGTATGATTGTTTGGGTGAATTTAGACAAATTTTTTACCATGGTTTACATGGGTTTTCACAAAGGTTGTGGTTTTCATCTGATACGTTGCCCTTTTAAATAAGGGTACTATCTTCTTTAAAAAAAAATCATAATATAACTATGCTGACTTGTTTTAATGCATTTATTGCAAATAACTTCATGGTTAAAATGGACAAACGTCTTAGAAGGAAATTGCTTTCAGAATTTCAAAAACCTTTGGTATTCACTCACCAACATCAGAGTCCTCCAACCAACCATAGCTTTCCACGTGCCCAGAAAAAGGAACAGAGCCGCAGAAGCCACAGTTTCCAATTTCCATCTCCCTCGGCCTAGTTCATTTTCTGGACCAGCTCTGCCTGGTTCCTTTCCCTATGTGGGTATTTCGTATGGCTCTAGCAGGAGCCGAAGAATCTATGTGAAGCCATATACCAAAAAAACACTAAAATTTATCATTGACGCTATTGTTTCCCTAATTAAATGTTTGTATCATTTCTCCTAGTTGTGTTACGCCGTTACAAACCAGAGACACAAATGGTGAAAGCACCCAGAGGATGGTGCAAGGACCTCCGTGTATGCTAAATGTTAGGGTCACCCTCTGTAGGCACAATTAAAACATAACAGACCCTCCATTTAACATTTACACACATGTAGTTGACAATTTAAACGTGATTAAGAGTTAAGACAACATAGTCACAATCAGGTCTCAAAATTGGGGTTACCATGTAATTATGTCATTTTGTTCTACCTTGAAGAAACTTATACACCCAAAGCCTTGATCTGATCATGACACTACTTTGTCTACTGAAGCAGCTTATAATCCCAAGAGCAAAGAAAACTGCAGAAAATCATGTGGAAACATTACAATTCCGTTCCCTTTTGGGATTGAGGAAGGTTGTTTTGCAAATGAGTTCTTTCAACTCAACTGCACATCAAGTAATCTCACTGTTCTTGACCGTGGATACGCCCAATATCGTGTGATTAACTTATCACTTGATGATGGGTCTCTGGCTGTTAGTAACATGTTGAACGACACAACCTCCAACAATGAACAGATAACAGTCTATACAGCTTTGTATAGAGATGGTAAGGCCACTACCGTGGATGAGATTGGTACTTTATATGAAGATCTTTTGGATCTCTCTGAAGAGGATGAAATTACGATAAGGTGGGTTGCTGCCAACTTAACTTGTCAAACAGCTATGAGGAGAAATGCTACATACGCATGTCTAAGCATGCATAGCAATTGCTTGCATGTCTACCGAGGGAATACACCCCTGGATATCGATGCAAGTGTAACAAGGGATTTCAAGGAAATCCATACATCAAAGATGGGTGCACAGGTTAGAATTCTCTCAAATCCAAATCTCATTTCAAGCATTGAAATTGTGAGGTATATCCATCATGCTCAACATATATAAAGTAACGGAAAACTGCATTAGTAGTATAGTGGCAACTTTCTTTCCTTGACTTACCACATCTTCTCTTAGTTGTAACTGCAAATGTACAGACCTTGAAAATTGAAATGGAGGCAATAGCGTATTAATTTTTCATGATCAACGCATGGTCGCATGCCCATACTTCTTAACACTGATACATAACCAATTTTGGTGATGCAGACATCGATGAATGTTCTTTGCAAGGTTATTGCAATGGGACATGCCATAATTTTGTTGGAGGATATAACTGCAGTAGATGCCCTAATGGGAAAGTGTTTGATTTGACAAAAAGGAAATGTGTGATGTCAGCTAAGAAACACAATCTTCTCTTAGGCAAGTCATATAATGATAAAATATTCATTACAATTGTAGTTACAAACTCACATAATTAGAAATGCATTGATGCAGGCATTGCGGTTGGAATTAGTTGTGGACTTGGTTCCATAATTATTGTATTTGGAGCAGTGGTACTCACAAATAAGTGGAAGAAAAGCTTCCAAAAGAGAATCCGAAGGGCATACTTCAAGAAGAATCAAGGCCTACTCTTGGAGCAACTAATTTTTGATGAAATCACTACAAATAAAACAAAGATATTCTCCTTGGAGGAACTAGAGGAGGCAACTAACAATTTTGATGCTACTCGTGTTCTTGGTCATGGAGGGCATGGAACTGTTTATAAAGGAATTCTATCTGACCAGCGTGTTGTGGCCATAAAAAAATCAAAAATTATAGAGCAGACAGAAATAGACCAGTTTATCAATGAGGTTGCAATCTTGTCTCAAATCATTCATCGTAATGTGGTGAAACTTTTTGGTTGTTGCTTAGAAGCTGAGGTACCGTTGTTAGTCTATGAGTTCATATCCAATGGTACTCTCTATGACCTTCTTCACTCAAATATTACAACAAAGTGCTTCCTATCATGGGATGATCGCATTAAAATTGCAGTGGAAGCAGCAGGAGCACTTGCTTATTTGCACAGTGCAGCTGCCATACCAATCTTTCATAGGGACGTGAAGTCTTCCAACATACTCTTAGATGATAGCTTCACCACAAAAGTTTCAGATTTTGGTGCTTCAAGATCACTTTCACTAGATGAGACTCATGTGGTGACAATCGTGCAAGGAACATTTGGGTACTTAGATCCAGAGTATTATCATACTGGCCAACTAACTGATAAGAGTGATGTTTATAGTTTTGGAGTAATACTTGTGGAGTTGCTAACAAGAAAGAAGCCAGTTTTTATCAACGATTCAGGTGGAAAACAAAGCTTGTCACATTACTTTGTTGAAGGAATTCAAGATGGAGTTCTACTTGAAATAATGGATCCACAAATTGTGGAAGAGGCAGACCAAGACGACATTGATGATATCACCTTACTTACAGAAGCATGCTTGAGGGTCAAAGGAAGAGAGAGGCCAACTATGAAAGAAGTAGAGATGAGATTGCAGTTATTAAGAAATAAGAGACAAAGAAAAACATTAGAAGCATATGGGAACCATGGAGATATAGCACTTTTGTCATGCCCAAATGATAGGAAACCCCATGCACATGTCAATCTCGTGGATAATGCCCATTTAACACCCCAAGAGATCTTCGGGTGTTATAGTCTGGAGCAAGAATTTGCATCCTCAATCAGTTTGCCACGGTAAAAAAAAGAAAAGAGGGCTTGCTAGTATGCATTGAGTTGCCCACTTACCATATATGCTAAGTGTAGTTCCCTTGGGATTTGATTGATCAATTGACTATTATTTATTCCCCATACATGAGAGTACACTATTACGCCTTTGTCTATTCACAGAATGCGCAGTCTGTATTCTTTTACTATATCTTTTTTTGAAGATGCTTGTAAGCTACATGACATAAGATCAATGCTTGTATGGAAGCTAGTGTCTGCAGAAAAGATAAACAAAACTTGAGCTCTCGACTTAACAGAGGGTATGATCAGTTGTTCCAGCAGGCCTGTCATACTGTCTGATTTTACCGTGTAATAGAGTGCTTCAATTTTCAAGTGTTAGCATGGTTAATCAAAACGCAAGTAGTCGACAAAACAAATTCAGGGCACAAGAAATGATCTTCTGTTGGGCCTCGGGCGTCCTTTCATGACAGTCTGAGTTGCACATACAGATATTCGAGCACAATTCTCACACTGCGTACTGAAGTGCTCTGCAGAACTGCAGCTGTAGTAACAGTAGCAGAACAAATGCACACAGCTAAGTTCATAGTGATTCCATAATACTCTCTTCATTCCAAATCATAAGACATTCCAAGTTTCTTGGAGCATTTCAAGTTTGACCATGTTTCTTGGAGGTTAACTTTGGGCGTCCCGTTTCCCTGGAGAGCGAGACTTGGCATTCATAACTTGCTAACTCGATTAGTGTCCTGTAGTCCTCGCATGCTAAGCCAAGCTGAACTCGAAATCTTAGCATTAGCAACATGCGTATTCAGACAAAGTAACACTTGATGTATTTTAACCTGTAGTTGTGTTAGTAGAAAGTAGAAACCAGAGATCTTGGCATGTGCAACAGAACAGATGATTTACAGCACAACGAGAAGTGCAAGGCTAGAATGCTAGATATAGATTATATCTTGTTAATGTAAAAGGCGTTAGTATCTGCAGGTGTAGAAATAATCGAAATCGTTCTAGAAGAGAATAAACAAAACTTCCCGCGCTGCTGCAACCAGCTGCACAGACATGTTGGTTCGCACTGTCACAAGCTAGCTGTCCGTGCTCATCTCGCCATTGCGCCAGCGGCCAGCCTATGTACGCCGGATGAGTGTATAATGTACACGAAGCTTCCCTGAATTTCTCGCTGAATTTAGCTCAGGCGCTGGTGCAGTACCTAGAGCTGTGGGATCGACTGACAGAAGTAAACTTGGGGCAAGCGGTGGTTGATAATTTGGTGCTGCTCACCGAGTTGGGGGTTCAGCTCCGAGTACAGCAGCACTTGACCTTGGATCCTCACTCGCCTTTCGAATTGGGAGAGGATGGAATGCTCTAGGAAGTTTCTCAGTAGGAAGATCGTTTCCCGTGTCAGTGTGGTGGAGCCTAGAACGTGCAGATTGACTTGTGAAGTCCATGGAATTATTAGGGGCCACAACACTAGTGTCCAGTACGTCGTCTGGACCGCAGAGTCACAACACATTTGCTCGCTGCTCGGGAGCAGTGTGACGCGGTAGTTTGTGTGTTCTCGGTACGTAAATACTTGTGGCAATCCAAAGTCTACCCAGGTAAACTCTCAGTCACGCAGCGATGTGATGATACGCCCTTCATAAGTACCAGACCGGACAGACAGTCATACGTAGTCCAGATGCTAGCGACCGCGCGTGACGTACCCGGCGAGCGACGACCATATAGAACGACTTCTGATCGATGCCAGGGACACTGTTAGAGTCTTTGCTAGCTCCGGACAGGAGTATCTACGCGTAACGCGTGCATATGAAACTGTATTGGTGGCTTTTAAATATAACTAGCATATATGCTCGTGCGATGCAACGGGACTATAATTTAATTAAGATAACGGTAATAAGAGTGGTGGTAGTAAAAAAGATTTTATGTCCTATAAAGACTCTCATTTCTTAGTATTATTATATTATTAAAATATATTTTGATAACCTTGGGTGCGTCCAGCGCCTTGCATGGACAGTGGGGGTCGCCTAGCTGTTGGACGAGACTCTCATCATCGTGCCCGTGCACCACGCCGGCGGTAGCTGGCAGATCCCTCACGGCGATAGGCTACAGCGTCCTTGGTTCCTCTTCTTTGTTTTGGTGGTTTAATTGGACACATAAGTTATTTTTTATTTTATATACCTTGGATCATCTCTTGATCTCTTCTAGTTTTTACCGCCTTCCAAATTAGTCTTTCCTGCTTTCCAAATTATTGTCGGTACGTATTCCTTTTTTTTTGAAGGATGCCGGTACGTATTCTTGCTTGTTATAAGCATAAACATATATATTAGTATGGTTAGGACTCGAATGAAAAGCCTGTTGTTTTTTAGTTCGGATCACATACACCATCCAATAGGTTTCGGAATCGAACTCTGTATCATGTTATTGTTTTTTTCTTTTGTGTTACGTTTGAACCTTATAAATAGCCAGACCAAAAAAATTCCAGACAAAAAAACGGCTGAAATTTTGTCTCTTTATTATTAGGTATAGATATAGATATGTGTTGTTTACTTTATGAGATATAACATTTTTTAGGTAAATAAATTTGTAGTGCCCACTACTGTCCTCTCTCCACTCACCAATCCCCTCCCTTCGCGCGCACTGCTCTCTCTCTGCAGCGCATGCACTCTGCAACCTCTGCTTTTTGTCTGTCGCGTATCTCCCCTACTCACGCTCGCAATAGAGAACACGGGACCAAAAGTTTGCGTAGAGGACGCCTATAGCGGTAGCGGTGCGGACGTTTTAGCCCTGCTCTACTTTTTACAGTAGAGCGGTGCGCATAGTCTTAGAGTCTTTGCTAGCTCCGGACAGGAGTATCTACGCGTGAATGAAACTGTATCGATCGGTGGCCTTTTAAATTTATATGTGTTGCCCGAGTCCCATAAACCCAGAGAACCCCGACACCTCACACCACGCACAGACAATCTGATTGGCTTAGTGATGAGCTCGAGTAGTAGAGTAATGGTTTGCGCCATGGCGTTCGCTCTGGCGTGCTTGGCGGCCATGTCGCCGGCTGCATCCGCTGCCACGGGTGACGACGGAGGGATACTGTATATCCCGTCGGCTGCCTCCTTATCTCACTGCCCCTCCAGCTGCGGGGGTGTCGACATCTCCTACCCCTTCGGCATAGGGGCCGGCTGCTTCCGACGAGGAGGCTTCGAGCTTACCTGCAACCACACCACTCAACCTCCAAAGTTGTTTCTGGCAAACAGCACAACTCAGGTTACTGACATGTATGGTACCAGAGTTTTCGTCCCTGCTATGTTCTTCAACAGTACTAGCTTGGAAGAATCTGGTAGGGACACCTACCGTATATCTTGGGATGCCCCCGCTAAGGGTATTACTATCTCTAGTGATTATAACACTTTCTTCTTCCTTGGATGTGATTTCGATGTTGACTTGTTTGATTCTATGAGAAACCCAATTGGCTCCTGCATAAGCAGGTGTCATGGCAAGGTATTACAAAATCAAGGGCCTTGCAATGGTTTTGGTTGCTGTTCCATCAGTCTACAAAATGACATCTCAGGCTTTCAGGTAGAAATTGTTCGTAATGGTAATATGGCAGCACTGTCAGATCCTCTGCACCCTGGCATCATGGCTTTCATGTCAATAGATGACATTTACATGCAAAATGCGACTGATCTTTTCTCAAGCTGGACAAATGCAAGCAATATCGAGGACGCTGCACTTGAGGTTGCCATCATGGACCAACCAAGCTGCAAAAGCGCGCAGATGAACAAGGCAAGCTATGCTTGTGGTGGCACCGACAGCTATTGTACAGATGTGTCATATGGAGGTTACACCTGCCAGTGCCCCTTCAGCCATAGTAATCCTTACCTTTTGGAAGAATGCACGCCGCAGCAAGGTTCTACCTGCTTTGCTTTTCAGTAAAACATGAACATATCATTCAAATCATCTTGTCCTTACTCCTTGTATATCTTTATTATGAAGTCGCAGATTACAACCCCAAGCCTAAAGAGCATTGCCGGATGTCATGTGGAGACATGAACATTCCCTTCCCTTTCGGGCTCGAAGAGGATTGTTATGGAAATGAAAGGTTCCTACTTAATTGTACAGCCACAAATGAGACGCTTTTTAGCACAGCAGTATCACGTGACTGATCTGTCAGTAGAAGATGGGACTCTGACGGTTAGCAACATCCGAAACAATACAAGCTCCAGAAAAGAACAACAGACCAGGGAAAGTGGATGGGGCATCGACGACCCTGTGGAGGACGATTATGATTTTTCTATGGAATATTACATTGTTATACAATGGGCAATTGCAAATTCATCTTGTGAACAAGCTATGCATAGGAATACAAGTGAGTATGCATGTCGCAGTATAAAAAGTGATTGCAAAAATGTGATTCATAGGGAAATATTTATGGGGTATCGTTGCAAGTGTTCTTCTGGCTACACAGGAAATCCATACATACAGGACGGCTGCACAGGTACATAACTTTCCTCCTTCAGTATGTGCTATAACAGTACCATAGTTGACACCCGAAAATTGAAAAAAAACTAATTCACATACTCTAACAAAGTTGTAATTTGTATTTCAAGCAAAATAGGCAGATTTAGACAAGGAATCATATTTCAACAGTTTGTGAAGCAAGTGTGCACAGCCAAGTATTATGACAATCAACATATATATAATGAATAGCAAATTTATTGTCTACAGATATTGATGAATGCTCCCTGCCAAACTACTGCAACGGTACATGTCAAAACATTCCTGGAAGCTATAGGTGCACACCATGCTCTCATACTCAAGAATTTGATTTCATCAAGAGGCAGTGTGTTACATCAGCTAAGCAACGTAATCTTCTTTTGGGTAAGCCATAGCAAACAAAATACTCTTGAAATTATAATTTGTAAGCATTAACATAGTCTCATAACAACATCAAATGCAAATTATAGGTATCACACTTGGAACTAGCTGTGGCCTTGGATCCATATTAATTGCATTGGGTGTAATCGTACTTGCCAATAAGTGGAAGAAAGGCATCCAAAAGAGAATCCAACGAACATACTTCAAGAAAAATCAAGGTTTGCTATTGGAACAATTGATCTCGGATGAAAGCGCTACAAGCAAAACAAAGATATTCACATTGGAGGAACTAGAGGAGGCGACCAACAACTTTGATGCTACTCGTATTCTTGGTCGTGGAGGACATGGAACAGTTTATAAAGGGATTTTGTCTGACCAACGTGTGGTGGCCATAAAAAAGTCCAAAATAGTGGAGCAAATAGAGATAGACCAATTTATCAATGAGGTCGTCATTTTGTCTCAAATCATTCATCGTAATGTGGTGAAACTATTTGGTTGCTGCCTAGAAGATGAAGTGCCCTTGCTTGTCTATGAGTTCATTTCAAATGGCACTCTATATGAACTTCTTCACACGAATAATACAATAAAATGCTTGCTTTCATGGGATGATCGCATAAGGATTGCAGTGGAAGCAACAGGGGCTCTGGCTTATCTACACTCAACAGCTACAATACCAATTTTTCATAGAGATGTGAAGTCTTCAAATATACTCTTGGATGACAACTTTACCACAAAGGTTTCAGATTTTGGTGCTTCAAGATCTCTTTCACTTGATGAGACCCATGTGGTGACAATTGTTCAAGGAACATTCGTTTACTTGGATACAGAGTATTATCATACTGGCCAACTAACAGAGAAGAGTGATGTATACAGTTTTGGAGTAATACTTGTGGAACTTTTGACAAGAAAGAAGCCAATTTTTATTAATGATTTAGGTGCAAAGCAAAGCTTGTCCCATTTCTTCACTGAAGCACTTCACCAAGGGTCTCTTATTGAAATAAGGGATACTCAAGTTGTGGAAGAAGCAGATCAGGAAGAGATTAGTGAAATTGTCTTACTTACAGAAGCATGCTTGAGGGTTAAAGGAGGAGAGCGACCGTCTATGAAAGAAGTAGAGATGAGACTACAATTGCTAAGAACAAAGAGGCTGAGAAAAAGACAACATTTACATGAACAAGGAGATATTGAGCCTTTGCTGTGTGGAAAATCTGAGAACACACTTGAACATATCGATCTTATTAATGCTGCACATATACCACCTCAAGAGACCTCGAGATGCTACAGTTTGGAGCAAGAATTTGTATCTTCGTTTAAGCGACAGCTAACTACATTAGGGTAGGATTATAGAGGGCTTGCTCATATACAGCCCCCTCGTATGAGATCATATATTTAGAAGTTACATTAAGTTTGTGTCTTTGGATGAGATTGTATCATACATATTCATTTTATATGTAATATGCACAATGTATTGTAGATCAGATGGCTTGTATCCTTCTATATACGGCTTGTATCCCTTCTATATATTTCTGTTATTCTATAGATGCATATAGGGTATAACATGAAGTCCCTGTATTAAAGGTAAGGTTCTATAAGAACATAGTTGTGGTTTCGACAAGTATCGATTGAACATAGTTGTGGTTTCGACAAGTATCGATAATTTGACATCAACTGCCAGCGGTTCAATCCGTGCCTCTAGGCATCTGACTAATACATGATTTCAATTGCAACATGTTGCTACACTTTTTTGCCATGACCCGGCTATCACCTGTTCCAGACGCCTCAACCCTCTCGCAGCTGATCTCCGAGTGCAAGCAGAACACGCAATCGGCTGCGCGAGCCCTTGCAAGCGGGACAGTGGATTTCAGAGATCAGTTGAGGTGTCTCAGTTGATGGCTCATTTTGCGCCGCTCTCCGAGCTGGGAGTTCAGCTCTAAGAGGATGTTTGGTAAAACTCAACTTCATTAGTGGAGCTGTTTTTTTTAGAAAATAGCTTTATAAACAACTCTCTAGGTGAAGCTGAGCTATTTTGGAAAAAATGTTTGGCAAAACAACTTCACCAACAACTGTATGCATGCATGTGAGAGAGAAAGGGGGGAGAGAATTGCGATAAGCTACTATTTTCAGCTTCATCCAACTTCATATCTTTGTGAGAGGGGAAGAAAAACGGCTTCATGGGTGAAGCTGTTTTGAAAAGAGGTGTTTAGCAAAAAAAAAACAGCTCACAACAGCTTCAATAAGCTGTAGCAAACAGGCCCTAAGTTGGCCTATACAGCTCTTCATCACCTTTTTTTTAGCATCCAGCTCTTCATCACCTTGGATCCTACATTCCAAAAGTTTCTTAAAAGTACCCGTTACGTCCTAAAATAAATGTACATCTCATTTTTAAGAAGTTATTTTTTAAAACTTTAATCAAATTTATATAAAAAAAACTATACTAACTTTTATGATGTATAATAACAATCGCTAGATTCAATATTTATAGAATATAGTTTTATAATAAACTTATTGAAATTACTCTCTGTGTTTCTGAATTAATCAATTCATAAACTCTGTGCCACTCAAATTTCTGTAATTAACTTTATAGAAAAATAGAATAACATCTATGACACAAAATAAGCACCATGTGAAAATATGTTATATAATAAATCTAATGGTGCTAATTTAATACTATAAATTTTAGTGTTTGTTTCTAGAAATTGGTCAAAGTTTAAAAAGTTTGACTTAAAATAATTCTAGAAACCTATTCTTTCAGAGACAGAGGGAGTACGTATATTAATACTATTTTCTATATTTATAGTTAAACTTAAAATATTTGACTTCTCGAAAAACGAAATACGTATTTATTTTAGACGGGACCAAAATATATTTGTCTTGTCTTTAGCGGATAAGGTGGCAGGACAGTGGGGCCGACACACTCACCTTCAACATGGTTGAGGGATGGAAAGGGCAGGGCTAGTGAGCTCGTGGCAGTTGTGTGGAGCAGGAATGGCCGTAACACCCAAAAATTGGCACTCTTTGAAATAGACTAAAAATGAATTAAATACATTTTCAATGGACATTATAATATAGGAAAAATGATTAAGCTTTGATTAAATAAAATGGATCATAAGGTTAGAAACATTTTTGTTGCATTCATGCTGCTGCATAGTGTTGTTGTATTGTTTGGTATTTTCAAAATTCAAACTAGATGTTCAAATGTGCTTTGAAATTGGTTTTGGAATTCCAGAAATAAAAGAAAAACAATTTATTTTACCCACTCCCTCTCTTTATTCTTTCTGGCCCGAGGCCTTTTCCCTCGGCCCCCTTTTCTTTTTTTTTCTTTCTCTGGCTGGCCCAGTTCCCGGCTTGGGCCGATGCCCTTCCCTTCGCGCAGAGGCCCAACAGCTGGCCTGCTGGCTTGGACGCGCCGACAGCTGGACCCCACCTGTCGGTTTCTCCTCCCACCTTTCCTTCTTCCTCCTCCCTCCCTTCCTTTTTCGCGTAGCCGACGCCCTTCTCTCCTGCCGGGCGTGATTGGAGCTCGGGGAGGATCCCCTTCCTTCGCTGACGCAGCCTCGGGGCTATATAAGCCGAGCCCCCGCACCCACCGCCTCCACCTTGCCGTCTCGGAGCCCCACCGCACCTCCGCCGCCGCCGCAAAACAGACACAGAGCCGCCGCCACCGTTCTTCGACGCCGAGCTCCCTCCGTCCCCTTTCATCACGTCCCCGAGCCTCGCGCGTGGTAAGAAGAGCCCCATGAGCTCGCCTTCCCCCCCCCCCCCACATCCCTCTATTTCGTCCGCTCTGCGCCTGCCGTTCATGCCGAGCCGCTGTACCGCGGGCACCGCCGCACGCGGCGTCTAATCGGTTCGACCAACCCCGCCACTGTGTTCGCGACCTCTCCCTCTCTCTGCCCGACCTTTTCGCGCAGAGGTTCATGCTCGGACTCGCCGGATTGCATCGCGCCACCCGCCTCCGGCCATGGCGCCGCCATCTCCTCTGTCTCCGGCGACCGCGCCACCACCCTTCCCCCTCCGATCTAATCTCGTCCGCTGAATCAAGATCGGACGGATCCAAATGACCGATACCGGTTCGGCCGGCCTTTTTGCAAAAGAAACCCCATACGTTTTTAAGTATGAACCCGCCGTCCCTTGGCGTATTCCGAGTCTCCGTTTTCCCTGCTACAAAGCGTATTTCCGTTCGGATCTGTTTTATTTCAAAAATAAATAGAAAACCCTAATTACAGAATTGCCATCAATTTTCATTTGCTCATAAAATGTTCATTTTAACTCCTTTTTCACTCATTCAAATTGCGTTAGGATCGTATCGACGTAATCTACGTGTTAGTTAGTTCATAGATCATGATAGACAACTTTTAAAAATACTTAATTGCCTAGTCTCTTTTAATCTCAAGTTTATTTTGCAAATCTTGCTTAGAGCATATCTTCTTCGTTATAGCTTCGTTTTTCGTGATCCAAACGTCTATGTGATCGTAGTGAGACGTAGATTGGTTTTATAAACTTTTAATCTTGTTTTATTATGGTTGGTGTACTGTTCTAATCTATAGCCTTTGTTTGTTTGCATGTTATGTGTCGGTATGATTGTATGTTGATGTGGTGATCGAGTATAGACGGTGAGCAGTACGTGGGTGACCAGGAGGATTTCTTTGAGCGGGAGCAGCAGGAACCTTTTGAGCAAGCCAAGTATTATATGGGATCTTCCTTGATGTCCTATTCATGATGGTTTTTAAATCAAAGCATATGCATGTGTCTAATTTTGTTACCATAGGGTTCACCTAGAATTGTTACCTTGAACCTTGAAATCCTATGGGTTATTTGCATGTGGGTAGTTATTGCTAGTGCTCCTTTTTAACCAAGCATGATCTTGAAATCTTTATTAATGACTATATGAAATGATAAAGTAAAACTTGACTCTTTAGCAACATGGATTTAGGATCCTATCTGTCAGCAAAAGCTGGGACATACAGTACAACCATGAGAGCTACATGGCTCTGGCTTTAGTTCAGTATTAGGGTCACTCTCTCGCATGTGGCAGTTCACGAAAGTTGCCATTGATGAGCGGTTGCGGGGTATGGCCAGAGTGGCTACCGCTGCGCGTGTGTACCATCGAGGAAACCTCGTATACCCCTTGCCCGTGGATCCGTACTGTCTGTTGTATGTCAGCGAGCCCCTCTGAAAGACTTCATAGTGTACCCTGTCCGCTCACCTCGGCAGTGTTTTGGGAGTTATAAACCCTGGTATATGGGTAACACGACTCATGGGTAAAGTGTACAACCTCTGCAGAGTGTCAAAAACTGATATATCAGCCGTGCTCACGGACACGAGCAGCCCGGAAAACTCACAGAAACTTTGTTTACTTGTTGCTTATTATTATGAATCACTTATCATGATATTACGTTATTCGTTCAGTTGTTTATATGATCATGCAGTTTAATTTGGGGGCTTAAGCATAACTTTTGATTCACCACTTGTAAAGTTTTGTTACAAATTAAAAATGCTTACCGCAGTAAACCGTGTCATACTTTTTGAGCCTCATGAACCCCATATATGTTTGTTGAGTACTAGAAGTACTTACGCTTGTTTACTTTTCATATTTGGACAAAAATCCCGGATGGGTACCAGATTATCAAGGATATGAGGAGTATCCCGAGAACTACTAGGTTTGGAGTCAACCAGTTGACGTCCCTGTGCGATAGAGCTTCGCGCGAGTTACCTTTTATTTCCGCTGTTATGTAATAGATATTAATTAGATACTTATTCGCTATGTAATAAACACTTGTAATGGTACCTTTTTGATGATTTGTCGGCTTATGTGTGTGACTGATCCCTGGGCACACATAAGGTTTATGCATCCCGTTTTGCCTTTAAAACTGGGTGTGATAATGGTGGCGGCTGGGACTGGGCGGTGCCATGGAGGACAGTATCCGTTAGCGCACCACGACTGTTGTAGTGCAGTAGAGGGTGACACACCGGTGATGATGAGATAGATGGGCGAGGTTGGTGGGGGTGCAGAGGCGTTGTGGGAGGGGGACAGGGAGGGGAGAAATGTCATTGGCTGGGTGTGGGCTGCTGTTGCTATGCCTTCCTCACCATGTCTTCACCAAGCCTTTGACAATTTACTAGGCGGGGATGGACCAGGCCATGTGGTGTGCCTTGGAAACAGCCTAGGCACGACCCTGTACATCTGGGCGAGGGGCTAAAAACCTGGGCTTCTCGTGTAACACCCCAAACCACCCTTCCTAAGAGGCCACAAGATAAAGAAGAATAACAAACAATTTTTGGCAGCATCTTCCCTTAAAACAGGAACAACACGGAAGCAACAACATATAAAGAGATGTAGATTAACTCGACAGCAAGATATAACGTGCTCGAGACAATCCCAAGCCAAAGTTGACGTTAACTAGTTCATACACTCTAAAAACTAGTACTATTATTATTACAGCACAAGCATAACACTAAGGAGTTGCATGATCGTGTGACGTGCGCCGCTACCTTCCCACCATTCAAGCAAAAGAAACACACAAGTACCTGGAAAGATAAAAAATCGGTGTGAGACACAAAATCTCAGCGAGTACTGCTTTAGCAAGCTACTTAAACTACAAATATAGATGCCCCAATGATGAACAATAAGATATATCAGACCAAAGTGATATGACCACATATAGATATGAGTAATCATCACCAAGTCTTGGAGAAGTAACCCTTCTCACAAATATCTCCCAATGCCATAGTCCAAGGCATACATTTAATAGTACAAATAAAAATCCATAAGAAATGCAATGCAATGCCATGTCTCCTGCCTTCATACCCAACAAGGTATGAAGCTGCATCGTTATGCCCAATAGACGATGTTGTTCCGGTACGGTCGCGGCTAGAAGCAACGACATAATTCCATATGCCAATGCAATGAAGGTATGCCATGCAAGTGCCATAAATATGATAAGCACATACACCATCATACCAATCTCCATATAAACAATAAGCCTCATCCCATTATGCCATATTAAGCATCATCACATATGAGAACAATATAACCATATATATATAATATAAATCTCATGACCAACTGATTAGGTTAGAGCTGATAGCAAACCACTGTTGTGTTCACTTGCCTCCAACGAAGGGATGACCGTTTTACGCGTGATCCGGAGCACTACCACCTGCTTTGATAATTTAAGATCAGAAAACAAACCCATTTCATCAAGTTTTCATAGCAAGGAAAGTGCTCCTACATTCCCCAAACCAAAACTCCAGCAAAAACAAACAAACACTAAGTGTGCTGCACCACTGCTGCTTCACAAAATGGTTGAAAGTGCAGTTGAAAACAAACTTCCGTATCTCCCCAGAAATCAGGGTAGCAAGCTAAACAATTTTATATCTCCAAATCCGTTTATCCAAAAATTCTAAAAGTCCACCAGATGATAGATATTTCCATTACCTACAACTTTTATATTTCCCATATTTGCATTAGAGGCCAATAAAAATGCCTACAACAGGGTTAAACCTTAACAGAAAAACTCTGCTGACAGCACAGTACCTCTGACTTTGAAATTCTGTAAGTAGAGTTACTCTAATCCAAAGACCATGATAAGTAACAATCTAGAAAACCAATGGAATGTACTAAAAATCTTTTTTAGTTTGTAAATCCTCATCAGGACTCTAAGGTTCTCAAAAACCTCCTAGATCCAGTTCTGTCCAGAACTGTACCAGAGCATTACAGCAAG
This sequence comes from Microstegium vimineum, assembly GCA_022036555.1. Classification (NCBI taxonomy): domain Eukaryota; kingdom Viridiplantae; phylum Streptophyta; class Magnoliopsida; order Poales; family Poaceae; genus Microstegium; species Microstegium vimineum. The sequence continues at coordinate 4,390,763 of CM039121.1, forward strand.
ATTCAAAAATCCATAACTCTGAAACTACAGGGCCTAAAATCATGAAATTTTGTGAGTTACTAGATCTAGACGTCCCCTACAACATTCCTATTATTCACTTTTGGAGAAAAAGAGATTTAGGTCACCGAAACTACAAGGACAACAACAACACTCAAGCTGTCAGGCAACAGAAACCAAAATTTGATTTCTCAAAGGTGATTCCTCCCTCAGATCAACTAAAACCAAGACTAAAGACCATCCAAAACATATAAAATCATAAGAACCAAAGGGTAATCATCTCACCTTGCTCGTCCCCAAGCTAGGTCAGCAAGAAACAGATGGGGAAAAGTCGATCTATTCCAAGCTGCAGCTCTACTCGATTCTCTCCTTATCCTCAATACATTTTCCCCTCTTTACCTTGGTGATTACTGGTTGGGGAAAGGTTGTGACACCCACAAATTTGAAATGCTTTTAAATTAGATGAAAATGATTTAATTATGAAATTATATGAGCATTTCATTTAGGGGAATAATAAAAATTCTTAGAAATAAAATTAATTTTAGTTTAGCAACATGAATGTGCATTCATGCAGTTGCATAATTTTCTTTGATTGACTGAGCTTGCAAAACCCAAAATTCAAATGAATTCAAATTGTTTAGAAAAGGTTTTTGAAAAAGAAAATAAAAAGGAAAACAGGCTTGATCTCTCTCTCTCTCATTCTGCTTCGGCCAGAAATCCAGCCCACCCCACACTCTCTCTCTTTCTCTCGGGCAGCCCAGCTAAAGGCCGAGGCCCAACTCTGCCTCACGGCCCAGCCGACCGCGCCCCCTCTCCCTCTCTCTGACCTTCGGGTCCCGCATGTCGGCGCAGATCTCTCCCTCCCTCTCTCTCTCTCTCTCGCTGCTGTCGGGCACCAGTCGTCAGCCCGCCTCAACCGCTTCCTCCCTCTCTCTGTCACGCTGACCGGATGGCCCCATCCGTCAGCTCTCTCTCCCCCAACCCCCACCCGCAGAAATCGGGCGCGCGCGGACGCGCCGCGGATGGCAACCGCCGCACGACCCTCGCCTGCTCCCACCCCCGCACCTCGCCCACGATGCCGCAACGGCACCGCATGCCCCGCGCCTCTGCTCTGCGCTATAAAGCGGAGTATCGCGCCCCTGCACTCTCCTTTCCCATCTGCGCCGTCGCCGAACACAACCGCCTGCCGAACGCCACCGCCGCCGTCACCGAGAGGTCACCAGAGCTCGGTTCACCTCGGTGAGTCCTGTTCCACGCCCGCGATCTCCCCGCGAACCTCCGAAGCCTAATCTCTCTCTTTGTGCCCCGCCTTTGACCGCAGAACGCCCTACGCCGTGGACGCAGAGCTCTGCCGACGCCGACCGCCGTCGCACGCCGCTCGCCCGTACCGAGCTGTCTCCGGTCTCTTCGAAGTCGCGGTGAGCTTCGCCATCTCTCCCTCTTCCTCCCCGTCCATTTAATTCAGGTAGTTACGCGCGGTTTGCGCCGCTCCTCCGCACACCGAGACGGCCGACAATGGCGCCGCCGTGGTCAGCCTCCCCCGGAGACGCACTGCCTTATCCGAGCACCCCACGAGCACCGCACGGACACACCGCACATCCCACTGCCATCAATTTGGTCGTTACCGCGCCGTATCGCCCCACCCGCACGCACCAATCGAATCGATCTGGGCACCGCCGCGGACCTCCCTGTTCCGGCAGACCGCCACTCCTTTTGAGCCCCCTGTCGTGTTCGCACAAGCACAACGGTCCTCCCGGTGTTTTTGGTTGAAGCCGAGACGGTCGGGAGCGGGTTCCCCGTGGTCACCGGCGAGGTAGAGCCGCCGGGATCCATGGCGCCGCCTCTGTCTTCCTCCCCGCGTTCAACCGAGTACACCACGACACTCGCCTCATCCCCCTCTTCCTTCCCATACGTTCGGTGTTCAAAATGGACGCCGGACGAGCAAACCCGAGGGATTCCGGCGAGCTCAGGCCGCCGGAAATGGCGCACCGCCGTGCCCTCTCTCGGCTCCGGCCGCTACTCCCTCTCTTCTCCCCTCCTGTTCTTTGCAACCGTCCAATCTCAGATCTGCGGCTGAGATTAGAACGCCGAAAGGGTAAGTTCCCCTGGTCCACCGTAGACCCGTGGACTGCAGCCCACGCGCGGTGCACGGCTGTGCCCGTGGACCCGCCCAATCCCGGGCCGCCGCGTGGCAGACCGGTTGACCCCGCTCCACAGCGTTGGCGTATTTCGGGGAATATGTTTTCTCTGTTTCAAAACGTAATTCCGATCGGTCTGTTTTAATTCTGAAATTTAAATGGAAATTGCTATTTACAGAAATGCCACTGCACCATTTTGTTTATAAAATATTTATTTTAACTCCGATTTGGACGATTCGAGTTGCGTTAGATTCGTAATGAAATTCTCTACATGTTAAACTAACTGTTGGTCATGTTTGAATTATTTAAATTCAGGGATAATTCAAATACTAAAAATGCTCCTAGAGAACCAGTTAAATTCATATCTTTTGCGTTTTAATCCGATTTTCGTGAAATTTGTGTTGAAATGATCGTAGCAATGCGTAGTGTCTTTTTATAAACCTTTTAACTCTGTTTATTGTTATTGGTGTACTGTTCTAATATTAGTCTTGTTTGCTTTGTATGTATGCAATTGGAATGCGTGTTGTTGGAATGCCGTGATCGAGTTCAGGCACTGAGGAGTTTGTTGGTGATCAAGAGTCCTTTGATCAGGAGTGTTTTGACCAGCAAGACTTTGAGAACCAAGGCAAGTATAGCATGGGATCTACCTTGTTCTCCTAATCACCATAATTATCATTTCATGTGCATGTGTTTAATTTGATAACCGTAGTTTAATTCCCTAGAATTGAAATCCTTTACCTTGACTCCAAATGGGATATGCATATGGGTAGATGGCTAGTGATATATAATGAATACTTGATCCCTGCCAAATGTTATAAAGCTTTGAATGAATTGGTGATCCTGTTATGGCAATTAGAACATAACTCTTTTAATAACTCACTGTTGGCAAAAGCTGGGACTGACAGTGCTACCGTGGGAGCTACATGGCTCTGGCTTTAACTTAGTAGTAGGCTCTTTTCTAGCTCGTTAGCGGTTACCCGAAAGGGCGCATTAGGCCCTTGCCGAGCTGGTTATAGTGCGGCCTCTGTCCGAGTTTGAGCGTAGGCTGCGGGTCTTTATGCTACTCGGAAGGGGAGCTCTATCGCCCCTTGCCAATCCTAGCGGTCCTAATCTTGTTAGACGAGATACTATGAAAGGTTTCATAGTGAACCCCGCCCACTCACCTTGGTAGTGTTATGGGAGTAATTAACCCGGGCAATCGGGGCATCACGACTCACGGGTAAAGATGCACAACCTCTGCAGAGTGTTAAAACTGATATATCAGCCGTGCTCACGGTCACGAGCGGCCCGGAAAACCGACGGATTAATTAATTAACTTGACCAATATTTATGTTCTTGTTGCCACCACTTTAATGATGATGGATATGATTTCTTTAAAGCTTTGGCAGTGGTATAAGTGGGATCATTTGGGGCTTAAGCATAACCTGATGCTTCTTAATAATAAAACCTTGACCAACTAAAAGTGCTAAATGCAGTAAACCAGTGTCAGCCTTTTGAGCTTCATAACCCCATGTTATACTGCTGAGTACGAGTGTACTCACGCTTGTTTTCTTTTCAATTTTGGATAAAAATCCCGGATGGGTAACAGAAGCAGGAGGCTATGAGGAGTTTCCAGAAGACTTCTAGGCTTGGTCAACCAGTTGACCTTTCCTTGTGAGATGGAGCCTCAAGAGCTAGTGTATCTCCTTTGTTTTATTTATTCTTGTAATGGATAAATGTTCGTTATATATTAAACTCTGTGATGGTACTTTGTAATTTGTGAACTTATGTGTGGATTATTCCTGGGCACACATAATGTTATGCATCCTATTTCGTCCTTGAAATTTGGGTGTGACAAAGGTATTGGAGAGGGAGAGGGCGCAGGGAAGAAGGGGGAGATGCTTCTGGAGAGGTAGAGCACGTACATGAGAGGGAGAGTGTCTGATAGAGAGGTATGTAGGTTCTAGGGATGGGGAGGGCGACCTGGGCTTATGAGTGGTGATGGGCTGACTAGGCCTTAGCCATTTGCAACCCCTCTCTTTTAGTGTTTTGTTTTTTTATGTGTTACATTCTTCCCACCATAGAAGAATTCGTCCCCGAATTCCTCCATTCCATTGTAATCTAGATATACGAGTGAGCACAAGAGAACTTGAAGAGATATAACTCACCAGGCTGAAAAAGTTCTGGATACTGCTTTCGTATATGCTCTTCAAGCTCCCAAGTGGCATCTCGCTCTGATTGATTAGTCCATAGAACCTTAACATATTTGATAGTTCTCCTCCTCATGACTCGCTCCGAGGACTCTAAGATGCGCACTGGGTGGCATTTAATTGTCAAGCTCGGCTCCACTCTAATTGGCACTAGATCAATCCTGTGCTCAGGGTCCCTCAGATACTTCCTCAACATAGAAACATGAAATACATTGTGCACTCCCCTCAAAGAATCCGGTAACTTCAAACAATAGGCTAGACTGCCTACTCGAGCTATGATCTCAAATGGACCAATGTACCTTGGGCTAAGCTTCCCTGTAGTGCCAAACCGCACAATACCTTTGGTTGGTGACACCATGAGAAGAACTTGATCTCCCACTGCAAACTCTAGGTTGCGCCTTCTAACATCTGCATAGCTCTTCTGCCGACTCTGTGCAGCCAACAAATTTTTTCGTATTCTTTGTACCTTTTCAGAGGTCTCTTGAACCCAATTTGGACCAACTAGAGACCTTTCACCCAAAGTTTCCCAGCATATGGGAGAGATACATTTTCTTCCATATAAAGCTTCATATGGAGCCATCTTGATACTAGCTTGGTAGCTATTATTGTAAGCAAATTCTGCCAAAGCTAAAAGATCCTCCCAACTACCTCTCCAAGAAAGGACACAAGCACGAAGCGTGTCCTCTAATGTTTGAATGGTACGTTCGGATTGACCATCTGTTTGTGGGTGGAAAGCAGTGCTAAGTGTGTGTTTTGTGCCCAAGGCATTTTGTAGACTTTGCCAAAACTTGGGCACAAATTTTGGGTCCTGGTCTGAAATGATTGACTTAGGCACTCCATGTAGTCTCACCACTTCCTTAATATATAAGGGAACTAAATCTGGTGCAGAGTTTGTTGTTTTCATTGGAATGAAATGGGCAGATTTGGTGAGTCTATCCACAACAACCCATATAGCATCTTTACCTCGTGGCGACCGAGGTAAACCAACCACAAAGTCCATAGTAATATATTCCCATTTCCACTTTGGGATCTCCAAAGGTTTTAATAGGCCTGCTGGCCTTTTGTGCTCTTCCTTAACCTACTGACAGACTCCACATGATGCCACATATTTAGCAATATCCACCCTCATCCTCTTCCACCAAAAGTTTTGCTTCAAATCTCGATACATTTTGGTCTCTCCAGGGTGAACTGTATAAGGAGTCCGATGCACCTCGCTTAAGATATCCATCTTCACATTTGATTTCTGTGGCACACAAAGACGTCCCCTGAAGCGTATCACACCATGTTCATCCATGCTAAATTCTCGTGGTCTACCTTGAGAAACCCTCTTTCGAACTTCTTGAAGTAAGGGATCATGCTTTTGAGCTTCATACACACGCTCAAGTAGGGAAGATTGGGCAAGCATTTGAGTCTCCTCATGTGCAACACCCAAATAACCAAAATAAATGTCCATACGATCCAAATCTGAAATTAAGTGCAACGCTGTCTTAGGAACACCTGTCCTACTAAGTGCACCTGCCACCACATTTGCCTTTCCTGGATGGTACTGGATAGTTAGATCATAATGCTTTATCAACTCTAACCATCGACGTTGTCTCAAATTCAACTCCTTTTGGGTGAAGATGTATTTGAGACTCTGGTGATCAGTAAAGATATCACATGACTCACCACAAAGATAGTGCCTCCAAATCTTCAAAGCAAAAATGACTGCAGCCAGCTCTAAGTCATGTGTCGGATAATTTAGCTCATGCTTCTTCAATTGCCGTGATGCATAGGCAATTACTTTACTTTCTTGCATAAGCACACAACCAAATCCAATACGGGAGGCATCCGTATACAAGGTAAATCGCTTGCCACTCTCAGGCAAGGTCAAAATAGGAGCATTCACCAATTTTCTTTTTAGGGTCTGAAAACTAGCTTCACACTCACTAGTCCATAGAAATGGTGCACCCTTCTCGGTAAGCCTAGTCATTGGTTTTGCAATGATTTAGAAATCCTTGACAAACCGCCTGTAATAACCAGCGAGTCCAAGAAAACTCTGAACCTCAGTCACAGTGGTCGGTCTTTCCCATTCCACCACAGAGGCAACATTATTTGGATCAACCATAATACCATCCTGATTAATCACATGCCCCAAAAAGCTCACTTCAGAAAGCCAAAAGGCACACTTCTTCAACTTTGCATAGAACTTATTCTTCCTGAGGGCATCCAAGACTAGACTGAGATGAATCTTATGTTCCTCCTTAGACTTAGAGTAGACAAGAATGTCATCTATAAAAACTACCACAAAAATATCCAAGTACTCATGCAACATCCTATTCATGGCGTCCATAAAAACAGCAGGAGCATTTGTTAGTCCAAAGGACATGACAATATACTCATAATGCCCATACCTTGTATTGAATGCAGTCTTCTCAATATCCTCATCTTTAATTCTAAGTTGATGATAACCAGATTGCAAATCAATCTTGGAGAAAACCTTAGCACCTCTCAATTGATCAAAAAGGCCATCAATACGAGGTAAAGGATACTTGTTCTTGATTGTCACCTGGTTAAGTGCCCTATAGTCCACACAAAGCCTCTTCGTGCCCTCCTTCTTGTCCACAAACAAAACTAGAGCAGCCCATGGTGATGTGCTTGGACGAATAAAACCCTTGGCAAGAAGGTCATCCAACTGTTTCTTTAACTCCACTTGCTCAACAGGAGCCATCTTGTATGGTGTCTTGTAAATAGGTTGTGTACCAGGAATCAACTTGATCTAAAAAATTGGCTCCCTCTCCGAAGGTAAACCAGGAAGTTCTTTAGGAAAAACATCAGGATAGTGGCACACAATAGGAATGTCCTCCACTTGCAAGGAAACCATATGGTCATCAACCATGGAAAAGAGAATGCCAGACTTTCGTGTCCTACGGTCAGGTATCAAGCGACATAGAACAGAGAGTGTGCATTTTAAACCACTCCCTTGGAAAACTACCTCTTGACCTGATGGTGCTTGTAAAGAGACTGTCTTCCAGAAACAATAAATAAGAGCTTTATATTGATAAAGCCAATCCATTCCAAGAATCACATCAAACATGTCTAATGGAATGACTACCAGGTTAGCAACCAAATATTCATCCGCAAGAGAAACAACACATCCAGGACACACAAAAGAACTAGAAATAGGCCCTCTAGCAGAACTGACCATAATAGCTTCCCCAATCCTTTGCATAGCTAGCTTTGTACGATCAACAAAAACCTCCGAGACAAAAGAGAAACTAGCTCCGGAATCAAAAAGAACACGTGCAGCAAAAGAGTCAACTGAAATGATACCTGTCACAATATCCCCACGGTCTCTATTGTCAACTGAAGGCATAGCATAGACCCCTGGAGTACCAGTTGAAGAAGAGGCTCCCACGGTAGGAGTTGGTGTAGAAACCCAAGGCACAATGGGTGACGGAGTAACAACACTAGGCAGCCAGTAAGCCCTAGACTGAGATACGGAGACTGGTGGAGTAGCTAGAGGTGGCAGCAAAAACTGTGGTGTGGGAACAGGCAAGCACTGTTGTGGAGGCAGCACAGAAAATTGAGTAGAAGGCGGTGCTGGCATCATCTGAACTGTCCCACTAGAAGCTGAAGCAGAGTTCACTAGCTCCCATCGAAGCTTAGCATTAGGATTCTTTCTACAAACCACATTCTTGTGGTCTTGTCCACAAATAGAGCACTTACCAGACCATTGACACTCCTTGAGACGATGTGAATCACCACACCTGAAGCACACCATCCCCATTCCTGGTTTGGGAACGACTCGATATTGAGGTGTAGGTGTAGTTCCTCCTGTAGCACGAGACTGAGTGCCACCACGGTAAGCTTGGCGACGTTGAAACTTTCCTTTCTTATGAGTAGGACCATCAAAATTTCCCTGTCTATCCCCCTGACTACGAGACTGTTCACCACCCGAGGACTTGTGAAGGTCAGTGGTGTACATAAGCTGCATCTCAACTCCTAAAGCTTGCTCCACCATAGAGCGGAAATCTATGATAGAAAAGGCACCAAGCACATGGCGAATTCCTGGCCTAAGGCCCTGGCGAAATTGTCTCGCCTTTTCTACCTCATCATGAGCCACATGAGGAACAAAGCAAACAATTTGGTTGAAGCCAACCTCATACACTGACACTGTCTACTTATCCTGAACATAGTTGTTTAGATCTAGCTTCATCTTGTCCAAGAAGGTTGCAGGGAAAAATCTCCTCTCAAATTGTCTAACAAACTCTGCCCAAGTCAATGGACCATGTGTAGCAGTGCGAGCAGACTGCACACCCTTCCACCAGATTTGTTCTTCACCCTTCACTAGTTGTGTTCCATAGCGAACACGGACCTGATCCAACACCTCAAAAGCCTCCATCTTATCCTCAACATAGGACAACCAATCAGCAGCCTGAATTGGAGTGTAGCTGCCATCAAAACTATCCAGCTTCATACCCACCCACTCTTTTAGTGAGGCCCCACTCTTAGGTGCATCAGTGGTAGGTTCATCCTGACCCACAACGATAGCTTCACTAGCACCAAGGGTAGCTTGTGTAGCACCCCCACGAGTAGCTTGTCTCAACGTCCTCAACTCATTTTGCATTTCCCGCATTTTGGCTAGCAAATCAGCTTCACTATTGTCATCTGCCTGGGTCTTACCCCTCGGCTGCGACAGACCTCGCTTCTTAGGTGGCATAACTCCAACTACCACAAGTGATACAAAAAAAAATGGAAAGATCAAAACCAACATTCTAAAATAAGCGGGACAAGTAAAAAATCAAGCATAGAACAAACATTATACACCCTTACCCCACCTACATGTGCAAGTGTGTCAAATTGAGCCTAATTTATTTTCCAAGAACCAAAACCTATGCTCTGATTACGAACTGTAACACCCCAAACCACCCTTCCTAAGAGGCCACAAGATAAAGAAGAATAACAAATAATTTTTGGCAGCATCTTCCCTTAAAACAGGAACAACACGGAAGCAACAACATATAAAGAGATGTAGATTAACTCGACATCAAGATATAACGTGCTAGAGACAATCCCAATCCAAAGTTAACGTTAACCAGTTCATACACTCTAAAAACTAGTACTATTATTATTACAGCACAAGCATAACACTAAGGAGTTGCATGATCGTGTGACGTGCGCCGCTACCTTCCCACCATTCAAGCAAAAGAAACACACAAGTACCTGGAAAGATAAAAAATCGGTGTGAGACACAAAATCTCAGCGAGTACTGCTTTAGCAAGCTACTTAAACTACAAATATAGATGCCCCAATGATGAACAATAAGATATATCAGACCAAAGTGATATGACCACATATAGATATGAGTAATCATCACCAAGTCTTGGAGAAGTAACCCTTCTCACAAATATCTCCCAATGCCATAGTCCAAGGCATACATTTAATAGTACAAATAAAAATCCATAAGAAATGCAATGCAATGCCATGTCTCCTGCCTTCATACCCAACAAGGTATGAAGCTGCATCGTTATGCCCAATAGACGATGCTGTTCCGGTACGGTCGCGGCTAGAAGCAACGACATAATTCCATATGCCAATGCAATGAAGGTATGCCATGCAAGTGCCATAAATATGATAAGCACATACACCATCATACCAATCTCCATATAAACAATAAGCCTCATCCCATTAAGCCATATTAAGCATCATCACATATGAGAACAATATAACCATATATATATATATATATATATATAATATAAATCTCATGACCAACTGATTAGGTTAGAGCTGATAGCAAACCACTGCTGTGTTTACTTTCCTCCAATGAAGGGATGACCGTTTTACGCGTGATCCGGAGCACTACCACCTGCTTTGATAATTTAAGATCAGAAAACAAACCCATTTCATCAAGTTTTCATAGCAAGGAAAGTGCTCCTACATTCCCCAAACCAAAACTCCAGCAAAAACAAACAAACACTAAGTGAGCTGCAGCACTGCTGCTTCACAAAATGGTTGAAAGTGCAGTTGAAAACAAACTTCCGTATCTGCCCAGAAATCAGGGCAGCAAGCTAAACAATTTTATATCTCCAAATCCGTTTATCCAAAAATTCTAAAAGTCCACCAGATGATAGATATTTCCATTACCAACGACTTTTATATTTCCCATATTTGCATTAGAGGCCAATAAAAATGCCTAAAACAGGGTTGAGCCTTAACTGAAAAACTCTGCTGACAGCACAGTACCTCTGACTTTGAAATTCTGTAAGTAGAGTTCCTCTAATCCAAAGGCCATGATAAGTAACAATCTAGAAAACCAATGGAAAGTACTACAAATCTCTTATAGTTTGTAAATCCTCATCATGACTCTAAGGTTCTCAAAAAACTCCTAGATCCAGTTCTGTCCAGAACTGCACCAGAGCATTACAGCAAGATTCAAAAATCCATAACTCTGAAACTACAAGGCCTTAAATCATGAAATTTTGTGAGTTACTAGATCTAAATGTCCCTTACAACATTCCTATTATTCACTTTTGAATAAAAAGAGATTTAGGTCACCAAAACTACAAGGACAACAACAACACTCAAGTTGTCAGGCAGCAGAAACCAAAATTTGATTTCTCAAAGGTGATTCCTCCCTCAGATCAACTAAAACCAAGACTAAAGACCATCCAAAACATATAAAATCATAAGAACCAAAGGGTAGTCATCTCACCTTGCTCGTCCCCAAGCTAGGTTAGCAAGAAATAGATGGGGAAAAGTGTATTAGTTGTGGCACCGATGGAGTATTTGTGGGTCTCAGTAATTCGTTGTTTTTAAATATATTTTAATAGTTCTTATATCCTAGAAAAAATATAGTCACACATTTGAAGTATGTCCCTAAAAAATATGGGTCCCACCTATGATTCCTTTTCCATGGGTGACCCGCCCCATCATCCTATTTTCCTCTGCCCCCTCCTCTTCATGTCAACCGACTACCCCCTCATCTTCTCCTATGTCGAACGCCTTCCTCTTCACCTCTGTTGGCGGGAGGCTAGCGCACACCCTCCTTTTCTCCTCCACCAACATGGAGGTGACACTACTTGGTCCCACGGGGGCAGAGAGGGTGCAGAGTCGCTGGATCTGGCCTGGACAGAGCAGCAATGGGTGAACAAGCACACTAGTGGCATGGGCCGTGGCCTCCCTTCAGAGCTCAAAGCAGAACATACCAGTGACGAGGAGAGCGCGTGCTAGCTTGGCTTGGCGGACGTCTACCACTGTGTGGATCTAGAATTCTAGATGTGAACTAGCGAGAAGAGTAGGAGAGAAACATTATAAGGCTATTTTGATCTTTTCCCTTGCTCATTGGTTGTCGTGTCTATTCCTAGAGACAATACTCCCTTCCTTCGAGAAAAGATTTGAATCTCACTTCTCGATGTAATGTTAGTAGTGTAGCTATAAAATTATGAATTTGCCCCTAGCCGTAGTACTCTTCTTGTCCTATATAGGGGGACCGTATCTGTCATACATATGTTTTAGATACGGTCCCCCTCCATACTCATTCTAGAAATAAAACAACTTCTATGGATGAATAGAGTATGGTAGTTCTTAGATATATAGTGGTATTTTTAATAGATGAGTTCTATTGGAAAAGCTATCTTAAATCTACAATTATATTCTTTTAAGACAAGATTTGAAATACAAAATTATTTTTTTGTACGGAGGAAGTACGTTCTAGAGAGTCAGGTAGACAAAAGCCCCCGTTGACCGGTACTCCCTCTATACCCATATTGGTTGACGTTTTGGAAAATGTTTGAGTCAAACATTGGGAATATAAATCATGAATAACTTTTAAGTTATTAAGTTTGGAAAAGTGAAAATCATATCAATAGATTTATCTTGAAAAAATACTTTCATAAAAATATACATATATTATATTTTAATAAATATTTTTTCAAAATATAAGCAGTCAAAATTACATTTTAGAGACTATATCGTTATTCTAAACGTCAGCTAATATGGGTATGGATGGAGTATACTCTTACATAGGAGTACACCATGCTATAGTCAGTCCTCGCAGTTTCTAGCTGTAGAAGAGTAAATGCCACTTTCAGATCAGCCTTGCTGGAAGGATTGAGATATCCATGGACAGACTAAACGCTGAATTTGTTTAGGAGCCATTTCAGCTGCTGCTCATTAGCTCATAATACAAAGACGGTAACTCATAGAGGACTCAAAACTCTATGTACCATACTCCCTCCGTTCTTAAATAGAAGAAGTCATTTTCACTTCCCGAAACTTTAAACTTTCTTAACTTTGACCAGTTATATATAAAAGATTATAATTATTTATAATATATAATTAATACCATTAGATAGGCCGTTGAATATAATTTAATAATAAATTTATTTAGAGATATAAATATTGCATATATTTTTTATAAATATAATTAAAGTTGAAAATTTTGATCTGCACGCATCCCATATCAATTTCTTTCTAGGACGTAGTATGTGGTGCAGGGCGGTGTGGTGGTGGCGGCGGCCATCCATCCTAGGAGCTGGGATGCCGAGGTGGCGCGGCGGCGGGCATTTGGCCCTTATGCCGGGGTGGAGGCGGCGAGCTTCTGATGGGCAGGCAGCGCTGGTGGGGGGCTGAGGTCCGCGCCGGCGAGGGGGTGGTGAGGTCAGATTAGACACAAAATGTGGAGGGGTAGCGGGAGTAGAATGTATTGGGTTTTGTTTTGGTAGGCCGCCGAGTGGTGACTTAGAGCATCTCCAAGAGATCTTGTAAATCTTTTCGTAAAACCCGATTTAGCTATTTACATGTTAAAAACGATTCCAACAGCCTTTCCATTCTCCTCTCCAAATTTCCATATTTTGTATCCCGTGACTTCCGCTCGGCACAAAAAGCGAGCCACGCTCGCTCGCCATCTCGGCCATGCAGACCTCCCGTGCGTGCTTCTCCAGTCCTCCCCTTCCGTGCGTGCCGCTGCTATCAGTGATGACGTGGAGAATTTTAAAATACAAAGCCTAATTTAAAGATTCTGCTGTGGATGGTACATGTTTTGAGTGTCTAAATAGATTTAAAGAGCCATTTTAGAGATCCAAATTTACGGAGTTGCTCTTAGGATTTTGGTTAGTTTTAAGCCAAAATTTTGTGGGAGCTGGCTGAAAATATTGCGTCAAATGGACACTTGTATTTAGCAACTGACGGATCAACTCGGTTATTGATATATATCGTTGGGCGATTAAATGCAAAAGCCAAATATTTATAGCGATAGACAATCTATCACATCATTCGTTATTAGCGACTGAAGGTCCGAAGAAAATATTTAGTCACTAACCGTTGGTGTTGTGGCATAGTGATGTACGTGGTTCTAACGTCTCTCCACAAAAGAATGTTCCACTAGGAGTAATTTCTTAGTTAATGTGTCTAAATTTTAATTAAATATATAATTAATGTGCCAGTAGGAGAAATCTTGGATTTTATACATCGAGACAATTTGCTAACCAAATGTTGGTTTATAAATTTGTACTCCCTCTATTTAAAATTGTAAGTTATTTCGGTTTTCTAGATTTATATTTTACTTATATTTAGATATTGTTTATATCTAGAAAAGCCAAAACGACTTACAATTTAGATTTAGAATGGAGAGGCTACTAAGTATGAATATAGTCTACAAATACATATCTAATTACTATATACCTACTCGAATATGAAGTTGTAGTACGTGCAAACAAAATTAAAGTGGGCTTTTATTTTGATGGCACATAACTAACTTCTACCAAGAGTATGCCTTATTATCAGTTTCAAATTATAATTTATTTTAATGTTGTCCTACATCTCTAATTTGGATCAACTTTTTAGGAAAAATATCAGTATTTACAATATCAAATTAGTTTTGAATGAAAATATGTCTTGGTACTGTATTTATGTGAATATGCAAATATTAATACAACTCTTTAAAAGGTCAGTCAAAGGTAGAAAGAAAAACAAAGCTAAAGAAACTATGGGCATGTCTGTTTCCGCGTTTTTCAACGTGAGAGTGGCGGTATAGCGAGATAAGCAGAAGAACGCGTGACTCACCGCCGCCTGCGGCGTGGAGTGAACCAAAGCCCACGATTCCCAAAACGCGGCCACAGAACCACGCTGGCTCAATTGCGTGTTCGCTCAATCGCATCATGGAAACAAACATGGCCTATGATTTACCCCGAAGAGGGTATTTATAGAAGGATTGCATGTAAAAAATGTGCCCCCTTTGTATGAATCAATTTTTTAGAATATTTGTCAGACAAACTTTTTTAATTTCGATTAACTTTATACAAAAATATAAAGTCTATGGCTTAAGATGAGCACCATATGAAAATATGTTTTAGATAAATCTAATGAAACTAATTTGATACTCTAAATTTAAATGTTCTTTTTAGAAATTTATTCAAAGTTTAAATTTATTGATTTAGGACAACTTTATAAATCTATTCTTTCATTGACAGAGATAGAGGGAGTATTCTCGTTGACTCGTGACTAGGTGGCAATTCGAAGTCTACCCTGGCAAATTCAGAAGTGGAAAGGACCTGGCTTAGGCTTCCTCAAAGTGTTGATGGAGCTTTTTTGTCCGAGAATGGCAGCCGCGGATGGGGCTATGTGATCAGAGATGACCTGGGCGGGGTGATCAAATCGGGCGCAGGTCGTGTAGACTTTGCATGTAATCCTTTGTACATGGAGTTGAAAGCCTGTATTCAGGGCATTGATGCGGCAATTCAGTTGGGCATCAATAGCATGGTTCTTGAAACAGACGCACAGCATGTCATTTGGGCATTGAAAAAAGGAGACGATTACAGATTAACATTAATGAGAGACTTTGTCCATGAAAAAGAATGCTAGCTGAGAACTTCATGGCAGCTCAGGTACAATATGTCCCTCGAGAGTGTAATCGTGTAGCGCATGAACTAGCTGCTATAGGGAGAACTTGTCAGGATGCTGAGCCTCTAGTGTTGGCCGGACCGCCAAATTGTATCTTTGTACGCCGTGTCAAGCGATTTAGCTGAAATGGTTGAGTAATGGAATTAAAAATTTCCTATTAAAAAAATACTAGAGCACTCACAATCTAGGTCCTGTTTGGTTTCCATAAGTCAGGTGACTTAAAACCAGTGACTTATAAGTCAGTCTGTTTGGTTTTTCAATGACTTATAAGTTATGCATGATATGGGTGAAGTATGATCCCCAAGCAAAAAAGGTGTGGTCCATGTGAAAAGGAGACTTATAACTCCATAAGTTGGGGTAGAGAAACTTATGGACTTATAAGTGAGGGTGACTTATAAGTTGAGGTGTTTGGTAAAATAAGTCACTTTTTTTACTTTTAGACTTATAAGTCACGTGACTTATAGAACCAAACAGGACCCTAGAGTCCAGCTGCTAGCGATCGTGAGCAACGGACCCGGCCGACGACCCTACCATCTGGTCACTGAATGTGATATGGCCAGATGACTGCCAGACCACTCACGGCAGGTCACAGTAAAGACGCTAGCGATCGCGCTTAACGGACCCAGCGGGCGCGCGAAGACTGTAACATCTGATGGAACAGCAGGATTATATATGGCGGGTTATTATAATCTTGGGGTGTTTGGTTCGTCCCACCTCCTAAACTTTATTGGATTAAACTTTAGTCGTGCCAAATAAACTGATTAAAAGGTAACTAAAACATTTTAATTGTACTAATCACTCAAAATATACTAAAAGATGACTAAAATATTTTAGTTCATTTTAGTTTAGCAGGTGGAAACCAAAGCTCAGGACGGGAGTATATCTACACATGCACGAAACCTTATCTGTAGCTTAGCTTTACATATGCAGCTCCAGGGGCGTAGCTAGAGGGTGGTCCGTGGACCACGGACCACCCTAGAATTTTGAACAAAGTACATAAATATTTAGATTGTAAGTATTTTTTTATTTTTAAAATACTTATAAGACTTTTAAAATATATTTTTCTTATATTTCATTAAATTATATTTTTGTATGATATATTTAGACCTTATTTGATAGATCTTCATTCGATTTTGGTGTCACCTCCTTCGTATAATAGAATAGAAGCTATTTTTTTTTTCTTAAAATGAATCAGAATTCATCGAAATTACTATTTTTTGTTTCATTGGTCCTAGCTTCTCTGTGCGTTGTATCGAAAAAATCGAAGATGTTTGTTGACGTGTTAACGAAATTATATTATTAATAAAAAATTATTGAACTGGACCACCCTAGATTAAAATCCTGGCTACGCCACTGTGCAGGTCCTCCCGTAACCGAGAATCCCGACGCTAACAACGATACGCGGACAAGCTGACTGAATAAACTATGAGCTCTCAAACTACTAGAGTAGTGGTCTGCGCCATGCATATGGCGTTCTTCCTGGCGTGCTCGGCGGCCATGTCGTCTGCATCCGCAGCCTCGGGTGACGACGGAGGGGTACTGTGTATCCGTTGGCTGCTTCCATAGCTAGTCACTGCCCCTCCAGCTGTGGGGGACGTCAACATCTTCTGCCCTTTCGGCATAGGGGCTTCGAGCTACCTTTTTTTTAATGTAGGTTATTTTTTTCTAAAAACAACTTTAATTAAATATATATTAAAAATATTAATATTTATAGTATATATTTAAATCTATTTTTTAATAAATTTATTTAGAGATATAAATGTTACATTACTTTCTAAATGTATGTCGTTATGTTTGTCGATGACTGCTCTCACCATCTTGCGCGCACAGGGAACAGAGCAAGGAATGAGAACGGAGTGAGAAGGGGCTAATTGCAAATTTTATGTCACGCAAGTTGTTAACTCTACGTACCATTAACAAATATAAGAGTCAAACAAAGAGATATGGACCTCTGCTGAACCACACTTAAAAATTTATGGACCTAGAAGAAGTTGAATCTAAGGATCAAACAAAGAGATATGGATCTGCGATGTATATGGACCCGAAAATAAACTTTTTTGAGTTCATGGATCTATCTAAAATCCCCACACAAGTTAATAGACCTATGATGCATTATTTATATGCATTATCTAGTTATATATACCTACTCGAATATGAAGCTATAGTATGTGCAAACAAAACCAAAATGGGCCTTCTATTTTGGTGGTACATAACCAATTCTTACCAAGAGTATGCCTTATCATCTGTTTCAAATTATGGTTTATTTTAGTGTGATCCTACATCTCTAATTTTGATCAACCTTATAGAAAAGATATCAATATTTACACTATCAAATTAGTTTTGAATGAAAATATGTCTTGGTGGTGTATTTATTTGAACATGTAAATATTAATATAGTTCTCTAAAAACTCAGTCAAAGATAGAAAAAAAAAGAACAAAGCTAAAGGAACTATGATTTGCCTCGGAGAAAGTACATGCATATGCAAGAATTGCACTTAAAAATGTATTATGATTGACTCGTGACGGTTGCAATTCAAAGTCTACCCTGGTAAACTCTCAATCACGCACTGAATGATGGATGTGATATATGGCCACATAACTACCACAACTGCACAGCACTCACGGTCCAGAGTCCAGCCGCTAGCGATCGTGCGTAACGGACCCGGCGGATGACGACCGTAACATCTGATGGGACAGTGGGATTATATTATGGCGGGTTAGAATCTTTGCTCGTGACGGCTTTATACCGTATCCGCTCATGCACGTAACTGTATCTATAGCTTTTAAATATGAGTAGTAATTCCGGTACCCCAGAATCCCTACACTAATACCACCCCAGAATCCCTACACTAATACCACGGCACCACACAGACAGTCTGATTGGCTTAATGGTGAGCTCGAGTACAGTAATGGTTTGTGCCATGGCGTGCTTGGCGGCCATGTCACCGGCTGCATCCGCTGCTTCAGGTGACGACGGAGGGATACTGCACGTCCCGTCCGCTGCCTCCTTAGCTGATTGCCCCTCTAGCTGTGGGAGCATCAACATCTCCTACCCCTTCGGCATAGGGGCCAACTGCTTTCGACAAGGAGGCTTCGAGCTTACATGCAACAACACCACTCAACCTCCAAAGTTGTTTCTGGCAAACAGCACAACTCAGGTTACTGACATGTATCACTACTACAGAATCGGTAATCACTGTCGGTCCACCACTGTCGGTTTTGTTTGGGCTGGCAGTGATGTCCCTTCACTGTCGGTTCTTCCTCTGACAAACCCCCAATTATTGGAGGCAGGGGCTAAACCGGCAGTGAAACACCACATCACTGCCGGTTGGTGGCTTGAACCGACAGTGGTATCACTGCCGGTTCAAGCCACCAACCGGCAGTGATGTCTCCCTCCCTCCTCTCCCCAACAGTACAGAACAGTGCGTGAGGAGCTCTCTTGATCTCCATTGTTGACTCCTTTTCACTCTTGGATCCTCATGTTTTCTTGCTCTTGGTTAGTAACAAGCATAATTCTTTAGAATTGTTGGTTTACATTGTGTCAATTTGTGTTAGAGCTATGCTAGTTTTTATGATCAAGAACAGGGATGTTGCAATTTGTGTCAATTTTTTGTAGCTTTTAGATACAAAATTATTTAGAAAAATTGTAGCACTTTGTTTTTATTGGGTAATTATTGTATAATCATTGAGTAGCTAGGTTCGAAAGATTTGTCTCGAAAATTATAAATAAAAATTGTATTTAGTTATATTTATTATTTACATTTAATACTCAATGCATGCATGAAAGATTTGATGGGATGTGGAATAGATTCGGTATTTATTACTTAGATTTAATACTCCATGCATGCATTTTCCTATAGCTCCACGAATGGAAGGATGACCCCTTCGTCCTTACAAAGGATGTTTTGCAAATCTTCTATGCAAGGGATAACAATACAAATGGAAGACGACATGTAGTATTGCAAGGCAAAAGGAAGATTGTAGGTGTCGACGGAGTGACAGACGAAGAAGAGTACAAAGGTTATGAAGAAATGACTCCTTTTGGGGCGGACGTTACCCTACATGTCCTTGAAAAGGGTGACAAACCTACTTACCTCCGGAGTGACCATGATGAGGCCATCATCGTGCCTGCACCGTGAATTGTTAGAGTATCATAAACTATGTAATACTTAATGAAATGTTGTTTTAGTAATTTGCATCGAATTTGAGATCATATGGAGTTGTAGAGATTGATGAGTTGTACCACGTTGTTGATTGATGTATGCCATGTCAAAAGGAATTCAAAATCTATAAAGAATTAGACCTTGAGTGTATAAGCAGTAATGTAGAGCTCCTCAAAACTAGCAAAAGTTATGTTGGAAGATTTTCAACTTCTATTCAAATTTTTGGAGTAATTACAAAGGGGGTAATTGAATTTTAAACCCTTATTCAAATTCAAAATGGAATTCCAAAACTATAAAGAATTAGACCTTGAGTGTATAAGAAATAATGTAGAGCTACTCAAAACTAGCAAAAGCTATGTTGGAAGATTTTCAACTTTTATTCAAATTTTTGGAGTAATTACAAAGGGGGCAATTGAATTTTAAACCCTTATTCAAATTCAAAATGGAATTCAAAAACTATAAAGAATTTGAATATGTTACTTCAGCAAAAGTTGTAGAGAATTAAAAATTATGCAACTTCTATGTTTGGAGTTTTTCAAGTTCTAGTAAAAAATCAGGAGTAATTTGAATTCTAAAGCAAAAGACAGATTTAAAAAAATACACACATCGCTACCGGTTATAGAGGAACCGACAGTGATGTGCCTCTATCATTGCCGGTTCTAATAACCAACCGACAGTGATTCTCCATCATCACTGCTGGTTCTTTTGAACCGGCAGTGATTCTCCCTCATCACTTCCGGTTCGTATTACAAACCAGCACTGATATGGCACATCACTGTCGGTTTGTAATAAGAACCGACACTGATATGCCACCCTATTTAATGAACTGGTGCGTGTCTGAAAATTTCAGACGCGCGCCCGTTCCACACTTATCCATTCTGCCCAAGCCCGAGCTCGCCACTGCACGCCGCCGCCGCCCACTGGACCTCGACGACCTCGACGCCGCGAGGAGCTCCCTCCACTCCGCCGCTCTGCTCTGCTTGACGCCGCAACTGCACGCCGTCGCCGCCCGCTCTGCTCTGCTCGACGCACGCCGCCGCGAGGAGCTCCCTCCACTGCACGACGCCGGATCCCCATTTTAAACCCCTTGTTCTCGTCTTCCGCCGGATCCGCGTCCAACTTCGCCGGTTATCCACCAACGGGGAGGTACGGTTCGTGCATTGTAACTACGCTGAACTAAGTTGTGGATAGTATTAAGTTGAACTAGTAGCGGTGGATAGTATTAAGTTGAACAAAAGTATTAAGCATTGTAACTAACCGCCGGCATCAGAGAACAAATGTACTAAGCTGAACTAGGTAGTCCGTGCATTGTAACTAGTAGCGGTGGATAGTATTGCTACCTACTGGTCAGCAATTCGTTCGTCTAAACATATGAATTGTTTGTCAGAGATATATGCCATATCATTGATGATGTCACTTCTTTGTTACTGGGGATTGGATCCTCACCATCTCCAATATAAATCGGGAAGGCATTGTTACTTAACCGCACAATGTAGTCACACATTTCTTTTGTCCTTTGTACAGAACTGAGTCGGTAGACTCCCCTGCTGCCTGCCCACACTGGCAATTTCATCAGCTTCGTCGTCGTCACCTAAGGTATCCACCCTCCACGTTGGCAGCAAACGCCGCCGCCTGACCGACAAGGCAAGTACTTCAATCCGGACCACAACCTCGCAATGCATGCTTCACCTTATCGTAATGCTCTTAGTCTAATTATGTAGTACCGATAGCGCAAACATATTAATTTGCAATCAAATACTTGTGTTCAGATGAGTCAAGACCGTGCTGCCTGGGATGAGCGCACCCTATCCATCCTGTTGGATCTAATTCTGACACAAAAAGACCTATGCCATTGGGGGGACAAAGGGCCAACCTCCACTGGATGGACCAATATTAAAACTGCTTTCGATCAGTCCACTAACCTTGGGTACAGCAGGAAGCAACTCCAGAACAAGCTTAGCGAGCTGAGACGGTCGTACTTCAATTGGCGTGACGGTAACAAGCACACTGGGTTAGGCCGCGACCCTGCATCTGGCGAGGTCGCGGTAGATCCAAGTTGGTATGCCACAAACCACGGGGTACTAACTAATCCTTCCTAGTGTCAATCCACTACCGTCTTTGGGTTTAGGTTAACTAATTGACACCGTTCCCTTGCATTCATGACGTGCAGGAGAGTAGCCAGCCGGCTGGTCAGAAGTACAAACGCCCACCTTGCTTCGAGCAATTGTTCACCCTATTCGGACACACACCTCGTGATAGGGCCAACCTGATCTCAGCTGGTGGCCATCAGCAAGATCCCACCCACACTCATGATAGCCCACACACACCTGAAGATCTGTCTGACAACCCTCCTGCTGACCACCGCAGTGGTGGCCAGGCATCTAGACGTTGCACCAGAGAGCATTCTGTTTCTAGCCCACCAAGCAAGAAGAGTAGCAAGACACCCACGATGGCAGATGCAATGGTTTTTATGCAAGAATCTCTGATTGATGGCGCCACCAGAAAAGAGGCCATTGCAAGAACTAGAGCTGATAGGAAAAAGGTCCTTCAGGTTCTCAGGGAAGACGGCGTTGACGAGGCTGCTCCTCTCTTCCACCAGACCCTAGCTGTCACAGCTGACTTGAACCATCGAGAAAACTATCTAGATATGTTCTCTATTGTGGGGCGAACTGAGTTCGTGAAGACGATTTGGAGGACCATTAGGAAGGACTAGTAGCGCTACGACTCGACAGCGTGGCAGTCACAAGTGTATCAGTTTTCCTTCATGAGTGTATCTGTTACTGTTTTGTTTGTTTTTCATGTACTAGTCAGTCTTGTTACCTACAATGTAATATGGTGCAAAACTATTCGTTCGGTTGTGTAATAAGTCATGTGACTGAACTACTTGTTGCTAGATATGTCACGCATGGTTTAAATTACATGTTCAGAGTTTGCTGATTGTTCTTCGTCACATCTATTAATGTTATGCATGGAACTATGGCGCATGCAGCCTTGTTGCTTATGGTTTCTAAACTAATGAACTGTCATTTTTTCAGGCCGCCCAAGGTGATGGATGTCGAAACTGAGGAAGATGTGGACAAGCAGACAATGACGCAGGTCCTATTTGCGTTGACAGTGATACAGGAGCTCCAGGCACAACAGCAAGGCACGGTAAACCCTGCAGCTCTAATACCTAGACTGACTGGGGCTCAATGGATGCAGCTGAATTTGAATAACCCTAGAAGGTGTTTTGATAATTTGCGGATGACACCGGATGTTTTTATGAACCTGCATGACAAGTTGCTTCAGTTTGGGCTACGTGGAACAAATGAATTTTCTTCTGTAGAAGCCTTGGGTTTGTACGTGTGGACCTGCGCTCACGGGGCTGCAATTAGAGAGTGTCAGGATAGATTTGAAAGGTCTTTAGATACACTAAGTAGGAAGACAACATTTGTGGCAAAAGTCATGTTCAGGTGGGCTAAGACTGTTTTATGTCCAGTGGACCCGACATATGGAGGTGTGCATGACGAACTTGCGCCATATCGACCATGGTTTGATGGCTGCATTGGGGCAATTGATGGCACACACATAAAAGTAGAAGTCAGTCAAGCTGTCAAAAATGATTTCATTAACAGGAAAGGTCAAGCTTCGTTCAATGTCTGCGTCATTGTAGACATGCATGGCCGATTCACTTATGTTGCGGCCGGGAAAGCGGGCGCTTGTCACGACATGGTAGTTTTGAGGGAGTGTTTGCAGGATCCTTGTTTCCCCCATCCTCCTCAGGGTATTGCATGCTACTAACATCTACAATCCACATGCTTATACATGTTTTGTACATATGTTGTATCACTAACCTGTAATTTGGAATTGGTCATTTGTTGTAGGACGCTATTACCTGACGGACGCTGGGTACATGCAGCGGGAAGGATTCATGACCCCATATTGGAATACAAGGTACCGTTTGCATGAATTCGAAGGTGTTGATGCAGGCATGTTAAATAAACAAGAGAAGTTTAACTATGTGCACAGCGCCTGCGTAATGTCATAGAGCGTCGTTTTGGGGTTACCAAAGAAAGGTGGAAACTCCTGGAGGGGTTGCCTGGTTATTCCAGGGAAAAACAAGCATGGGTCCTGATTTCAATTTTTGCAATGGACAATTACTTGTGGGAAATTAACCATGGATTAGGTACCGTGTATCCTGTTACCGACTGGGTTCACTTCAATGCTGCCGCTGGAACAAGTGCCATAAGGGAGTTAGCTGCCACTGCTATTTGGGGTATGCGATGAAGGTCAGACGTCTGTGTATGAAGGTGTGTAACGTGCATTGTAGGTTTAGTTTTGCACGGATTGGTTGACCACCAAGTGTTGTTAGTTGGTGTGTGTATGAAAGTGTTGTACGTGCATTGTAGGTTTAGTTATGCACAAATTTGGTAGAGCACGAAGTGCTGGTAGATGGCATTGCAATTGGCTGGAATTGGGTGCAATTAGGTGCTGCCACATGATTTATTTTGTCGCCAATTTGTGGACAGTAGTTTAATTTATAATTATGGTGTAATGGGTTCTTTGGACTTGGACTCTAATTATATGTTGTAATCTCATTTGTATGTACAATAAGTTTAAGACATATCTATGAATTTCTGTAATATAAATATTGATGGTTTCTGTAATATAATATTGATGATTTCTGTAATAAATATAAATTACAAAAATTAAATCACTGCCGGATCACTTAGAACCGGCAGTGATATCCTACATTCACTGCCGGTTATGCCAAACCGGCAGTGATGGCTCAAGCATCACTGTCGGTTGGTTAAACAAACCGGCAGTGATGGCTCAAGCGAACCGGCAATGATGCTTAAGCCATCACTGCCGGTTTGGCATAACCGACAGTGATGGCATGAGT
Organism: Microstegium vimineum; assembly: GCA_022036555.1. Lineage (NCBI taxonomy): Eukaryota > Viridiplantae > Streptophyta > Magnoliopsida > Poales > Poaceae > Microstegium > Microstegium vimineum. The sequence goes on from CM039121.1 coordinate 4,415,016, forward strand.
TCATCACTGCCGATTCGTCAGTGCCGGTTCAAAATCCGCCACTGTAGGGGGGTTTTGAACCGGCACTGATTGCCTTTTCTGTAGTAGTGTATGACACCACAGTTCTCGTCCCTGCTATGTTCTTAACAGTACCTTGGATGAATCTGGTACAAACACCTACAATATATCCTGGGATGCTCCCGCTGAGGGCATTACTATCTCCCGTTATAACTCTTTCTTGTTCCTTGGCTGCAATTTCGATGTTGACTTATTCGATTATGTAAGGAACCCAATCGGCTCCTGCATGAGCAGGTGCCACAACAAGGTATTGCCAAATCAAGGGCCTTGCAATGGGCTTGGTTGTTGTTCCATCAGTCTACAAAACGACACCTCGGGCTTTCAGGTAGCAATTGTTGGTGCCGGTAATATGGCAGCACTGTCAGATCCTCTGCACCCTGGCATCATGGCTTTCATGTCGGAAGTTGGAGATTATTACACGCAAAATGCGACTAAACTTTTCTCAAGTTGGACAAATGCAAGCAATATTTATGGCGCTGCACTTAGCGTTGCAATCATGGACCAACCAAGTTGCAAAAGCGCACAAATGAGCAACGCAAGCTATGCTTGTAGTGGCATCGGCAGCATTTGTAGAAATGCATCACAAGGAGGCTACACCTGCCAGTGCTCCAACTACAATTATTATGATTACACCGTCAATAATCCTTACATTTCGGAAGGATGCAGGCAAGGTGTTCCCTGCTTGCTTTTCTCTATAAAAATTTGAAAATATTTAACTTTAATTATCCTCTTGTACTTACTCTAACAATCTACAATATTATGTTGCAGAATATTACAACGCTAAGCCTAAAGAACATTGCAAGAGGTCATGTGGAAACATAACCATTCCCTTCCCTTTCGGGCTCGAAGAAGATTGTATTGGAAACGAAAGCTTCCGACTTAATTGTACGGCTGCAGGCGACACTCTTTTAAGCCTAGAAGATACACAATATCACGTGACTGATGTGTCCGTAGAAAATGGGACTCTGACGGTGAGCAACATGCTAAACAATGCTAGCTCCGGGAAAGAAGTAATAATAGCTCAGATGAGCGGAAGAGGAAGTTACATCGGGGGCCCTGTGGAAGATATATTTGACTTCTCTATGGAATATGGCATTGTTATAAGATGGGCGATATCCAATTTAACTTGTCAACAAGCTTTGCAGAACTATAGCAATTATGCATGCCAGAGTGCACACAGTGATTGCCTAGAAGTACGACATGGGGAAATATTTATGGGATATCGTTGTGAATGCTCTACTGGCTTCAAAGGCAATCCGTACATACGCGACGGCTGCACAGGTACATACCCGCCTCCTTCAGTATGCGTTTCAGTACTAGCAGTACTATCGTTCGTATACCAGAAAATGGAAAGAAAATTAATAAATTCACATACTAACAGAGTGTTAATCTGTAGTCAGGTATTACAAATCGTCATACGAGGTACTGTAGACTGAAACGGGAGATTTCATCTCATGAGTTAGTAATGCAAGCATGCACATATTTATGATCAATGATCAGCATAGATATATAGAATAATGAATTAATTTCTACAGATATTAATGAGTGTTCACTGCCAAACTATTGCAACGGCACATGCCAAAACAGTCCCGGGGGCTTTCATTGCACACCATGCCCTCACAGTAAAGAATTTGATTCAATAAAGAAGCGGTGTGTTACATCAACTAAGCAACGGAATCTTATTTTGGGTAAGTCATAGCAAGCGAAGTTCCCTTGCAATTACATTTGTAAACAATAATACGATTTCTTAACTATAGAAAATGCATATAGGTATTGCCATTGGAACTAGCTGTGGCCTTGGATCCATATTAATTGCATTGGGTGTAATCGTACTTGCCAATAAGTGGAAGAAAGGCATCCAAAAGAGAATCCGACGAACATACTTCAAGAAAAATCAAGGTTTGCTATTGGAACAATTGATCTCGGATGAAAGCGCTACAAGCAAAACAAAGATATTCACATTGGAGGAACTAGAGGAGGCGACCAACAACTTTGATGCTACTCGTATTCTTGGTCGTGGAGGACATGGAACAGTTTATAAAGGGATTTTGTCTGACCAACGTGTGGTGGCCATAAAAAAGTCCAAAATAGTGGAGCATATAGAGATAGACCAATTTATCAATGAGGTCGTCATTTTGTCTCAAATCATTCATCGTAATGTGGTGAAACTATTTGGTTGCTGCCTAGAAGATGAAGTGCCCTTGCTTGTCTATGAGTTCATTTCAAATGGCACTCTATATGAACTTCTTCACACGAATAATACAATAAAATGCTTGCTTTCATGGGATGATCGCATAAGGATTGCAGTGGAAGCAATAGGGGCTCTGGCTTATCTACACTTAGCAGCTACAATACCAATTTTTCATAGAGATGTGAAGTCTTCAAATATACTCTTGGATGACAACTTCAACACAAAGGTTTCAGATTTTGGTGCTTCAAGATCTCTTTCACTTGATGAGACCCATGTGGTGACAATTGTTCAAGGAACATTCGGTTACTTGGATCCAGAGTATTATCATACTGGTCAACTAACGGAGAAGAGTGATGTATACAGTTTTGGAGTAATACTTGTGGAACTTTTGACAAGAAAGAAGCCAATTTTTATTAATAATTTAGGTGCAAAGAAAAGCTTGTCCCATTTCTTCGTTGAAGGACTTCACTAAGGGTCTCTTATTGAAATAATGGATACTCAAGTTATGGACGAAGCAGGCCTAGAAGAGACTAGTGAAGTTGCCTTACTTGCAGAAGCATGCTTAAGGGTAAAAGGAGGAGAGCGTCCGACTATGAAAGAAGTAGAGATGAGGTTACAATTCCTTAGAACAAAGAGGCTGAGAAAAGGACAACATTTATATGAAAAAGGAGATATTGAGCCTTTGCTATGCCAAGATGCTAAGAATTCACTCGAACATATCAATCCTGTTAATGCTACCCACATGATACCTCAAGGGACCTCTGGGTGCTATAGTTTGGAGCAAGAATTTGTGTCTTCATTTAGGCCACTCTAACTACATTTTATATTTCGGGGAAGTTAAATTATATTTAGCATATTTGGATGAGATTGTATCACATAGGATGTGTTTTATGTGTATGCACAATATATTGTAGACCACATTGCTTATATACTCTGTATTTATGTAGATGCATATAACATCAAGTCACTGTATTAAAGATAGGGTTGTATAAGACAATACAAACTAGTTATGGCTATCGATGAGTCCAATGATAATTTGAGATCAGTTTCCAATGTCTTAATTAGTGGTTCCACTAGGCATTTGACTAATGCATGGTTGTGCACTTTTTTTTTGCCATGTATTAGCATGCATAATGTGGATCAACACTCAGAACAGAGATCTGGCAAGACATTCAGGACAACAGGAACTCTCACTCTTTCCTTCAATATCCTTTCATGTCAGTATCAATAACACAGCCAACATGTGTATTCAACACAGAACTTCATAATTGTGTTTGCAGATATGAAAGTATGAACAACTCTACCCTACAGATGCAACTGATCTGCAGATGGAAAATCTGAATTATCCTTGTCGCATTTTAGACTTCTAATAATTCTGTAACCGTGAGTGCGCGCGTGGATCAATACCTATTTTTTGAATGTCTAATACCAACTATCGGAAATACATGAAACAATTCATTCCATTGAAAATGACCATGGCGTAGCGAAAGGGAGCATACCAATTCAAGGAGACGACAGTAGCCAAGGCCAGGGGGACGCATGCATCAACTGGCTGCTCGTGCTGGGAGCCGTGGAGGAGAGAGGAGGACATCCCGAGCCCGAGGGGAACACGCCACGCTCAAAGCCTGTTCCGCTTGCTCTACCGGCACTGCGTTGCGACGACCTATATCAACAGCAAAGTGCGACGCTCGGCAGAGTCGGCGGCGAGTATAGAGTAGTCGAGGACGGAGTAGCATTGGTGCAGGAGTTGGGCCTGAAAGGATTTTTTTTTCCGATGGGCTGGGGGTGCTTTCGTAAATGTGGCCCAAGAAATACTGTCAGCATTGTGGGTCAAGAAGGACTTTTAACACGGCAAAACATCCAGCTAGCAGCGCTTGCTCAGGCTCGCCGCGGTGTGGCCATGTCACCGCACAATCCTACTTCCAATTCAGTGCTGTTGGTTCCTTGCCTTGACGATTTACCAGCAGGTTTTTCCATAAGATAAGGAAGTCACAAGATCGCCTAAAAAATGATCAGCTATGGCTCCGACCACACACTGCAAATTCAATGCTGAGCATAGGCACAATATTCCAGTTGAAACCTGTATTGTTTAGAGTCGTGAGTGCATCATGGTACGTATTGTTTAAACGTTGCCGCTCCCCGGACCTTATGCTATCCTTAGTGCTTAGAGAAATGGATCATCGCTTTGCCCCGTGTCGAAACCGAAATGAAATTTTCCCACAGGGCCTAGCAGTATCAGCGTAGGTTAGGTGAGATCGAAGCAGGCACGTGTAGCTAGAGCAAAGAGTTAATCCGTTTCAAACGTTTTGACTTTTTTTATATATGTTGAACTCTCTCCATTTAAAATTATAAGTCATTCTAATTCTAAAAAATTTAGAGAGTCAAAACATCTTAAGTTTGATTAAATTTTTTTAAAAAATTAAATATTTATGACATTAAATATCTATATTATAAAAATATAATGGATGAAGAATCTAATAATACTTAGTTAGCATCCATAAATGTTATTATATTATCATATAAATTTGGTTTAACTTAAGATTCTTTGACTCTTCAAGATTATTTGAATGTCTTATAATTTAGGATGGAGGGAGTACTTGCTATGTAGTACATAAATATACACTATGTCTAAATATATAATAAAAACAATGTATTTAGAAAGGTCAAAATGTTTTATAATTTGGAATGGATTTAGTATATTGAAGTCTTCGGTTGTGTTACCATCCCGTTTCTGTGAAGCGAGGTTATTTGGCGGTCATAACTTGTTAGCACAATAAATAAACATGTTAAAAGTCTAACTACTTAACACTACAGATTAATTCAAAATAGCATACCAAAGAAGACGCTAAGAGACGACTGCCGGCTCTCGATCTATTTGGCATTATTTTCTTTGAATAAATATATACTGGTTCTCTCAATCCATATGGATCAGAGTGAACTGAAGGCGATTACTACGTCTTCAGACAAGGTGGAAAACCAAGAGAGTCATGCCTAACGTCATAACCCACAAAATTCAGAGCAGCAATGGGGCCCATGGTCGTTATATTTTGGTTTTGTCGTTTTCCATACCTACGAAACGATCACGATGAACTAGTGGGCTAATGGTGGAAGATTATTATTCATGCCGACAGACTTGACTTGACCAAGAGCATCTCTATTAGTCTTCCAATATTATTATTATTAGTTACTATTATTATACTTGGAGAGTGGTTACGGCAGTATCCCCATATATTTCCTTCAAACAGTTATGTCAGAAAAAGATGAGAGAAATATAACCCCTTTTACTGAGATGATAGAAATATTAGTAAAAAAAAAAGAACCACTGGAAACAGTTAAAGCAAGAAAAAGACATAATTATCCTTACTATAATAGTTTTATGCTAATAAATAGAGGTGCCAACTAGAAATGCTCTAAACTTTCGGGGCTCTCACTGCTTTGGTCGTTTTCCACTCGTGCAGCATACATACACGTCTACAAAGCGGAATTGAAGGCCACCAAATAATATGATCACACTCCTTTTCTATGAGACGCGCATGCAGGTCGTGGTCGCCTCCCAATTCCAAAAGCAAAGACGATGAGATGCCGACCCTGTCGAGTTAGGGTGGATGCTCCGACGTCCGACCTCCGAGAGTAGTGGACATTTTGTTCATGGGCTTTAGCTTTTAGGTGTGCTGGAACTGGAACACGGAGACGCGTACATAAGTGTATGTATGATCCAATCCGTCTAGGCTTCGATACAAGTGTACTTGATCCAATCCGTCTAGGCTTTGATATAAAATATTTTCAGAGTATTGAAAAAATACTATAGTTTTTTTAAAAAAATACTCTGTTTTTAAAATCTGCTAGGTATTTGGATACGACGAACTTTGCAATTTCTAAACCACAGTTTTATTAAAACTATAGTCTTTTAGAGTTTTAAAGTTCCTTTTAAAAACTATAATCATGATCTCTTTTTTCTAAACCATGATTTTGTGTCTTTTTGGCTTATACAAAACTACAATTTTATGATAACATAGCTTTCAAAACCACGTCACCAAACAGACCCTCAATCTTTCCGGTTAATAATTGTGTGACTGTGATATCCGAACCACGAACCAGTAGACAACCGATCTTTATTCCTGGTTGGAAACGGGATTTAGGTCCGGTTTTCCAACCGGGAATGTGGATCTCTGAGACTAAAATGTCTCGGGCCTTTAGTCCTGAGTTACACAACCGTGACTAAAGCCCTCCTCAAGGAGGCAAAATAATTTAAAACCTGAGTAAGCTCTCTGCCGGTATGTGAGATTCGAACCCAAGATCTTTGACCTCACGTGTAGGCTGCTTACCAACTCAACTGTAGAAAACATGTAACAAAGTCTCAGACGCTCTCCTTTTGAATACACTCATGAAGGACCTTTAATCTCAGTTCGTAACAACCAGGACTAAAAGTCACCCTTTAGTCCGGGTTGGTAATAGCAACTGGGACTAAAGTATGGCTTTTAGTCGGAGTGGTGTTACCAACTGAGACAAAAAGGACCTTTGGAGCCTGCGAAATTTAGAATCAAGACTAATGCTTACATTACTGTTCCCAACAAAGCCAAGACTGAAGGTGCGAACTGAAAATCTTTTCTCTACTAGTGGTGGCGTGTCTGTCTTTGCGGGTCTGAGCTGTGTATTCTTTGCCTATGTATATACTCTCTCCATCCCAAAATAGAGGTCGTTATGCATGCAGGTCAAATTTTCTCATTTTTTACTAGGTTTATAGAAAAATACATGGTATATTATATCTCCAAATAAGTTTATTATATAAAAATATATTCAGTGATCTATGTAATGTACTACTTACAAAATATTAACTTTTTTTATATAATTGGCTAAAGTTGAAAAAAACTAACTTCTCAGAAAGCAAGAACGATTTTTATTTTTGGGACCGAAGGAGTACACAACTGTAGTGATAGTATCTCAAAATTGCATAGCAGCTACCGCAAAACTTAGATATCCATTTAACTTTATTGTATATGTAAATATATCCATCCGATGATTTGAGGAAACAAATCATGTATGCCACTAGTTGCTAGACCAGTTGATCACCCGTGACCTAGGTTCAAAGCCCCAAGAAACACTACTACGGTAAGGATTTGTAGGGGTGGCTTATAGGGGTTTGTAGGGGCAATTTTCCCAGCCGCCCCAAGCTCCCGTCTCAACATATCACGTATTTGCGGTTACCAAACTGCCCCTACAAATCTCATTTGTAAGGGCGGATGGTGTTACTAGCCGCCTCTACAAAACCATTTTAGAGGGATGGCCGGTAAGATCATCTGTCCTTACAAATGAGATTTCTAGGGGAACCTGTAACACCAGCCACCTCTATAATTTTCATTTATAGGTGCGGTTCATTTTAGGACAGCCCCTACAATAAATTTTCCCACAAAAAAAATCAAATTTTGTATTTCAAATCTAAGCAGAACATATAAACATTTGGTATTTCAAATCTGACTAGAATATATAAACATAATAAAAGGTCCCTATATGATTTTGGTAATTAAGTGACAACTTATGTGAACTAATATGTGTTTGAGTGATATACACAGGAGATTAGTTCACATAAGATTGTGTGATGAAGGAGCTTATTGCACATGAGACATGACATGGAGTCATGTGACCAAGGTGGAGAAGATCAAGATAAGGCTTGGCTTGATGGACCGATTACAAGTGTGAAGAGCAAGCGAGTGATGCTTGGCGCTGATGGACCGACAAGACAGAGAAGAACAAGTGAGGTCAAGATCAATGAACCAACACAATCACGTGATGATATGAAGTGAATCATATCATTTGATGAAAGGTTGGTACATGTGTTGCATCAACATTGGAGAAATATATGGAATAGAATGCGCAAGGCAAAGTTATGTTTATAGAACATTTCATTTCACTGGTCATAGGTGTGTAGAGAAGTTTATGACTGGGATTAGGATAGATGATCGTACTATCAATAGGGGCAAACTTGTTTGCATATTGGTCATCTAGTGCCACTTGAGTGACCTAACATTGAGATGCATTAGGATCGAGTGGCGTGGTGAGAGAAAGTAAAAATCCTTTTGAAAAATTATTGTGAAAATGCTAACACACATGCACATGGTGGTGTACACTTGGTGTTGTTGGCACATTTGCAAAGAAGAAGGTGTTGGAGTTGAAGTGGATTAACTCGGAAAGTTAGAGAAGGTTTGGAGCTCACTAAGGAGCACTGGACGTTGTCCCTAGGGGCACCAGACGCATCCGGTGGCTTACCCTAGGGATGGTCTGGCTGTTGAAGAGCACCATACGCTATCCCAGGGGGGCACTGGGCGCGTCCGGTGGTTAACCCTAGATGGTCTGGCTACAGAGCGAGCCCCGGACGTTGTGCGAGTCCAGTGAGGGGTCACCGAACGCGTCCGGTGTGTTTAGGTTGTCTCTGGAACCTTTCTAGAGATCTCTATACGCTACGCACCGGACACGACACTTGAAGTAATCATGCATCCGGTGGTTGAGTGAGAAGTGCTCACTGTGAAGCACTGAATGTTAGGTGTTTTCGGTGAAGGGTCACCGAACGCATCTGGTCTGAAAATGTCTTCTCTAGACCTCTCTATGTTGTCACTAGACGCTGCAACGTGGAGAGTCCAACTACACCGGATGCATCCTGTGCTTGCATAGAGAAAGTGAATGCATTGAGAAGTTGCACGGCAACGGTCGATTTCAAACGGTTAGTACACATGTCGTTAGGCGGTGCATCGGATGCTAGCACCGGATGCGTCCGATGTAACATCAAGGTGCGTCTGGTGCATACGCAAAATGCCCAGTGAAGGGGTATTTTTGGAGGCGCTGCCGCGGGTGGCGGACTATCTGCACTCTACGAGCAGACAGCCTGTCGGTGTGTTCTTGAACCCCAACGGCTAGTTTTTTCCCTCCCTCTATAAGTAGAGGGGTGGTCGGCCCTTGAAGGTTGAGCACCTTGGGGATGTGTTGTCCTAGGTTGTGCTTGGCATAGGAGCCCTCTAACTCACTTGTGCTTGCTAGTGTGAGAATCAATAACAAAATGAGTGATCTCTAGTGTGTTGCTTTGAGAGATAGCTTCGTGTGGCACTAAGTGATTGTGTTGCAAGCTAGTGGTGCTTGTTACTCTTGGAGGTTGCCACCTTATAGATGGTTTGGTGGTTGTGGCTCTGTCGAAGCATGCAAGGAGATTTTGCGCGGCTACGGAGAAGAGCTTGTGAGGGGTATTGTGCTCACCCCGCGGGAGATTACGAAGAGCAACTCTAGTTGAGTGTATCGTTGAGTGCCCTCATCTTGTGTTGGTTATGCGGCATCCCTTGATTGGGTTAGGCGAGTGAGGCCTATAAAAAGTCATAAACCTCCAAGTGAGTGAGCCGATACAATAGGAACTAGCTTGGTGGCAATCAAGTGAACCTCGGGAGAAAAATCACCGTGTCATCCTTGTCTGTATCTTCTTGGTGGTTTGCATTCTCCATTCACTAGCTTGTATTTAATTATTCATACTTGTGCTAGTGATTATTTGTTGCTCTTGTAACTAGTTTAGCTTGTGTAGCTTGCTTAGTTACCATCTAGCTTGTGTAGCATATAAGTAGCTCTTGTGTGACTAATTGGCTTGCATAGTCTTGTTAGTCACATTGCTTAGTTTGTGTAGCTAAGTAATTTGAGCTCTCTAGTTTGGCATGTGTAGCCTTGCTATTGAGTATTTCTAGTGAGCTTAGGTTGTGTGCGCTTTGCATTCACTAGCTTGTGTAGGAGCTCCCGGTCTGCTTAGAGTACTAGTTGCTTAGGTTTGTGTGACCTTGCAACATAGACTTGTTTAGGTGAGCTTCCTAGCTCGGCACCTTAGTTAGCACTATTGACATAATTTTCTAGGTGTTTGAGTTATATATAGAGGGGTGTAGTCTTAGACCAATAGTTTTAATTCCGCATTTGTTTCGGATAACTGATACGATTAATTTTTAGAAAGGACTATTCACCCCCCCCCCTCTAGTTCGCCATCTCGACCCTTCACATATATGATTCAAATCAACAAATAATGATCAAAAAGATATATATATATATATATATATATTATTCACAAGAACATTTTACCGAATAAATTATAAGTCCACATTACATTTACATAATTCACAAATGCAGTCGTTCCACAAGTCCGATAACATTACCAATGTCACATATGTTCATAGATTCAATCAATAACCTAAGCTTGGCCTCTCTAGCTCATGAAGATATGATGTTAATGATGAAGAATGCTTCCTAATTTGGATGTTGGGTCATGGTAAATGTCTCTTATGTGTATAATCTAATCTAATATGAAGTTGCAAAGGTCACCAATGAGCTCCAATAGGTTGCCATTTTCATGTGGTTTAGCTCTCATTCCTTTCTCTTCTTTCCACTATAAGAAAACAAGTGTAGATATAGTATTTTGTAACATTAATATTTGATCCTTTCTAGATTTTCTAGACCTTTTGGTCTCTTTAGTAAAATCTCTAGTTCAAGAGTGTGAAGTATTTTCTCTAAAGAATCACCATCATTTTCATCCCCAACATGCCCTCTGTCATCATTATTGGCACCACCTTATTCATTGATAAACTCAAGATCCATTCGTGCATCGAGCTCTGTTGAGAATTAGGCTAGGTAATCAAGGGTTTTGGCGTCATCTTCTTGATCAACAACGTCATTAACTATCATTTCACCATGACGAATCCACACCGTGTAGTCCTTAACAAATCCTCACATAATCAAATGTGATTTGATGATACTCATATCTTTCCATGCGAGATGATTTTTGCAGTCACTACAAGGACAAATAATTGAATCCTTATTTTATGTCAATGTCATTACATGCTTCTCTACAACTTAAATAAATTTATCCATCTTTTCAAGGAAACTGACGTTAAACCTTAATGAACCATACATCCAAGACCTCATGTACTCCATATTTTATGACAACAAAAAGGACTCATTATTCAAATATATATACATAATTATCAATAATTATATAGAATGTAACAATCACGTTCATGGAAAACAATTAATATTTTATGACATCAAAAAGGACTGATCAATAATGCTTATTTATCCACTTTATTTTCTTGATTACAATTACTAATATTTTGAAGACAAACATTAATATTTCTCTACCCTTAATTTCAAAGATGAATATTAGCAACTAATATTTTACCACTATCCTTCATGCAAAATGAATCACATTTATGTGACAAATAAAAATTAATAAGTGTAACTAGTAAAAGAAAAAAAAAACCCTAGTTCTAGATCTAGATATACATGAAAGATTGAAAAAATAACTAATAGTCCACTAAAACCAAGCAAGATCCACTAAATGAGGGTGTAATCTCAGTACTCTAACTAATTTAACCTAATAACTTAAAAAATTTGGTCTATGTTGCTTCATACGTAGCTCAAGCACCATATAATTCAAACCTTAGACCTCACCTTCACTTGTAACCCCCTCTTCACTCCACTCAATTAGCACTTGTGTCAATAAAATATATTTCTTCTCCCCATATTATACTTAACCAAATTTAAATAGAGTGTTTGAGACTCAACTCAAATGAAAAAGTTGTCAACTATAAAGTTTTTTAACTTTTGAGATCTACAATTTTTATTTATGTCATTTTTCAATCCTGGATTGTTTAAAACATTTGAGTTTCAAATGTATCAACTCAGCAAGTAATTATCCTTATTTAGATACTTTCAAATGAAAAAATCAGAAAAAAAAAAATCAACTACAAAGTTATTTAACCTTTTGAGAGCTACAACTTTTGTTTAGGTTATTTCTCCATTTGAGGTTATTCGAAAAAAAACAAATTTCAAATGGGACAAATTCAAACGTAGTTTTCCTTCATTAGAGTTGTGAACTATAAAGTTCTATAACTTTTCGAGATCTATAACTTTTATTTTGGTCATTTCTTCATCCAAAAATGTTTGAAAAATTCAAAATCTAGTACTTGATTTGTTGAAATTAAAGGTATAACTGAGGCGGCCACTTAAGACAACCGCCTCGGTTAATGGATATTAATTGAGGTTGTTATATTACAAATGTCTGTCTCGATTAATGGATTTACTGAGATAGTTGCGTTAGAATGGCTGCCTCGGTTAATGTCTCAGAGGCGGTTACGTTAAAAATACTCATCTCTGTTAATGGATTTTAAGAGGTGGTTTCTCGTAACCACTTCTGTTAATAAAAAAGCGACCACCTCATTTAATGTCTGGCATTAAACCAGGGTGGTTGAAGTTTCTAACCGCCTTCGAGGCTTTTTTTTAAAGGTGGCGGTAAAGTTTTGTTTAGTAGTGACTTGTACTAGTTGATTATATTAGCGTTACCTGAAATTATCTTAAAATTCAGCCCGAGCAGTAAAAAGGAAGATACATAGCATGGGGTGACGGCCAGCTGCGTAATCTTTAATATTCCAACATAACGGTGTTGCCAAACAACTAATTGGTCAGGAATGCCATGGCGAGCCGTTACTCGTTATTTTGTTTTGCCATGCCCATCATTGGCGACGATGAGACTAGCTAGGGAGCCGCGACTACTCCACTGAGCAACGCACTTGGCGTCTGGCGACTCGTTTTAATTTGGTCCCAGCGACGACCGTTGAACCCCTGGAGTAGCATATATAGTGCATGCAGACAGCGAACAAATGCAATGCCCAAGCTACTACTACCTCTCAGTTTATTATTTACCCATCATCCCAGGACCAACCACGTACAGAAACAGACACAGACACACGATGCACTCCGCCCGAGTTCTAGTCGCTGCCATGTGTATGCTCCCGTTGTTGCTGGGAGCGCCCACGGCGGTCCATGGAACCTCTGGCAAGCACAAGCGACCCCTCCATATCCCTTCCAGGGAATCCCTGTTACACTGCCCCTCACGCTGCGGGGACATCAAAATCTCCTACCCCTTCGGGATAGGACCCGGTTGCTTCAAGCAAGGCTTCGAGCTCACCTGCAATCACACTACTTCTCATCATTCCCCTGCTAGACTCTTTTTCGCAAATAGTACCACTCAGATCATGTCCTCTATTGTTGACGACTATAATTATGTTTATGTTTCTGCTTTCGATTTCACCGTCACCAAGATCCCAGGGTCGACACATACAATAGGACATGGGAGGCACCTGCTAAGGGTGTCATGCTGGATGGAGCAGGGAACAATCTGCACGTTGTGGGCTGTGATGTTGACGTCTACCTGTTTAGCCATAATACCACTGATCTCATCGGTGCTTGCACAAGTACATGCAGAGATGGCAAGAACATCATGGAAAGTTCAGCCGTGCAGGAGAGTGGCTGTCAGGGGAACAATGGCTGCTGCAGCATCCCGTTGGTGTCGGACCTGAAACTACAAGCGTTTTGGGTCAAGCTTGTTCATCATGACATTGACAGCGCAATAGCAAAGCAGCACCCTGATGTCAAGTTTATCGTATCAAAATATTATGATTACTCTACATACGATCTTTACTCAAGTCGGGTAAATTCAAGCAATGTGGTAGGTGCGTGGCTTGAGATTGCCATCACGGACCAACCAAGCTGTGAAAGTGGCAAAATGAATCATGAAAGCTATGCCTGTAATAGTGTCAGCGACTGCTACAACATACCCTCTGGAGGAGGATACAATTGCCTTTGTACAGATTACTCGCAAGGCAACCCCTACATTATAGATGGCTGCATCCAAGGTATATTTCTTCTTGTCCATTTAAATTGTTCAACAAATATTTCTAGATCAATTTGGATGCAATACTTCTTCGTTTGTCTCGCGCTGCGCTGCCACTGCCAGTTATATGATGCCACAAAGCACCCTGCACCCCCACCAGTTTAAATATGCGACGATTAATTTTATCCACAAGTCTGTAGTAGTAATAATTTTCATTGCTCACAATCATCACCATACTTTATTTGCCATAAAGCAGCGTATAATTCAAGGCCAAAAGAGGCATGTACGAGATCATGTGGAAACATGACAATACCGTTCCCTTTTGGGATAGAAGACGGTTGTTTTGCAAGCAGTGACTTTCAACTCAACTGCACAGAAAGTAATGTCACTGTTCTTGACCGTGGTTACGCACAATATCGTGTGACTAATCTAGCACTTGATGATGGACTTCTGGCTGTTACCAACATGCTGAATGACACAAGCTCCAACAACATGGAAATGCTAGTCAAATCTAACTATGCTGAATTAGTTGAGTCTGCTTTCGGTGGTATTTTTGATTTCTCTCAGGAGGATGAAATGATAGTAAAATGGGTTGTTGCCAGCTTAACTTGTCAACAAGCTATGCAAATGAATGCATATGCATGTGTCAGTCATAACAGTGACTGCCAAAATATCGCACGAGGGAAATCGCGTGATGGGTATCGCTGCAAGTGTCGCGAAGGCTTCCAAGGAAATCCATACCTGCTTGATAATTGCACAGGTTATATGTCTCTCTTAACCATATTTGCACTTTTTTGCATTTTTTCAATCATTCATTTATATATAAATAATGCAAAAATACATACTGTACAAAACGTGTTATTCAAAGCCATTTATAATCATCATATGCACTACTTGCATCACCAGCAGCTCTATATGTACATGATCACCGAAGACATTGGTTTTTGAAACTTAAAACTTATGCATGGTTTACTTGCGACACCTCATATGACGAAATTATTCGCATTGGTGTAGACATTGATGAGTGCTCTATTCCAAATAAATGTAATGGAATATGCCACAACCTTGATGGAGGCTTCAAATGTGTTATCTCAACTAAGCTGCATAATATAATTCTAGGTCAGTATTTTTAATTTTTGTCAATCATTGGAATTTGAATTAACAAATATTTATATCCATCTTAAATAAAATGGTGTAGGTATTGCCATTGGGCTTGCTTGTGGCCTTAGCTCCATAAGTATTGCACTAGGTGTGATCGTACTCACACGTAAGTGGAAGAAAGGCATCCAAAAGAGAATCCGAAGAGCATATTTCATGAAAAATCAAGGTCTACTCTTGGAGCAATTAATCACGAATGAAAATACTACAAACAAGACTAAGATATTCTCCTTAGAGGAGCTAGAGGAGGCAACCAATAACTTTGATGCTACTCGTGTTCTTGGTTGTGGAGGACATGGCACAGTTTATAAAGGGATTCTATCCGACCAACGTGTGGTGGCTATAAAAAAATCTAAAATAGTGGAGCAAATAGAGATAGATCAATTTATCAATGAAGTTGCTATTTTGTCCCAAATCATACACCGAAATGTTGTGAAACTTTTTGGTTGTTGCTTAGAAGATGAGGTTCCTTTACTAGTATATGAGTTCATATCAAATGGTACTCTATATGACCTACTTCACACAGACATCACAACAAAATGTTTTCTATCATGGGATGATCGTATAAGGATTGCAATAGAAGCAGCAGGGGCACTTGCTTATCTACATTCAGCTGCTTCAATACCAATTTTCCATAGAGATGTGAAGTCTTCAAATATACTCTTGGATGACAACTTCACCACAAAGATTTCAGATTTTGGTGCTTCAAGATCTCTTTCACTGGATGAGACTCATGTGGTGACAATTGTTCAAGGGACATTCGGCTACTTGGATCCAGAGTATTATCATACTGGTCAACTGAGTGAGAAAAGTGATGTGTACAGTTTTGGAGTAATTCTTGTGGAACTTTTGATGAGAAAAAAACCAATTTTTGTTAATGATATAGGTGAAAAACAAAACTTGTCCCGCTTCTTCATTGAAGGATTTCATGAAGGGTCTCTTTTGGAAATAATGGATCCTCAAGTTGTGGAAGACGCGGACCAGGAAGAGATTAGTGAAATTGCCTCACTTACAGAAGCATGCTTAAGGGTAAAAGGAGGAGAGAGACCTACTATGAAAGAAGTAGAGATGAGGTTGCAGTTTCTAGGAACAAAGAGGCTTCGAAAAAGACAAAATTTACATGAAAATGATAGAGATATTGAGCCTGTGTTCTTCTCAGAAGCTAAGAACCTAAATGAACATACCGATCTTGTCAATGGTTCCAATACAACAACCAAGAGGTTATCTGGATGCTACAGTTTGGAGCAAGAATCTGTCTCATCACTTGGACCACGCTAACTACATCTGTGAAAGACAAGAGAGGGTATTCTTAGTTTATATAATAGATGCATATGAGATGGCACATATTTTAGTGAAGAGTTACAATACACTTAGTATGTTTGGATGATATTGTATCACATATTTAGTTGTGTTACGCATGATGTATATATTGTAAGCCACGTCTCTTGTATACCTTTATATTTGCTAGATGCATAAGGTGTAACATAAGTCACTATATTAAAGATGAGATTGTCTAAGAAATAGTTGTGGTTTCAGTGATTCTAGTTTGCATTTATCGAATATGTGGTTTAAACTACAACATGAATGTTCCTGCATTTTGGCTCTTGTTCAGCTACATCAGGAGTGTCCACCGCTCTCCATGAAAAATGCCTTCAACGTGCTCCTATGTATCCGTTCCACTACCTCCATGCCTCACTACCCTCACACTACAACGACATCAAAATATACTACCCCTTTGATATAGATCTAGGTTGCCTTAATCAAAAGGCTTCAAGCTCACATGAAGTCACCCAGCTCTCCTCTTAGCCTTCTTTCACAATAATGTTGGACTCTAGTTCGACTTGGTCCATTTTTATTCAATTAAATCAAAACTCAAAAATCATATTAAATTCTTGGTGCAATAAATTAAAGATTTAGTCCCACATTGAAAATGACTAAAGGTTGACTCAACTTAAATAGGTGAGTATGGTGCACATCTATTGTGAAGTTAAGAGAGGCAAAAGGTGTTCGCCACACATGTGCAATGAGCCTTGGCATTCTGAGGCATGAGTGTGACTGCGTGAGACACCCATGCTGGGTGGGCTAGTTTCTCCACTTGGGATGGTTGATGGCATGTTGTCCCGTCTCTGGTTCACTCATGAGCACAACCTCCAACACCCATGCTTCTTTGTCGCCACTACTCTGTCTCCAAAATGGAGTAGAAAACGTTTTTTTAGGAAGAACTTCTTCACATGACTACTTGATCATGTTTGTCTACTTTCTAACGTCTCCTATAAATGGAGGTGACTGACTGCTTCTCGATGAACGTTTGAGGGACTACATTGCGTACCTTTTTCAGCATCAACTATCGTTTGACGAACGTTTGATCAGGAACAAATAACTCTCATTTTGATGAAGCACGACACATTGATCCAGCTTCGAATAAATAGACCTGAACCCTACAATCTTAGCACCATGACTCCTCTCGAGTTATCAACCATGTCACCAACCAGTTACCTTGCCAAAAAGGCTAATCCTTATCTGTGAAATGAAGTACACAAGCAAGAACTTGAAAGTATGCAACTCAAAAGATGGGACAAACTGCCGATGTATGATTAAGATCTCAAAGTGAGGTCCACAAACCAGATAATGGCGACTATTGAAGACATATTGTTCTAAGCAAAACCCAAAACCTAACTAAGGTGGAAACAACTTATATAAAGGGTTTAGGGTTGTTGCGTCCCCTAGATGCGATCCCCTAATGGGCTCTGAAAGGACCGTGACGCCTAAAAGGGGGGGGGGTGAATTAGGCAACTTAAAACTCTAACTCTAAACTATAGCCTCCTTTTCTAACCTGAGCAAAAACCTATGCAAAAGTTAAAGTATTTATATGTGCAACTATGGTTTTGCTAAGTGTGTTGCTATCTCTACCAAAAAAGAGTCATGCATCCTAGGTTCCAAAACTACCAACTAGCCTATCAACTAAGCTAGGAAAGGTAAAGCTTACACCCCAAGTACAATGTAAATGTGGAAGCTAAAGAGAGTGGTAGAAATGCAAACTCCTATCGATGACTCCTGTATTTTTACCAAAGTATCAAAAAGCGCACAAGCTTCCCCATAGTCCTTGTTGGAGCCCCCTCGCAAGGAATCCCTCACAAGGGCCAAGCTCCTAGTCGGGTAATTCCGTGGATAGCCTCAGGTCTTCCCCACATGTAAGTGGGTCTCTGACATGCCTTCCGTCAAGCCACTCCCGGATGTTGTTGGCGTCTTCACTATCAAGCTTCTGGTTGAAACACCATGGGCCTTGTTCCCTCGGTACATGGTGGTGGCCAAACCAAACACGGTTGGTGTGATCTCGCAAGACTACAAGCCCTTCCTATGTACAAGCAATGATGCATGCAAGCACCGAGTAGTAAAAGGTATGCAAACCTCACTAAATATTTGGCCTAAACCTAGAGCAAGCGCATAAGATGTGGTCTAACTAATCTAAGCACTTCACAAAGCACCTATGCTAATCACCAAGTTTATCACTAAGAACTATGCATATGGAGAGCACTAGAATAGTGTACCAACACACTTTGTATGTTTCCTCAGTTCTCCACTCTTCATTTGGCCGGCCATGGGGTATAAATAGGCCATAAGACAAATAGAGCCATTGGTCACCTTGGAGCTTTTTTCTGCGTTGCTTCGAACCAGACCCTGGGGGTTGGTCCAGACCAATGTGGCTCGGTCCGGATCCCCTCCAACGGTCTCGAACACTTGACCGTTGAGTTCGCGCTCTGAGGCTAACAGTGGGTCATCGCCTCTGGACTAGACTCCATTGGTCTGGATCCCTGGTTCGGCTACGTCTGGATGCTTTGAGCGCCTCTAGAACCTCTCTATTCCCATCCAGACCATTCGCCATTGGTTCGAAGAACCACTATTCCTAGGGTCTGAAGCTGCCTTAGGCAACCGAACATGGAGCCAATGGTCCGGATGACCATTCGCCATGGTTCGGAGCACCCTGTTGCTAGGGTTTCCTTCCGGACCGGCAGTCAAACGTCAGGATCCTCATCACCTCGAGTCCGAAGCTTCGTGTGATGCTTCATTTATTCACGATCCTTACATCCGGTTTGGTTCTATCCTTCGTGCTTGGACTTTGCTTAATCTTGTAAGTCAATCATTGTGCTTTAAAGGTCTTGCTTGAGGTGTTGATCATTCAAATCACCAAGTTATCTTTGTCCGAGTCATGTTTGCACTCTCTTGGACTACAAAACAAACACTTAGAAACTCGTTAGTCCAATGTGGTTATGTTGATCATCAAACACCGAAAACTAAACTACATGGGACAAGGTTCCATGTTCCTTACAAGCTCTTACATGATACACGGCCCAACGAATAAAAGACGGTGATGTAGAACCGTGACAAATTATGAACGTTGACTTTTTTTCGACGATTCCCGTTGACTACGTTGGAATTTGGACCTCAAACAAAATTTATTGGTTAGCTTATGAAATTATTTTTCCAACCATACGTGGATCATCAAAAACAAAGTCTAGATGTGTTCTAGTCCTGCAAGCCAAGGTAGAGTGAAGAATCATGGCCCTAGTGGTTTCGGTGATTAACGACAATTGAGGATTATTATGGCTAACGTGTGTTTTGCAGAGGCTATGTGTAGCTTAGCCATAGGGATCAATGACAATGGGCTTCAACGGTTATCACTAAGCCCCCAAGATGGATATCGTTTCAGATTTCAAAGATGACATGATGAAGACCCTAGAATGATAGGCTAAGTGCCATAAGGAGATGAAGGGCACTTAGAATTAGATAGGGCTTTATTTGATCTTTGACCGTACTATCAAGGGGGGTCTTGATGAGTAGCTTGACTTAGGAGAGCTTCATGACTTAGGTGTGGTGCACACTTTACTTCTTTAGCTCTAAGCAAGTATGGTGACCGTAAGATAGCCTAGAAGACCTTCCGTTTTCATCGCGATGAATTTAGAAGTTGAGAAGGCTGAGTTCTAGGCGACGGACGCTCCAGACAGAGGCGTTGGACGCTGTCCGTCACGCTAGACAGAGGCGTCGGACGCTGGGGTATATGTCTCCGAGCATCTGTCGGCCTAACAGAGAGCTCTGAGTTGGCCTGCGAGCTTGAGTGAGCGTCGGACGCTGTCCGTCGCTTATGCGTCGGACGCTGAGAGAGCGTCCGTCGGCCTTCCAGAGAACCTTGTTTTCAGCCCGAGCTAGAGAGAAGCGTCGGACGCTGTCTGTCGCCCCTGCGACGAAGCGTCCATCGCTAGGAAAAGGTGGCAGAACTAGCCGTTGGGCAGGGCGTCGGACCGTCCGTCGCCTAGGCGCCAGAGCGTCCGTCGCCTAGGCGTCGGAGATTGTCGGCGGCCCTTCTTCATCGACTTGTGATCGGTTTGTGGGCGGTTCACCAAGCCGGAGTGGCGAAGAACCAACCCGTAGAGAGCACTCATCCCTTGCGTGGGATTGAGAGGGAGCAATACCTTGCGAGGTGCTCCAACGAGGACTAGGGGGGAGTGTCGACTCCTCGATACCTCGGCAAAACATCGTCGTGTCAAGAATCTCTTTCCCTAGCTCTTTCATACCGCATTACATTCTGCACTTGTTCTTCAATTCATACTATAATTGTGTAGGTTTTTTTTTCGCTTTCTATTGTCTTGCTACCGCTTTCTAGCTAGGACACACAATTGGTAGGCACTAGGGGTAATTGGCATTGCTAGGATTTCATATTGCTTTAGAAATTTGAAATAAGCCCAATTCAACCCCCCTGTCTTGGGCATCTTGATCCTTTCAATTGGTATCGGAGCAAGGTTTGCTCTAAATTAGGCTTCACCGCCTAGAGCAAGATGTCCCATGGGGATGGACCACCACCCATGTTTGATGGGGATGATTTTCCTTATTGGAAAGTGCGGATGGAGGCCTACCTTGAGGCTGTGGATATCGGTGTGCACAAAGCCGCTACCTTAGGTGGCACCGTGTTCGCCGAGGATCCCTTCTTTGAGAAGAACAATGCCAAGGAAAAGAACATTCTTTTCCGTGGCATTGGCAAGGATGTGTTCAACCGTGTGCGTAATTGCAAAACCGCTAACGATGTTTGGACAAACATTTGTGCGCTACACGAAGGGACCAAATGTGAGCGTGAGGAACGCTACCATTTGGTCATGGCTAAGTTGAACTCCTTTGCTATGCTTGCTCATGAGAATGCTAATGAGATGTACTCACGTCTTAATATTCTTGTAGAGGAGTTGAATGGTCTTGGGCTCACCCAAATGCAACCTGCCGATGTGGTGCGCAAGATTCTTTGTCTTGCTAATTGACAAGTATGACCACATCGTCACCGTTCTTCACCAAGGGGATCTCTCCGCTTCTACACCAACACAAGTGTTGGGCAAGATCAATGCTCATGAGATGTACATGAAGATCGGTGATGGTGGCTCTTCATCCTCCTCCAAGAAGAAAGAAAAAGAGAAGGAGGAGAAGAAAGACTTGGCCCTCAAAGCTTCCACCAAAGAGAAGTGCAAGATCCAATTGGTGGTTGAGGACTCAAGTGATGAAGATGATGAAGACAACATCGCTCTCATGGTGAAGAAGACCATCAAGATGTTGAAGAGGCTAAACAAGAATGGAGTCAAGTTTGACTCAAAGAAGAAGAAATTCTTCACAAGCTCTTCAAGGAAGCCCATCTCACAAATGAAGTGCTACAATTGTGGGATCCTTGGTCATTTAGCTCATACTTGCACCGAAGAGAAGAAAG
Organism: Microstegium vimineum; assembly: GCA_022036555.1. Classification (NCBI taxonomy): domain Eukaryota; kingdom Viridiplantae; phylum Streptophyta; class Magnoliopsida; order Poales; family Poaceae; genus Microstegium; species Microstegium vimineum. Next base: position 4,436,844 of record CM039121.1, read on the forward strand.
ACAAGTTCAAGAACTACAAGAACAAGAAGGGTGCACAAGATGACTCAAGTGATGATGAGAAGAAGGAAGACAAGACTTACATGAAGAAGAACTTCGACTTCCACAAGAAGAAGAAGAATGGCAAGGCTTACATTGTTGGAGATTAGCTCACCGACATTGAAGATTCAAGTGAGCCCTCTGATAGTGAGAGTGAAGATGAGAAGGTGGCCGCATTGGTGATTGGTTCTTCTACTCCACCGCCACCTCCTCCATCATCACTGGGCTCATCCTCTACACACCTATGCCTCATGGCTAAGGGTGACAAGAAGGTACAAAAAGAGGATGATGGTAGTGATTCCTCTAGTGATGAGAGTGATGATGAATAAACACCATCCTATGATGAACTAATTAAAATTTGCAACAAGTACTCTAGCATCATCATAAAGTACAAAGATAAAAATGACAAACTCCAAAACATCAAGGAAAACTTGCATGCTAAGCTTGATGCCTTGACTAGTGCTAATGATGATTTGAAGCTTGAGAACAATTCTCTCACATCTAGCACTAGGGAGCTCAAAGCCTCACTCAAGCAAATGAATGAGAAACATGATAAGCTTGAGAGGTCAACACAAGAGCTCCACACAAGGTATAACTTGCTAAAAGATGACTACAACCAAGTGAAAAATGAACATGGCACACTTATGGTAGCTAATTAATTGCTTACTAATGATCTTGCTACACATGTTGCTATTAACCCGGTTGTTAAGTGTGATATAACTACTTCTTGTGAGGACTTGCTTGATGAAGTTGCTAGTGAGAAAAAAGCTAAGTGCAAGGGCAAGAAGATAGTTGAAGCCGACAAGTATGATGACTATGTGAAGATGAGGGAAGAGAACTCAAAGCTCAAGGAAGAGCTAATCAACCTCAAGGCAAACAAGCCCTTCACTATCAAGTCGGCCAAGGAAGATGACAAGGATGCAAGCACCTTGATCAACACACTTAGAGAAGAAAATGCAAAGCTCAAGAATGAGAAGATCAAGCTTGCAAGTGGATTGGAGAAGTTCACCAAGGGCCACAACCTCCAAAGTGAGCTCTTGATGAACACCATGATGAAGAATGACAAGACCGGTATTGGGTTCAAGGAGAACCAAATAATGAAGGCTAAAGTCAAGATTGAAGCAAAGAACTATTACAAGAACAAGTACAATAGCTACAATCAAGAGAAGCCAAAGCCCAAGCCCAAGAGATGCTTTGGATGTGGACAACTTGGTCACTTTGAGTTTCAATGCAAGACTCCACCTCCCAAGACCTTGCCCAAGCACACAAGGCCATTTGCTCATGATGCACACTTTGTCATCAAACAAGGACTCCAAGGGTAGACCTGTAACAATCCACAATTCCCTCGAAGGGAAATCCACATAATGTGATAGTCCCAGGAATACCAAGTTATCACATTATTATTATACAGCTGATACCACAGTCATACATCGAGATTACAAGTTTACAAGTATTACAACTTAGAGATTCATACCCTACTACAACACGATATTAGCGGAAGACGCACATGAATGATATCAGAGTAGAAGCAACGTGCCAGCGGGTGAAGGCTCCTCCTTCACGGGCAACCTTGAGCGTAGGACAAGACCACCTAAACCTCCGGATCCTTGTTGTTGTCGTCAAAGATAGCATCAAAACCTGACAAATAACTTTCAGTACGATTTGTACTAGCCACTGTTTCCCACCCTATGCTTTTGCGTTCGCTTTGTGGTAAGTGGAATGCAAGGATATAGCAAAAGACTTATTTATGGCGGTAGTTTTCCTATGCATATAGTAATCAATATTTAATGTATAATTGTATCTCAAGTTTTAACACATTTCCCACACATCCATCCCATCCACACACATCTCACCACACTCTCACTCTCTAGGCGACAAGGACAACTCCCTCTCGTCCTTGTCTCAGCGGCTCACAGCCGGATCCTGCAAAACCCAGGGGGAGAAAAGAAGGGACTCATCTCTCTAAAGCAAGCGAGGCGTAGGTCACGAGAAGTCCATATCCGAGGATGCGGCTATACGTATAGATCGATCAACTCTACAGAGGGTGTACACCTGTACCCACAAGATCACCATCATCGACATTGTACAACGCCTAGGCTGATAACGGGCTATCTCCCGATCCAGAACGATACCATCCTACCACTCAGCCCTGGGGCTCCCCAGCGCACCGACAAACTGAGACTGGGAGACGTAGCACCTGGCCACCGTGGTACTATGCATCTAGGATGGTGCCGGATCCCAACACTGGCACCACCCACCCTTATCACCTCACAACCTAGCAGTAATGGCATTGCCCAAACCGGTAGACATCCGCACCCCGCCCATTCAGGACGAGTGGTGTGCACAAACAAAGCTCATGGTTCTGATTCCCTTGCTATTCTAGATCCTAGGTGGGATCAGACAGGTCATCTTCCTTAATCGGGTACTCCCCCGTGCCATCACAGCACCTCTATCCCGGGGCTCACCCCAGGATCTCCTCAGAACACAGATGTACCCGCCACAGGTACCTCTCGTGGGGATGCCTAGGTCGCACCCCCGGCAAGACTCGTCCCACGGACTCGTTGTAGGACCTGTCTGATCAACTCAACCCTCACCACACACCCAAGACACACGTCAAGATCTCCCCAGCATTATCATCGTTATAACGGCACACAGTGCCTAGCCACTCACAAACAATCCTCCACTCAGCATCACATCATAGACATAATGCGAAGTAGAAGTAAGCAGTGAGCAAGTAAGTAAAGCGAGGTGTCTATCCTAACAGCGGGTGTGCAGGGGTAAGGTTGCGACAAGGTAAAGGCTTTCCAAGCAATCTACCATGCAACCTATCAGTTTAATTACAGAAAGTAAAGCACTAGCATCTATGTATATGCATGTCTAATAGGATTCTACGAGGTTGGGTGGGACGTGGCACCTGTTTGTTATAGATTCAAATATTCATCCACATCCTGTTGCTGCTCCTGTCTCCTGCCTCCAACGGATCACCGGTCTGATCAACATCGCCCTCGATGTAACTACCTCGATAGAGCGACAAACAAGGAAGAAAACAATCAAATCCTTAACCAAGATCCAAACTAAAAGATAGCAAGACACAAAAAGAGCGGCTAACGACAAAAGATGTCAAAATACTTAGCCCTCACGGTGGTTGTCCGTTTTCCTCGGGATCAAAAATAAAACATGAGTGGTTGTCTGCTGTAACACCCGAAAATTTGAATTTTTGAAATAGATTGAAATTGTTTTAATTTTGAATTTTGTGCTCATGAAAATGTAGGAAAATAAAAACATTTTCATCAAATTAAAAATTGACCTAGGGTTTAGCAACACGTTTGAGCATTCATGACTTTGCATGGGTTTCAATTGTTTGAGTGGTTTTTGAAAAGGATTCAAACCTGTATTTGAAAACGCTTTCGAAAATAATTTGGAAAACCAGACTCTAGAAATTGAAAAGCCTTTCTTTTCTTTCTCCCTCCTTCTCCCAATCTAGCCCGAGGCCTTCTCTCCTGCTCTATCCTTTTGGCCCGCTCAGGCAACCCTCCTTTCCTTTTCCCTCTTGGGCCCGCTCGGCCGAAGCCCAGTGCAGAGCACTGCACTGTCCCTTCCTCCTTTGGCCCAGCCAGGCGTTCTTCTCGGTCCTGCAGAGCCCGGGCGGGAGCAAGCCTCCCCTTCCCTCCTCCTTGTCTCGCTGACACTGCGGACCCGCGCGTCAACGCCTTCCTTCACCTCTCCTTGGCTGAACCTAAGTCGGCACAGAACTCCACAACCGTGCCTCCCCTTCCCCGATTTCTTTGGGAATCCCTTCCTAATCCACACAGATATTGCATCTATATCACCCGCCTATCCAGTCGCCCTATTTTTTTCCCATCTAGTTGCCCCCTTCGCCTTGCCGTAGAACGCGCCGAGCCGCAAGCCCAAGCTCCAGCCGCCATTGACGCCCTTGAAGCCTCCCGAAGCTCCTCGGTCGCTAGCTAGCCATCTTCTGCCTCAAGGGTAAGGTGAGGGATCCCGTGTACTTCCTCCCTCACTCAATTTTGCGCTAGCTTGCTCACGCCGACCCACCGTCATGCACAGGGGATCGGAAGCCGCTTCTCACCGCCGCCAGCCACCCCTGCTCCCTTTCGACTCACACGAAACCCTGTGGTGAGCTCTCCTTCCATCCCTCTTTCTTCTGGTGTCTCTGGTTTCCGTTTTGGTGGCCCGTAGGCCCTACTTCCTTCGCGCCGGCGAGCTCCCACGCCGGAACCATGGCGAACCGCCGCGCCGGCCCACTGTTCCCGGCTGACACCCTCTCTCTCCTTTCCCCTTCTATCTGAGTCGTCAGATCTGTGATCGACGCTCGAGATAAGAAGATACCCCTTCGAGGGGAATTTTGTTAAAGAGCCCCTAGTCTTTCACCCCTCTCAACCCGCCGTCCATGGCGCCATCCCCGAATATGCCTTCACCGCTGGAAAGCGTAATCTCCGTCGGATTTGTTTTATTTCAAAATAAAAAGAAAATCTATATTTACAGAATTGCCACTGAATTTCAAAACTCCATATCTTTCTCGTTTTAAATCCGTTTCGACCCGTTCAATTTGCGTTATATTCGTAATAAAATTCTCTAGATGTTAATACCGCTGTTAGTTAACTTTGAAATTTTTTAATTTCGTGATTAGATTTAAATTTATTACCTTTGTATAGGAGAACTTGTTAAATTCCTAACTTCATCGTTTTAGCTCCGTTTTTCGTGCTCGAAGCGTTGATGTGATCGTAGTGATACGTAGATTAGTTTTATAAACTTTTCATCTTATTTTATTACTGTTGGTGTACTGTTCTAATCATAGCTTTGTTTGCTTCGTGTATGATTGTCGTTGGTTGAATGGTGTTGCTTGTTGATCGGTATAGATGTTGAGCAGCCGGTTGAAGAGCCGGAGTTCTTCTTCGATCAAGAACAGCAGGACCAGCAAGAATACTTTGAAGAAGGCAAGTATAACATGGAATTATCCTTGTTGTCCTATTCACAAATAATATAATTCATATGCATGATATTCCTTGTTTTACCATAGATTGATCCTAGTGATTGTTATCCGGAATACCTTGTCACCTATGATTTGATTCACCATATATGATTAGCATTGCTAGCGCTCATACGAGATGTACATGATCTTAATTGTTAATGACTATATGCAATAATGGTAAAACTCACTTTTTAGCAACAATGGATTATAGGAGCTTATCTGTCGGCAAAATCTGGGATATACAGTACAACCACGAGGGCTATATGGCTCTGGCTTTAGCTCAGTATGGGACCTTTTCTAGCTTGTTCAGTGGTTACCTTTATGGCGCAAATAGGAGTGTGCCAAGACGGGTATAGTGTGGTTCCTAATCTATGGGCATAGCCGCAAAGGAGTGTGACCGTAGACAGGTTGGCTCTACATCCCCCTGCCACGAACCTTGCGGCCCTGACTTGTTAGACGAACCCTTGGAAGGCTTCATAGTGTACCCTGCCCACTCACCTTGGCAGTGTTTTGGGAGTAATTAACCCGAGCATCTGGGCAACATGACTCGTGGGTAAAGTTGTACACCTCTGATCAGAGTTAAAAACTATCATGATAGCCGTGCTCACGGACACGAGCGGCTCGGAAAACTCACAGAATTATTGGGTTCTTATTTCTATGTGGCTTATGCAAGTGTTATTTATTTATTGTATATCATTGTCATTTACTTTATGATCATGGATATTTGAGCTTATGCAAATCACCTTGGCAATTGTTGATATTAATATGAATTGATCCACTTAAAATGCTCACCGCTATGAACCATGCATATCCTTTTGAGCTTCATGAACCCCGTGTTATATTTGTTGGGTACGTATGTGCTCAACCTTGCATTCAAACACCACAGATGAAGATTGGGTTGATGACTATCGCAATGAGTACTAGACTTGATGGCAACCAGTCAACCAGTCCCTTTGGAGCTTCCGCAGATATCTTCGTTTAGTTAAAGTTATTTGTTTCAAACTATGTAATGAATATTTATTCGCTATGTAATAATCACTGTGATGATACTTTTATGATTTGTCAACTCATGTGTGCGACTATTCCTGGGGTGCACATGAGCCTTTTATGCACTTGTTTTTGTTCTTAAAAACGGGTGTGACACCTGCTAAGCCTAAGCTCGAGTCGCGACCCCGAAATAGCCACACTTCCCGGGTTGATGGTGTAAACCTGTATGGCTTCAAGAGAAAAGGGCCTAGACTCTAACTTAACTTAAACATACACCACGGCTTGTAAGCGAAAGATTGATAGGAAATTATCAGGAACCGAAAGATTGCAAGCGAGAGAGGAAGACAACACAACAGGGTTCGGCCTTTGTAGCCTTATACCCCACAAGTCACAACTAAGCATGAACAAGAAAGAACGAACAACAACGCAAGATGCAAGAGTTGTGACTTGGTCCCACAGACTTCGACTCGCACGCCATAGAAATTGGCACAAGCAAAAGAGAATAGGACAAGAGGAAGAGGGGGAAGGTTGGCTTGGCCGTCTATATCACGTCCTTAGTAAAGAGGGTTTTCTGACGGTCGATCGAGTCGACTCGCATGGTTCCAAGGACATGACATAGACCATAGTTTCGCTAACCAAAATAGAGGTTGGAAACGGGGAATTAAGAAAAGGGGAAGTGGTCTACTTCTCCCAATCCACACGCCATGGGAAAAAGGTGAGGCATTGGAAAGAAGCGACACATAAGAGAACACACAACACTCAACCCACTTGTAGGGTACCACGACCTATGTGCACTAAATGCACTTAGACACCCCTAGGGTCTTAGCGGTGCGGTTGTCACCGCAAAGACCTAAGAAGTGCCACGGTCCAGAAATGGGTACGAGCATACAACAGGCTTGAGCACGAAAGAGCCAAAAGAGGGAAAGAGAAAGAAAAGGATCCACCTTCCTTTGATCCACTTGCCATAGCGTCCGACGGTAATCAAAGGAATGAACAAAGAGATCGACAAATAAACACCAAAAAGGAACCAAACAAGCGAAAAGAGATATTGGTTCCTCGCCACTTCGATCCTCATGTCATGGCAAGACAACTCGCGGCCATGAGCTTCACCTGCACGAGTTGGCCTCCGAGGGTTCCATGATAGTTGTCCCTTAGTTCATCTCTGGTGGACTAGGTCACGTGAGACTCGTCATGTGCGGGTAGGAAGCGCACCGTTTGTCGAGTTCACAGTGGCCAAGTCCTAGGGCCGAATAGAGTCGCTAACAGTCGTAGTTCTACGGGGTCAACAAGACGCGAGAGAAGGGATCGTGCTTGGCGTTACGGCCACGGCGGGATGAACCCACGACCGAAACGACCAAACACATCGCTTCTCAACCGGCTCGAAGGCTTGGTCCAGAGACAAACAAAACACCACAACGCAAGAACCAATACACAAACCACACACGGGAAAATCCAAACGACACAAGTCGAATACAGAGTGGCACATATCCATAGCACAAGAGGGATAGATAGACAAATAGACCGGCACGAAGGCACGACACAGGCATAGATAGATATCAAGTATAGATGACTTGGATATCATGAGTACGGACATGCATAGATGACAGTGTGGACAATAGGAACAAGTATGAAAATAGAATGAGTTCTTGCCGACGTCGTGGAAGGTGTCAGCGAGTTTCAAAAGGGTCGACCTTGAAGTGACGGGGAAGGTGCCGGGTTGCTGCGATGGGTTCGACGAAGCATCCGGAGTCAGCACGGCCGGCTACAGCCACTCCGGACCGGTTGTGGCTTGCTGCAGGTGGCCACGGGCTGGCTGTGGCTTGCTGCAGGAGGCCACGAGCTGGCTGTGGTCAGCCGGATGGTGCTGCAGCTGGCCGGAAGCTAGCTGTTGTTGGCCGGACAGGGCAGCAGGCTGCCAGAAGGTGGCAGAGCTCCTGCGGATGACACGACGAGGCTGAAACTTCCCTGCAACAGTGAAGAACACGGCACGAAGGCCGGACAGAGCAGAGCAGCAGGTGGACAGAGACGTCGGAGCTTCGCCAAACCGCTCGACAAGGTCGCGGCTTCGCTGCAAGGTGAAGGGTGGCAGCACGAGGGCCGGTCTCAGAAACAAGGTAGCGACAAAGGAAGTAATGTAGAGGCTTGGTGTTGTGGGAGGCTCACCGTGGCTGCAGCGGACGTGAGGCCGGGTGCAAGTCGGGTCGTCGGGTTTGGCCACGGCCATGCTGGGCGCCTCAGCGGCCGGATGGTGTCGAGGCAGGGTGGACTGCCATGGCACAGTGAGGGGGCCGCCGCGTTGCCGGTGCGTCGTCATGGCAGAGCTCGGCAAGGGCTCCACGGCGGGGAGAAGAGGGTTCCCAGCAAGGTCGGTGTGGCCGGCTGGCTACCGTGGGCGCTGGGCTCGCCGTGGGGCTTCGTTGCTGCGGTACCGGCTCGACGGAGACAGCCGCGGCGGTCTGGTGGCGAGCTACGCTGTGCGGTAGTCATCGCAGCGTGTCGGTGGAGCAAAGGCGAGGACGCTGCGAGGATGGCTATGTCGACGTTGTGGTCGGTGCGGTCGACGTCGAGCTCGACGTTGAAGCCGTGCAGGTCTCGTCGTCGTGTCAGCGCGGCGTGCGTGGCGTCGTGGCTCGGGTGGCGTGGCGGCAGAGTAGGGCCACAGGCGTCGAGGTCGCGGCCAGGCACGTCTATGGCGCTGCGAGGACAGCCACGGCGACGTCGTGGTGGCGCTGCTGTCCGGAGGAGATGACGACGCGGCATGGTGAAGCAGGCCGGCATGATGCGGTCGAGGACGACGCCGCGGTAGTGAGGCGGCGCTCCAATGTCGCGATGAGGATGGAGAGGTGCTGAGGTCGACGACGAGGAGCAGTCGTGGCGTCCGGGCGGCCATGGCGTGGCCACGACCGGCGGGGCTCCTTGCTGGTCGCGGCGACGGGGCAGTGAGCGGCACTGCGAGGCCAGGCAGCAGACAGCGGCTCGCTGGGTATGCCCACACAGCCGGTGAGGAAGGCCGGCGGCGGGAGGGAGGAAGAAGGGGAGGCGTGCGGCGGTTGGGGCTTAAATAGGCGGGGTTGGCTAGGGTTACGAGGCACGCACGACGATCCTCGGCTTCCAGGGTACGTGTCGGTGGATCCGGGTCCAGGTACGGACACCGAGGACAGGAGGCAGGGGCGCGCGCGACCTCCACTTCGCGTTGCGGCGGCTGCGCCTGGGGAGCGGACGCTCCCTAGGGTTTGGGGAGGCAGGGGTTCCCTTGCTGCCGGCTGGGCCACTGGGTCGTGCGCGCGCGTCGGCCTGTGGGAGAGAGGAAGGGCAGGGCAGCTAGGCCTCACAGTAGCTACGGGCTTGGAGGGAGGAGGAGGGGCGCTGGGCCTCTAGTTGCAGCTGGGCCGGCTGCAGCAAAGAGGGAGGAGTGGAGGTGGGTTGGGCCGGGAGGATAGCTGGGCCAAAAGAAGAAGAGGAAAAAGAAAAGGGTTATATATATTTATATATATATACACACCATGGATTTGTGAGGAAATGGGAAAGAATCCCCCCCCCTTCACGAGTCACGAAAGTTCTGGGAGAAACCCTAAAAGAACTTTGAGGGAATTTTCAAAGAGAACTCTTATTCGAATTTGAAAAAGGGTTCCGACGGATTGAATTGGATTCAAAGCAGGATCTTGACCCAAGGAATTTAGAGAGGTTTCAAAGAGATTTAAGAGAGATTTTACATGCATTTCAAGGAGAGGAAAGCTATGGACTTGTGCACTCCAAACTAGAACCAAACTCAAAACCCGACGACAATTCAAGAGCTGGGAGCAAACACCTACAACCAAATATATATGTATGCCACGATTTGTATGTTAACTCTCCTAGGGTTAGCTCGCTATGACCTATCAACTATATGCTTCACACATTACAAGAAAAGTTTTTGAAAGCTCATAATTTTGGTTGTTAGAAAACACGGGTTGTTACAAGACCACTAGTTGTGTTCCTTGGTCCCAAAATGAAGAACAAGCCTAGAGTGCTATGGGTTGCTAAGGAGTTGGTTCACAAGGCTATGGTCCCCGCCAAGTGTGGGTTCCCAAACAACAAGCTTAACTCCAAGTTGCTTGTGTGTAGGTGAACTACAAGACCGGTGGGAGCCATTGGGTAATTGATAGTGGTTGCACTCAACACATGACCGGCGACCCCTGGATGTTCACCACACTTGATGAAGATTGTACCAATCAAGACAAGATTACTTTTGGGGACAATTCAAAAGGCAAAGTGCAAGGGCTTGGCAAAGTGGCTATCTCCAATGATCAATCAATCTCAAATGTCTTGTTAGTGCAATCCTTGAGCTTCAAGTTGCTATCGGTTGGTCAACTATGTGATCTCGGTTTCCAATGTCTCTTCACTCCAAATGAGGTATTTGTGACCAAGATTTAAGACTCATCATTGATATTCAAGGGTTTCGGCACAACAATCTCTATCTAGTGGACTTCACTTCAAATGAAGCTAGCTTGCAAACATGTCTATTCTCCAAGAGCTCTTTGGGTTGGCTATGGCATAGAAGACTTGCACATGTGAGCATGTCAACCTTGAAGAAGCTTGTCAAGAAGGAATTGGTTAGAGGGGTTAAGGATGTTGTGTTTGAGAAGGACAAACTTTGTAGTGCATGTCAAGCCGGTAAGCAAGTGGCAAACACTCATCCAACCAAAGCTTTCATGTCTACCTCAAGAGTCCTAGAGCTACTCCACATGGATCTATTTGGACCTACCACCTATGCTAGCCTTGGTGGCAATCTCTTTTGCTTGGTGGTGGTTGATGACTACTCTAGATACACTTGGGTGTTCTTCCTTCAAGACAAGAGTGAGACTCAAGGCATATTCAAGAAGTTTGCAACTAGAGCACAAAATGAGTTTTATGTGAAGATCAACAAGACAAGAAGTGACAATGGCACCGAATTCATAAACACCAAGATAGAAGACTATTGTGATGAAGTTGGCATCAAGCATGAAGTGTCCGCCACATACACTCCACAACAAAATGGTGTAGTTGAGAGGAAGAACCGTACTCTAATCACACTTGCTAGATCCATGCTTGATGAGTACAACACCCCCGAGAAGTTTTGGGCCAAAGCAATCAACACCGCATGCTATGCGGCCAACCGGCTATTTGTCCAAAGGCTCCTAAAGAAGACCCCCTATGAGCTTGTGAATGGGAAGAAGCCGGATATCTCCTTCTTCCGGGTGTTTGGATGCAAAGTCTACATCTACAAGAAGCGCTAACACTTGGGGAAGTTTCAAAGGCGGTGTGACATTGGTTTCCTTGTCGGTTATTCGCTTAAATCCAAGGCATACCGTGTATTTAACAAAGCCACCGGCTTAGTTGAAGAAACGTATGACTTGGAGTTTGATGAAACTAATGGCTCCCAAGGAGCGCTTGAGAATCTTGATGATGTAGGTGATGAACCCTTGAGGGAGGCAATGAAGAATATGCCCGTTGGTGCTATCAATCCACAAGAGGTGGAAGATGTTGAAGATGATGCAAATCAAAATCCATCTCCACCCCGCATGCCTCAAGTTGATCAAGAACAAGAGAGGGAAGCACAAGAAGATACCTTCATCCCTCAAGATCAAGCCGAGGCAGAAACTCAAAATGTTGAAGCACCACATCCTCCTCCTCAAGAGACTACAAGAAGATCTACACCTATACTTCAAGCTCATCCACAAGAACTCATAATAGGGAGTCCTTCAAGGGGGGTAACAACTCGATCTAGACTTGCTTCTTATGTTGAGCATCACTCTTTTGTTTCCTTTGTTGAGCCTACTAGTGTGGAAGAAGCACTTGCGGATCTGGATTGGGTTAATGCCATGCTTGAAGAGCTCAACAACTTCACCCGGAATGAAGTGTGGACACTCGTAGAGAAGCCCAAATGAGCAAGAATCATTGGCACCAAGTGAGTGTTTCGGAACAAGCAAGATGATCAAGGCATGGTTGTGAGGAACAAGGCAAGATTGGTGGCAAATGAGTTCTCCCAAGTTGAAGGCTTGGATTTTGGCAAAGGGGTTGAAGCCATTCGTGTCCTTTTGGCGTATGCTTCACATCACAAGATGAAACTCTTTCAAATGGATGTGAAGAGAACCTTCTTAAATGGTTTCATTAATGAACTTGTCTTTGTCTCACAACCTCCCGGGTTTGAAGACCCAACTTGTCCAAATCATGTGTATAGGTTGTCCAAGGCACTCTATGGATTGAAGCAAGCTCCAAGAGCTCGGTATGAGAGGCTTCGGGACTTCCTACTCAAGAAGGGCTTCAAGATCGGGAAAGTTGATACCACACTCTTCACCAAGGTGCTAGATGGAGAGATCTTTGTTTGCCAAGTATATGTTGATGACATTATATTTGTGTCAACAAACCAAGATCATTCAAAGGAATTTGGTGCATTGATGTCCAAAGAGTTTGAGATGTCGATGATTGGCGAGCTTACCTTCTTCCTTGGCTTCCAAGTGAAGCAATTGAGGGAGGGTACCTTCATATCTCAAGAGAAGTACACTCATGATGTGCTTAAGAAATTCAAGATGGAGGATTGCAAGCCAATCAAGACCCCAATGCCTACTAATGGACATCTCGATCTCGATGAGGGAGGTTGAAAGTCCCTATGTGGATTTTGGTAATTGAATGACAACCTAGGTGGACTAACTTGTGTTTAAGTTAAATATACACAAAGATTAGTTCACAAGTAATTAAGTGAAGAAGGAGCTTAATGCACATGAAACATGACATGGAGTCATGTGACCAAGGTGGAGAAGATCAAGACAAGGCTTGGCTTGATGGACCGGTTGCAAGTGTGAAGGGCAAGTGAGTGATGCTTGGCGCCGATGGACCAACGCAATGGTGAAGAGCAAGTAAGGTCAAGGTCGATGAACCAACAAGGTCATGTGATGATATGAAGTGGATCATATCATTGTATGGTGGTTGGTGCATGTGTTGCATCAACATTGAAGATGGAGAAGGAGATGAAGTGGAATGCACAAGGCAAAGGTATATTTGTAGGGCATTTCATTTCACCGGTCATAGGTGTGTAGAGAAGTTTATGACCGGGTTTAGGATAGATGGCCGTACTATCAAGAGGGGCAAACTTGTTTGCATATCGGTCATCTAGTGCCACTTGAGCGATCTAACATTGCGATACATTTAGGATCGAGTGGCGTGGTAAGAGCAAGTGAAAATGCTTTGAAAATGATTGTGAAAATGCTAACACACATGCACAAGGTGGTGGACACATTTGTGTTAGCACATGGAAAGCAAAGGAGAAAGTTAGAAGAGAATCTAACCTGAAGAAGAGCTCCGAACCAGTTGTTGAGGGAAGCTCCGGACTAATGGAAGTAGTCCGGAGGCTAACCCTAGCCCTGGCTGCCTCACTGGAGGCTCCGGACCAGGCTGGTGCAGAGGCTCCGGAGCATAGCGTAATGGTTCGGTGCTCTCGACCAGGCAGCCAGCAGGCGCTGAGGAGGCATCGGACCAGTTGACCTGAGGTGCTCCGGACCATAGGCGAGTGGTCCGGTGGTTCAGTCAACTACAGAGCAGAAGAACAAGGCAAGCGTCAGACTACTCGGCATGGTCCGGTGGTGCAGTCTGAAGGTCGGGTGCTCCCTGTGTGTTTTTGGCAAGTCTCGGTGGAGGCTCCGGACAACTCGGCATGGTCCGGTGGACCAGTCCGACGGTGAGGTCCGGAGCCCTGGTGCTTACTGTGTTGGCTTGGCCAACTGCTGGAAGGGCGTCGGACCAGGCGTCGGACCAGGCCTCCGGACCAACGAAGGTGGTCCGACGGTCCGTAGAAAAGCGTGCCAACGGCTCTTTTCAAACGGTAACTACACCCTGCACTCGGAGAGAAGCGTCGGACCAGAGCGTCGGACCAGTGGGTATGGTCTGACGGGTAGTCCGACGGTTGCGCAGAAAGCCCAGTGAAGGGGCATAACAGCTAGTTTCGTGGGGAAAACTATAAATAGACTTGGTGGCCGGCCTTGGCTGGTTGCTGAGCACCCTAGAGTCTTTGTGACTTGTGTTGGTGTGCTTGGGAGCCCTCTAACTCACATACACTTGATAGTGATCATCCGATTGTGTGAAAGAGTGATTTCTAGTGCGTTGCATTGCGAGATTGAATCGAGTGGCACTAGGTGATCGTGTTGCAAGCCGGTGGTGCTGGTTAATCTTGGAGGTTGCCACCTCCTAGACAGCTTGGTGATCGAGGCTCCGTCGAAGCACGCAAGAAGGTTGTGCATGGCTCCGGAGAAGAGCTTGTGAGGGGTGTTGTGCTCGCCCCACGGGAGATCGCGAAGAGCAACTCTAGTTGAAGCGTGTTATTGAGTGCCCTCATCTTGTGTTGGTTGTGCGGCACCCGATTGCGGGTTTGGCGTGTGATGCCAATTAGCGCGTGAACCTCCAAGTGAGTGAGCCGACACAACGGGGACTAGCTTGGTGGCGACCAAGTGAACCTCGGGAGAAAAATCACTGTGTCAACCTGGTGTACATCTTCTCGGTGGTTTGCATTCTCCAAATCACTAACTTGTATTTACTCATTCATATACTTGTGCTAGTGTTAGTTGTTTCTCTTGTAACTAGCTTTGCTTGTGTAGCTTGCCTAGTTACCTTCTAGTTTGTGTGGCTTAGAAGTAGCATTTGCGTGGCTAATTGGCTTGTGTAGCCTTGTTAGTCACACTTGCTTAGTTTGTGTAGCTAAGCAAGTTGAGCTCTCTAGTTGACTTGTGTAGTCTTGCTAGAGAGCATTGCTAGTGAGCTTAGGTGCTTTGTGCTTTGCTTACTAGTATGTGTAGGAGCTCCCTTTGTGCTTAGAGTACTAGTTGCTTAGGTTTGTGTGACCTTGCAACCTAGAATTATTTAGGTGAGCTCTCCCTAGCTTGGCACCTTAGTTAGCTCAAATTAGTATAATTTTCTAGGTGCTAAAGTTATAGATAGAGGGGTGTAGTCTTGGCTAGACCGATAGTTTTAATTCCGCATTTGTTTCAGTTTGTCTCTGCGCGTAAGTTTTTAGAAAAGACTATTCACCCCCCCCTCTAGTCCGCCATCTTGACCTTTCAAGTGGTATCAGAGCACGGTCTCTCATTTTTGGTCTTTACCGACCCGAGAGGATGGCGACTTATGGGCTAAATATTGATTGTCCACACATTTTTGATGGCACACACTTTGCACGGTGGAAAAATTGGATGATGTGCAATTTTAAGTTCATTTGTCCTCAAATGTGGTGGATCGTAGATGTGGGCTTTTCTCATGTGTGGGATGAAGAGAATCTAACCCCAAGCACAAGAGAAATGCCTAGATCTCGAAACCCAAGCTACTAACATCATCTATAGCTCCTTGGATGATTGCATATTTGGTGAGATCATTGACAAGAAGACACCTCATGAGATGTTGTCCTATCTCATTGTAAAATATGGGACGGTCTCAAGTGATGGTGATTATGAACCCAAGGAGGAGGCACATGAGGATGTTGAGCATGACCACAACTTGGTGATTGTGGAAGATTGCTCCACCTCATGGTCAAGTGATGATGATGATGATGATAGATCAACTACAAGCTCACTTGACAAGATGGATGATGATGCCACAAGTGTTGTAAGTGATGATGATACCCAATGCAAACTTGATGGTGATGATGATGGCTCATGCTCGGATGATGATTGTGCTACTACAAGCTCTCCTACACCATCACATTGCTCTATGTCACAAGGTGACACAAAGGTATCAAATAGCAATGTTGTTGATCATGTTAATTCATATGATGAGCTTATAAGTAGACTTGCTAGCATGACCATGTCTTTGGAAAATGAGAGCTAAAACTTTGACTTTGGAAAAAGAAAACTCTTTTCTAAAGAATTCATGTGAAGAACATAAGCACTTACTTGATGTTCTTAGATCTTCACATGAAGAACTAAAACTAGATCATGAGCACCTTTGTGCATCTCATGAAGATCTAGTTAACAAACATGGTTCTCTCATCGAGGTATTTTTCAAGAAACTCAAAAATGATGAGAGCTCATCACATGGGTCAAATGATCAACTACATGTTATTGCTAACCCTTGTGATGTAGAGAAGAAGCATGTATCCACCTCTTGTGATGAATTACTTGATATGCCATGTTCTTCAAAAATAGATGCTTGTTCTACTTCTATGTCTTGTGAGACTAACCTTTTGAAGTAGAACAATGAGCTCAAAAGTGAATTGAAGATTATGAGCAACAAGTTAGATAGGTGTTACAACTCCAAAGTTACCTTTGAGCACATGTTGACAAACACAAGAAGCTATGGTGACAAGAGTGGAGTTGGCTTCAACAAGAGCAATGGCAAGAAAAAGATGAAAATGAAGAAGCAAGAACAAAAGAAGCTATCTCATTTCATGTGCTTCATATGCCGTGAATTGGGACATCTTGCAAATGGTTGCCCAAACAAATAGAAGCTCAAGTTGAAGAAAGAAGAAGAGAGGCTAAAGCATGTCAAGTGCTTCAAGTGTCACATTTGGGGCCATCTCACCTCAATGTGTCCAACCAAGCAATTGGTGAAGCAACAAGTGAAGCCTCAAGCTATGCCACAAGTCACACCCCAAGTACAAGATAAGATCAACCATCAAGATGGTGATTTGGGGATGATAAAGAAGAAGACTAGAAGAGGTGGCAAAGCTAGATCAAGTCATCTAACTCCTATCCAAGATGACATGATGATGAGCAAAGATCAAGAGAAGAATCATTTGGCTCACATCAAGTGCTACAAATGTGAAGATATGGGACACTTTGCCTCAAGGTGTCCTACCAAGCTTGAGAAGAAGATTCAAGCAAAAGAGAAGAGGCAATACAATGAGAAGTACAACATGAGAAATGAAGAAAAGTCTCAAGCAAAAAGAATGTGCTACTATTGTCAGGAAAGGGGACACATGGCTCATTCATGTCCTCTAGGTATGACTTCTAAGCCTGTTTCAATTGATAATGATCATATGCTTAGAAAGGATGGTAGTGGTACCTCTATGGTTGCTATTGCAAAACATCCCGCTATTCATACTAAGGCATTGCCTAAGTATGTTGCTCCTAACTTGAGAGGACCCAAACTAGTTTGGGTACCATCAACAAGTGGATGAATGTGTGTAGGTACCATTGGCATTGGAGGCTTGACTCAATGTGTTTCATATTATCTATCATATGATTGGGTCAAGAAATAAATATTAATACTCATCTTATCCTAATGCCAAGTCAAAAGAGTGAAGTCCAAGTGCTACAACATACAAGTGCATGATCAAGTTGTGGTGATTGATTGGATTATTTGAAGGCTTGTAAATATTCAAATTAAAGCTTGCTAATGAATTAATCATGATCTACCAAGGTATATATCTTATTGATCAAGATAATTTGGGTGTGTATAAGATGTTTCAATTGGATATACACATAGTGCATATGAGTTATTTGAATTGGATATATATGTGCACTAGTTGCTTGCTATAAGTTGTTTGAATGGATTAAATGCTTAGTGATCAAGTTTGAGTTGATTTGAATGGATATGATCATGAGACTACTCTTGGTAAGAGGATTTAATGGATATAAGTCTTGAGATAGTATTCAAACAAGTTGATATCAAGTTTGATTCAAATTGAAGAAGCATAGCTCAATGTGTCAAAATCTGCCTTTTATTCAAAATCTGAGCTAGCTGTGATCATAGCCATGTCTAAGAGATCAAATCTATTTGTATTGGCTTGAAATTTGGTATGCATGCTCTACACTTATGGTATTAGCTTCCATACAATTTTCATGATCATTGGATGAGTACTTTGGGAGATATTGAATATTCTTTGAAGAGTACAAAATCTGTCAAGAAAGTGACAAACATTGGATTGATCTAGAGTCACTAAGATTGAAAGGTCCTCAAGTTGCAATCATGTTTCATAAGTAATTAAGGTACCTATGATTGATTTTGGTCTAAGCTAGAATCAGGACAAGTATTGAGTACAAGGCCAATTGAGTGTGAAGCATTTTTGGTACTCAATTGAAAGATCAAGATCAAATTCAAGATGAGGATGACGTTTAAGTTCTAGTGATTAAAGATCATTGGATATAAATAAAAGGACTTAAACAAGATAGGTTGAACTCATATTGGTTTCATTCATCAAATGGAGTTCATCAATTGGATCAATCAACCAAAGCTATCTTCAAATGAGTATGAAGGATGGTTCTTAGAGAAAGGTCACTTCTCCCTAGTGAGGGGCTTGCCGCCGTCGTGTAGGTGAAACCATGTGTGGTACTTGGAAGGCTAACATGGAAGTGATGATCTAGGATCATTTAGATGCTTAGTTGAAGCTATCAAAAGGATTGACCAAAAGAAGAAAGCAAGCAACACCCAAAAGAGAGATGCATGAGTTCACTTACTAGTGATATTATGATTTACAATTAGTACATCATTTGGTATTCTCTCGAGCAAGCAAAGATCAAAGAAGAAGCAAGTCAATCACACCAAGAAAGTGCACTTGATCTTTAGTGGTTCTCAAATCATATGGGTGAAGATTGGTTTCAAATTGGCTATCATTGGTCTTCACCAAGCTCTTAATTGGACTTCACATTGCTAATTGGTGATGAAATCTACATGACTATCCTCTACTCCAACATAGCAAAGGTGAAATTGTTTGACATATGCATACATCCATTACTTAGGACATGTTTAGTGCATATAGTCATACATAGTGATCATTCATGAAAAATCAAATAAATTTGATGCTTATAGCCTACCATTATTGCTTGATTGATTATTTGAATCTAGTGGTAGTATATGAGTATGTTCATGAGCTAGTAAACCCAAGTACTTGATCTATTTTTGGATTGCAATCAAGTGACAGGTACAACCTCTATAAGATAACCGCTTAATGCGTGTGAACAAGCTTAGAGAGGGTTTAAACCGGACTTGAAAGCTTATGCTCTTCACTTTACTTCAAGTCCAACATAGAACCTCATGAAGATGAATCTAGTTCAAGCACAAGACAACAATGCAAATGGATGTCAAGATGTAACCTACAAGTGGTATCTAGACTTATGCTAATCTTTCAAATAGTATCAACTTTCATATTGGTACTTGCAAAAGATGTCTAGTTCTAGCATACTTGTGATAGCCCACATGTGTCTTCATTCAAGCAATCCTACACGTGGTATGTCACAAGTGATATCCTACAAGTTAACAAGTGATCCTCAACTTTAAGTGATCAAATCAAGAGTTCTCTTGCTAGGAAAGCTTATTTGGATGACAATTGCTTTAACCAAAGGGGAGTTGCCCCACTCAATGGTATAATGGTCAATGATCTTACATGAAGAGTCATTCCAATGCATATATGTTGGTGTCCATAAAAAATTCAAAGATACAAGTATCAACCATCTACCCTAGTGCAACCTTTGCATCAATAGAGAAGCATACCTTTTATGGAAATTGATGACAAAGGGGGAGAGATTAGTGAACAAAGATATAGTGAATGGACATGCACTAAGGGAAAGAGACATGGACATGAACAAGGGAACAAGATTGGAAGGATCAAAGTCTTGAACTAAGTGATGCACACAAGTAGGGGGAGCAAGCTCATGAACTTGATTGATTGCATTTGATATGTGCATACTCATGTGCTTGCTTGCATATTGCATAAGTTCTATCTTTATATTAATGCTTGTGTGGTGTATGCTAGTTATAGTATTTGAATGATGACTTGACTAACTAGCATGCATAGGATGGTAAGCTAGATCCTTGTTCCTTCAATTGGTATCTAGAAACCTTGCTTCTAATGTTGATCTCACGGGGTTTCTAGTGTTGTTTTTGTGGTATCTAGCTAACCATGGTGCTAAGGATGAACTTCAAAGTGGAACTACAATTGGTATCTTCAAAGGTTTATCCTATATCCCTTAGCATCACTTAGTAGTGCTAGCACTCCCAAAACTCCTTTTTATGCATGTATGCAAGGCTTAAAACAAATCTTGTTGAGAACACATGTAGGGGGAGCTATCACTACCAAGTCGGATCTTGTGACATTTATCCAATTCATGGCGTAGAGCTTAAAATGATGGATAAATGGCATAATGTCCAAAAAGATCTTAATTTCCATATCTTTGTAGAGTTGTCATCAATTACCAAAAAGGGGGAGATTGAAAGTCCCTATGTGGATTTTGGTAATTGAGTGACAACCTAGGTGGACTAACTTGTGTTTAAGTGAAATATACACAGAGATTAGTTCACAAGTAATTAAGTGAAGAAGGAGCTTAATGCACATGAAACATGACATGGAGTCATGTGACCAAGGTGGAGAAGATCAAGACAAGGCTTGGCTTGATGGACCGGTTGCAAGTGTGAAGAGCAAGTGAGTGATGCTTGGCGCCGATGGACCAACGCAACGGTGAAGAGCAAGTAAGGTCAAGGTCGATGAACCAACAAGGTCATGTGATGATATGAAGTGGATCATATCATTGTATGGTGGTTGGTGCATGTGTTGCATCAACATTGAAGATGGAGAAGGAGATGAAGTGGAATGCACAAGGCAAAGGTTATATTTGTAGGGCATTTCATTTCACCGGTCATAGGTGTGTAGAGAAGTTTATGACCGGGTTTAGGATTGATGGCCATACTATCAAGAGGGGCAAACTTGTTTGCATATCGGTCATCTAGTGCCACTTGAGCAATCTAATATTGCGATGCATTTAGGATCGAGTGGCGTGGTAAGAGCAAGTGAAAATGCTTTGAAAATGATTGTGAAAATGCTAACACACATGCACAAGGTGGTGGACACATTTGTGTTAGCACATGGAAAGCAAAGGAGAAAGTTAGAAGAGAATCTAACCTGAAGAAGAGCTCCGAACTAGTTGCTGAGGGAAGCTCCAGACTAATGGAAGTAGTCCGGAGGCTAACCCTAGCCCTGGCCGCCTCACTGGAGGCTCCGGACCAGGCTGGTGCAGAGGCTCCGGACCATAGCGTAATGGTTCGGTGCTCTCGACCAGGCAGCCAACAGGCACTGAGGAGGCGTCGTACCAGTTGACCTGAGGTGCTCTGGACCATAGGTGAGTGGTCTGGTGGTTCAGTCAAGTGCAGAGCAGAAGAACAAGGCAAGCGTCGAACTACTCAGCATGGTTCGGTGGTGCAGTCTGGAGGTAAGGTCCGAAGGTCGGGTGCTCCCTGCGTGTTTTTGGCAAGTCTCGGTGGAGGCTCCGGACAACTCGGCATGGTCCGGTGGACCAGTTCGACGGTGAGGTCCGGAGCCCTGGTGCTTACTGTGTTGGCTTGGCCAACTGCTGGAGGGGCGTCGGACCAGGCGTCGGACCAGGCCTCCGGACCAACGAAGGTGGTCCGACGGTCCGTAGAAAAGCGCGCCAACGGCTCTTTTCAAACGGTAACTACACGTGGCACTCGGAGAAGCGTCGAACCAGAGCGTCGGACCATTGGGTATGGTCCGACGGGTAGTCCGACGGTTGCGCAGAAAGCCCAGTGCAGGGGCATAACGGCTAGTTTCATGGGGAAAACTATAAATAGACTTGGTGGTCGGCCTTGGCTGGTTGTTGAGCACCGTTGGTGTGCTTGGGAGTCCTCTAACTCACATACACTTGATAGTGATCATCTGATTGTGTGAGAATGATTTCTAGTGCGTTGCATTGCGAGATTGCATCGAGTGGCACTAGGTGATCGTGTTGCAAGCCGGTGGTGTTTGTTACTCTTGGAGGTTGCCACCTCCTAGACGGCTTGGTGATCGAGGCTCCGTCGAAGCACGCAAGAAGGTTGTGCATGGCTCCAGAGAAGAGCTTGTGAGGGGCGTTGTGCTCGCCCCGTGGGAGATCGCGAAGAGCAACTCTAGTTGAAGTGTGTCATTGAGTGCCCTCATCTTGTGTTGGTTGTGCGGCACCCGATTGCGGGTTTGGCGTGTGATGCAAATTAGCGCATGAACCTCCAAGTGAGTGAGCCGACACAACGGGGACTAGCTTGGTGGCGACCAAGTGAACCTCGAGAGAAAAATCACCGTGTCAACCTTGTGTAAATCTTCTCGGTGGTTTGCTTGCTCCAAATCACTAGCTTGTATTTACTCTTTAATATACTTGTGCTAGTGTTAGTTGTTGCTCTTGTAACTAGTTTTGCTTGTGTAGCTTGCCTAGTTACCTTCTAGCTTGTGTAGCTTAGAAGTAGCGTTTGCATGGCTAATTGGCTTGTGTAGCTAAGGAAGTTGAGCTCTCTAGTTGACTTGTGTAGTCTTGCTAGAGAGCATTGCTAGTGAGCTTAGGTGCTTTGTGCTTTGCTTACTAGTATGTGTAGGAGCTCCCTTTGTGCTTAGAGTACTAGTTGCTTAGGTTTGTGTGACCTTGCAACCTAGACTTATTTAGGTGAGCTCTCCCTAGCTTGGCACCTTAGTTAGCTCAAATTAGTATAATTTGCTAGGTGCTAAAGTTATAGATAGAGGGGTGTAGTCTTGGCTAGACCGATAGTTTTAATTCCGCATTTGTTTCAGTTTGTCGCTGCGCATAAGTTTTTAGAAAAGACTATTCACCCCCCCCCCCCTCTAGTCCGCCATCTCGACCTTTCAAAGGTAAACTGATTGACCAAACTCTCTATCGCTCTATGATCGGTAGTTTACTTTACCTCGCCGCATCTAGGCCGGATATCATGTTTAGTGTGTGTATGTATGCTAGGTTTCAAGCAAACCCTAAGGAGTCGCATCTAAGTGCGGTTAAAAGAATCCTTAGGTACATAAGGCACACCCCTAGCATGGGCCTTTGGTATCCCAAAGGAGCACCCTTCCAACTAGTTGGCTATTCCGATTCAGATTATGCCGGGTGCAAGGTTGATAGGAAGAGTACCTCCGGCGGGTGCCACATGCTAGGAAGATCTACTATTTCTTGGTCCTCAAAGAAGCAAAACAGTGTGGCATTGTCTACCGCCGAGGCGGAATACATTGCCATGGGAGCAAGTTGTGCACAAATCTTATACATGACCCAAACACTTCTTTATTACGGCGTGTTTTTAAAAGATGTTCCACTCTTGTGTGATAATGAAAGCGCCGTAAAGCTTGCTAATAACCCGGTTCAACACTCTCGCACCAAGCACATAGATATTTGTCATCACTTTCTTAGAGATCATGTGGCTAGGAAAGACATCACACTAGTTGGAGTTAAGAGCAAAGAGCAATTGGCGGATATCTTCACAAAACCACTCGATGAAACAACCTTTTGTAGGTTGCGAAGCGAGTTAAATGTGCTTGATAGTTCAAACTTCACTAAAAATGATCTTGAGTGAACCAACCATGCATTCATTGTATAAAGAACATGTTAATTTAGTAATGCACATAGGCTTGGCTAACGCGGTTAAGATAACCGCCCTCAAAGCGTGTGAAAAAACTTAACCGCGGTTTAAACTTGCAAGCAACCTA
This sequence comes from Microstegium vimineum, assembly GCA_022036555.1. Lineage (NCBI taxonomy): Eukaryota > Viridiplantae > Streptophyta > Magnoliopsida > Poales > Poaceae > Microstegium > Microstegium vimineum. The sequence continues at coordinate 4,460,261 of CM039121.1, forward strand.
CATTCAAATTCTGCATTGCAATTGCATGTGTGTTGGTTGTTGCTTCTTCTTCGGTTAAGTTTGAGCATCCGCTATGTTCGCCACTTAGGGGGAGCATTCCAAGCTCTAGATGTTTCTATACCCCTCTTGTGGCCCTATGATGTCTCCTTGGATCTTACATTCGGATATTTTGAGCTAAAAACTAAGTTAAAGCCTATGGCAAACTATTTGAAAAAGAGAGTTTGAGAGATGGTTCTCATATCAAGTCCAATCAGGTGTTATTTGGTTCTTATTGGGATTGGGACTTGGTTGGGAGAAAGGTGCAAAAATCAGATTTGAAAAATCTTTCAAAATGGGGCGTCGGACGCTCGTCGACAAATGCCTCAGCATCCATCGCGATCGTCCGCAGATTAAGTGTTGCCTGTCTAAGGGGTGACGGACGCTCTCGAGAGTCTGTCGCGGAGCGTCCGACGCGAGCAATGTGTCAAGGCGCATCCAACCCTTTCTGTAAGCCAGACGGACGATGCTGTCGAACGCTCCTGAGCGTCCGTCGCACCCCGATGGAGGGTCCGTCGCTCTGCTTCGGAGCATCCGTCGTGAATTTATCGGGCACAAATTGTTTTTGCAAACCCCTTTCCTCCTCGGTCCTTCGCTCGCATCGTATGCCGTCGCCGCCAGCTTCTAACCCTAACCATCGCCGTTTCCTCCACCGCCGCCCACTCCAGTTCCTCTCGCCGCCGCCGATCCTCCTCGCCGGAGCTCTCGCCGCCGGTGGACCTCTCCAGCGTCGCCCCGCCCTTCTCTGCATACTTCGCGTCGCCGCTCGCCGTGCTGATCAGGAGCCACCGCTTCTCCTAGCGCCGCTGTGACCTCCTTCCCCCTCTGCTCGTGCATTTCAGCCGTAGAGGACTGGATTGCGTTGTCCTTGGTCAGCAGTGGAGACCTTCTCCCCTACCCCGATCAGCAGGTGCTCATCCCTCTTCCATCCTCCTTGCACTGATCTCTATTCACTTAGGGTTTGTGCTCAAATCCAGCTACTGCTCTGTCTTCCTCAATTCCTTTTAATTTCCTTGTTTAGGGCTACGGATTGTAACTTGAAGTGACCGAGAACTCTTCTCTCTTCTTGTTTTGGTCAGTGGACAGAGTTATGAAATGGCTTGATCAGACTCGATTCATTTCTTATCTACATTCATGCTTCTAATTAGGATCTCGCACCTCTAGTTAAAATGCTTATTGGTTATATCCTATCTCTTTCTATCAAGCAGGGTCAGTTGGTCAGAGAGGCAGTTAGGCAGTGACAGTGAACTCGGGGAAAAGCCTGCGAGTACAGAACGAGGCAAAGCCTCGAAAGTGACAGTCTAGGGCTTTTAGAGCCACTCTTGTATGTGATTGGGATTGTCAGTGGGCAGTTGGTTTGATCAGAAGCAGAGTCAGAGGTTTGGGCAGTTGATCGGTGGTTCTTCTGAGTGCCTAGCAATGGCAAGGACGAAGAATGCCGGCCCGTTCCAGTAGTGGTGGTGACCCTCCACCTCCACCGCGTCCTCCCACCGACCAGGGAAAGGGCAAGGCGAAGCACGTGTCGAAGAAGAGGAAGAGGCCGCTTATGGACCCAGCTTCAGCAGCAGCAGTTGCAGCGGCCGATGCTGTAGAGGCAGTGGAGCCGGGTGGACGTCGCGCCGGTTTGAGGATAGGTTCTCCTCACCATGGAGCGCGTCGTGAGTCCCCCTCGCGTCCAGAGACAGAGCCCGCAGTGGCTACTAAGACTGAGGCAGTTGAGGAGGCCGAGACAGCAG